>VZQC01011453.1:83508-95407 GCA_009823505.1 Rhizomys pruinosus
GGTAGAGGTCTATGAGGTCCATTTGGTGTATCATATCGTTCAGTTCAGATGTCTCTCTGTTTATTTTTTGTCCTGTTGACCTATCCAAAGGACTCAGTGGGGTATTGAAATCTCCCACTATGAGTGTGCTGGGGTTAGTCTGTGACTTGTGGTCCTGGAGAATTGTCTTTATAAAGTTTGGTGCACCAGAATTTGGGGCATATATATTCATAATTGTGAAATCTTCTTGGTGGATTGTTCCTTTGATGAAAATGTAATGGCCTTCTTTGTCTCTTCTGATTTCTTTTACTTTGAAGTCTATTTTGTCTGATATTAAAATAGCAACACCTGCTTTCTTTTTGGTACCATTTGCTTGGAATATTTTTTTCCATCCTTTCACTTTAAGGTTGTGCCTGTCCTTGAAGGTAAGATGTGTTTCTTGTAGACAGCACATCGATGAATTCTGTTTCCTAATCCAATCTCCCAGTCTATATCTTTTGATTGGGGAATTTAGTCCATTAATATTTAAGGTTATGACTGATAGGTTTGTGTTGCTTCCTTTTGCCTTATTATCCATCTGTGGTTTGGGTTTAGGTTTCTACATCTGCAGTTATGCTTTTATTGATTTATCTTTCTAGGTGCCTGGGGATGGTTGCTCCTTTCTTCTGTCCTTTGAATTGCTTCAAGTATTCTCTGAAGGGTTGGTTTTCCAGACATGTATTCTTTCAACTTGTGTATATCATGGAAGGTTTTTCTCTCTCCTTGAATTATAATCGACATTTTTGCTGGGTATAGTAACACTGGGAATGCTTTGCTCCAGGTTCTTCTTGCTTTCAGAGTTTGCACTGAGAAGTCAGTTGTAATTCGGATAGGTTTCCCCTTATATGTCACTTGTTGTTTATCTCTTGTTGCTTTAAGGATTTTGTCTTTGTTTTGGGGTCTAGCATTTTAACTATGATGTGGCGTGGAGAATTTCTTTTCTGATCTTGTCTGTTTGGAGTTCTATGTCCTTCTTGTATTGTACTGGTTTGTGTTTTTTTAGTTTGGGTAAGTTTTCATCTATTATTTTGTTGAGGGTCTGATCAATACCATTCTTTGGAATTCTTCTCCTTCCTCTATTCCTATGATGTTGAGGTTTGATCTTTTCATAGTGTCCCACAGTTCCTGGTTGTTCCTCTTTTGTGTATTTTTAAATTTTTCATAATCTTTCCTTGAGGTTTATAGTTGTTCTGTGTTATCTTCCAGGTCTGATATTCTTTGTTCTGCTTCCTCCATTCTGCTTCTGAGGCTTTTTCCATTCCTTTCCTCTTGATTGGTTTCATTTCCTCTCCTGATTTCTTTAGTATTTCTACTTCTTTTTGGAGCTTCTCAATCTCTTCCTGTAGCTCTTTGCTTCACTGGTTGTTTTCCTTATCTTTTTCAGCATGAGATCTTTTCAGTGTTTCCAGTTCCTTCTGGAGTTTGTCATTCTCTCTCTCTAGGTCCGTCTTGAGATCTTAATTCTCTTTTCTTAGTTCTTTGATTTTCTCTTTAAATATGTTCCCAATTGTGTTTCTGATATCTGTGTCCTGGGCCATCCCCATGTAGGAATCTTCCATAGGGTTGGTAGAGCGTGATGCAGGATTATCCTGCCCCTTTCCTGTGTTGTCTCTTCTTTGTGTCTCTGGCAAAAGGGCTTCTCCTTGCCTTTATTCCAATGTGAGTCCTAAATGCCTCTTCACTGTGTTGAAGGTTTGCTTTGCTTGCCTCCTTCAGATGCCTTTGTAATCTCAGTTGGTGAGGGGGTGGGCAGGAGGGGGTGGGGTGCTCTTTACCCCCTGCTCAGGTAACTGCGCTTCGGCTGGTCTCGGGAGATCTCAGAGCTCAAGAGTCCACAACCCTACCTTTCTTTTTTATGTGTCTGATCACAGTTTATTACGGAGTGAAGTGAGAGTAGGAACTAAAGGCAGGAACTTAGAGGCAGAAGCTGAACTACAGACCATATAGGAATGTTGCTTACTGGCTTGCTCCTCTTGCCTGTGCTCAGCCCACATATTTTTTAAATTTATTTATTTACACACATATATATATATATATATATATATAGTAGTATAGTATTTATACTATCAAATCTAGACCCGTGTCCCTCGCCATTCCCCCATCCAACCAGAGCTCATGCATTCTGCCAAACATGCTTTTCATCTCTTTCTCAGTCCTACTCAATATTCTCCATTTGGAAGTTGACTGTTTTGAACAGAAGTTCACTGTTTTGGTCAGTTCTTTGATGCAGTCCTTTCTGTTGTTGTTGTTGTTGTTACAACCCTACCTTTTATACCAGCTGGGATGATAACTCTGCCCCCACAGCCACAAAAGCCAATTAAGCCAAAAACAACTGGATTAACGGATTAACTAGATTAAGTCAATCAACAATCAGCCTTGCTGAAGCACCCAGCTCCTAACTACCTACCTGCCTTTGCTTCAGCTGGTCTCAGGAGATCTCCTCAGGATGGTTCTTAGCTCTCAAGTGGGTGCTGGGAACTGGACTTGGGGTTCTCAGCTAGAGCAGCCAGTGATCTTAACTCCTGAGTCATCTCTCCATACATTGTGGCTTTTCTTCAGCTTGTTATAGTCTCACAGAGTCCTAGCCTCACATTTTATTTAGTGTCTGGCATTAGTCATCTTCTCTATTTTTTCTTCTTTTTAACTCCCTTTTTCCTTACATGAAATGTGCTATTTCTGATCCTTCTAATACATTCTAGTAAAGGCATGGTACTAGTTCCTTACCACCTTGTTTCATTAATATTGAATTTAATATGTGCTTTAAAAATTTTGTTATTATGCATTTATACAACTCATACAATGGTTCCCAATCAAACACACCCCGCCCCTTCCCCAACCCCACATAAGAGTTGATGCACTACAACAGCTCTATCCAGTCAAGCTCCCAAACCCAGATGTCTTTTTGTGCAAATAGATCCAATGGGGGTGTAGTCAGCATATCTAGGAATCCTTCCTAGCAGTTCTCAGTCTCTTGCAGTTCCCAGTACAGGGTCAGTCCACCATGAATTTCTCTTTCTCCACTTTGAGACCTTGTCCCAATTGGCATGGGTCCCATGTCTGCCACAAGTTTACATGTGAAACCTTGCAGTCTATTGTAAGTCACTGCTTCTCTACATTCCTGCACCAGCCCTGACTTTTACAAACCTTCACAATGATCCCTGAGCCATGGGTAGGTGAAATTTAATATAGGGGTCCCATCCAGGGATACACACTCTGGAGGTTCCCATTTTTTGAAGCTTGACTAGTTGTGGCTTTCTGTTTGTATCACACTTTATTGTGTAAGGAAGCTTTACTGGTGAGAATTGAGGGGTGGACTTGTTTTCTCTCTGGGGCTTATTCTGCCTGTAGAGATTCAATTGTAATTGTGTCTCCTAGGAATGGGGATTTTTCAGATGCATATGTTCTGTGTCAGATCAGTTGTGGGTCAGATGTAGTGGCATCTGTTGCAGATTTTGTTTTTTGATGCGTGGTGTACGATATGCTTGTCTGTAAATGAAAGATTTCATAGATAGTGTATGGTAAGAAATTTCATTTGTTTAGAGATATGACACCAATGGGTTTTCTGTAGGTTCTGTGTCCTCTCCAGCCCTGTGCCTTTGGCTGAGTTTACAATGGCTCTCATGGGTTCACTCCTATTGATAGGGTTGAAAGTTGGGAATATAAGCATTGGAAAAAGATTTGTCGTTGGTGTTTCAAAACTTATCTTGCAAGTGTAGAGACTTTTGTTTTTCTTCTACTTTATTTCAAGTTAAGATTTGGGAGGAATATGCATGTCATGGTGTGTGTGTGTGTGTGTGTGTGTGTGTGTGTGTGTGTGATCAGATCAGAGCTTGTTGGCTCTTCTTTTGCATAATCTGGGTCCCAGAGATCAAACTCTTGTCATCTGGTGGCAGCAAATGCCTTTACCTATGGATCCATCACATACACTTTAGTAGAAGTGTCTGTGACGGTGTCCTGTCTCATCAACTGGCTGTGGAGATGAAGGATATTAAAAAATCACTGTGCTCTATTGTGTGCCTGTGTCCTTAGTGGTTCTGTAGGGCAGCTGAGCCAATAGCATCAACTATTCTCTCCCACAGCTGGAGGTTTGGTGAGAGCCCAGGAAGAGGAGTCATCACTGTGCTATGAGACACACAGAAACAGGTGGAGGCTCTGCCTCTTCCTGCCTCTTCTTCTCCTCTCATACTTCTTCAGAAACCACAGGGCTGGTCACAGGGTCTGCTGAGTTGACATGGTCCATAAAGACTGTGTGACCCTATGTTAGAGTATGTTCTGCTGTATCTTTAATGGTCTCAAATTAACTGCCTCTTGCACTATGATTGCTTCTCAGCACTTGATAGTATTATTTAACTTTTCACTTATCTAATCCCTTTTATATGTGAATTTTTTTTGAGACAAGGAACTCCCCGTAGCCTCAGCTAGCACGAACTTGCTATGTTGTTGAGGCTGGCTACATACTCACAGAGATATGCCTCTCTGTGCTTCTTGAGTGCTGGGATTAAATTATGTGCCACCACAACCAGCTTTGGGCAGTATTTTATTACAGCAATAGAAAAGAAACCTGGAAAACTATTGTCTAGGAAGACTCAATTGGGTCTCTGTTCAGGTTTCCTACCTTGAGCTAGAAGCCCATATTGGTGTGTATTGTACCAACTAACGTTTGCATCATTTAAAATTAGGATCAAAGTCTGTAGTTCTGAGTGAAGATCCAGTGGCAGAATCTGGCCTAGATTCATCAGCTCTGTTTTCTCAATGCAGGTTATATGATGGTCGAACACCTGTATTCATGATCGCAAATCTAGACATGATCAAGCAAGTGCTGGTTAAGGAATTTTATTCTGCCTTCACTAATCGGAGGGTAGGCACCATCATTTATTTATTTATTTATTTATTTATTTATTTATTTATTTATTTATTATTCATCTATTTAGGGTCTCACTGTATAGATTTGTCTGGTCTGGAATTCACTATGTAGACTAGGCTCTCATTGAACTCACAGAAATCTGCATTTTCTTTGTAATAATGGAAACCTTTGTATTTTGCTTTCTGAATTAAAAAAATTGATATAAGATCTAGAGCGATGCTTAGCAGTTATGAACACTAGGTTCTCTGGAGAAGAGTAGGTTCTGTTTACAGGATGCATATGCCACTAACAACCATTTGTAACTCCAGTTTTAATGCCCTTTTCTGGGTCCTATAGGCATTGCACACGTGTGCATTTACATACATGCAGGAAGAACATCCATACACATAAAATAAAAATAAATAAAATAAAATTTGAATAAATGTAGATCAACACTGGTTTCCAAAACAATGTACAATGAAGGTCTATGTATTTTGCTAATAGTAGTAAGTTAGTTGAGTAGAAATATACCCTATCACTGGTTATACACTAATGTAAGGGCTTTCATATCATCTAGAGTATTTCTACATTTCCTCAGTTTTATGTGTTCTTATTCATATGTATGTGTTGTTATCCAAAATTTATAACAGGCCCCTAGGTTGAGAAATTGCTGTGTGTGAGTGTTTGCCTGTATGTGTGTAAGTTCAGCAGTGGCCATAGAGGTCAGAAGATGGCAGCAGATCCCAGCCATGTGGGTGCTGGAACTGAATCCTGATCTTCTGCAAGAGAAGCCAATGCTCTTAACCCCTGAGACATCTGTGTAGCTCCCCAAGGCCTAGGTTTATGTAAAGATGAGTGTAGTCAGAACACGGAGCGGCTGCTTCACTGTGCAGTTCCCTCTTGCTAGTCTGTTAGCCGCCTATCTATTCCTGTGTTCAGTCCATTCCATTTTAAGAAATGTGCATTAAGATCTCAAGTTCTGCAAGTATTTACCTAGCCTCTCTATGTGGCTTTGGTTTTGTAAAGATATATATTTTGAGATTGACACAAATTTATGACTTTATTCATGTTAATTTTTTATGAAAATTAGCTCAATTTTTAAATTTTGTTATTGTCTCATTACTTAACTGTGGGTGGTCTGGAACTTGCTACGTAGACAAAAGTGGCCTTGAAATCACAGACATCCACCTGCCTCTACCTTTATGAGTTCTGGGATTCAAATAGTCTGCCAGTGTGCATCTCCCATGAAACAACCTCAACATTTTGGAGGCATCTAATATGAGACTTGTCTCAGAATGAACAGTCACTAAATAGCTGCTAAACAAGTGATATATGAGTAAGAAACTTTATACAACCATGGTGCTCTTAACTTACATAGAACAAAATCTATATTTCTTTGAACTCTAGAATATTGGTCCAGTGGGAGATATGAAATCAGCTGTCTCTGTAGCTCAGGATGAGGAGTGGAAGAGAATTCGAGCATTGCTGTCCCCCACCTTCACCAGTGGCAGACTCAAGGAGGTAAATAGAGGGACTTTTAATTGGAATCTTTTTCTTTTTTGGTCTTTTCGAGACGGGGTCTCCCCATAGTCCCAGCTGTCCTGGAATTCACTCTGTAGACCAGGCTGGCCTTGAACTCACAGAGATCCACCTACCTCTGCCTCCCAAGTGCTAGGATTAAAGGCATGAGCCACTATGCCCAGCCTAATTGGGATCTTAAAGAATGAATCTTGAGGACAGGTAGAAGCTAGGATTGTAATACATTTGCAAGGTGTCCTCTGAGGTTGAATTGCTTAAATATGTTTGTTTTCTTTATATTTTAGGAGACTCAGCATAATATTTATTATAAAATATCATGCATACCTTTGTGGTTTGTAATATATTGTCTTTGTGTGACTTGAGTCTCCACATTTAACTCTGGATGGTCTTGTATTTTGTGTTTAGATGTTCCCGATCATTGAACGGTATGGAAATATTTTGGTCAAAAACTTGAGGCGAGAGGCAGAGACAGGCAAACCTGTGGCCATGAAAGCGTAAGTAGCTGTGGAGCCCCTGGGGTTCTGCACTGTGTCGGAGACCAGAGGGCTGAGATTCCCATGGTTGAGTTAGAAGGGGGAACATGGGCTACAGTGGTCCAGCTGAGTGTGGCAGCTGGGTGTGGCAGCTGAGTGTGGCAGCTGAGTGTGGCAGCTGGGTGTGGCAGCTGGGTGTGGCAGCTGGGTGTGGCAGCTGAATGTGGCAGCTGGGTGTGGCAGCTGGGTGTGGCAGCTGAGTGTGGCAGCTGGGTGTGGCAGCTGGGTGTGGCAGCTGAGTGTGGCAGCTGGGTGTGGCAGCTGGGTGTGGCAGCTGAGTGTGGCAGCTGAGTGTGACAGCTGGGTGTGGCAGCTGGGTGTGACAGCTGAATGTGGCAGCTGGGTGTGGCAGCTGGGTGTGGCAGCTGAGTGTGGCAGGCAGGACCGCTGAGGGAGAAGGGTCCTCTTTTGTGTCCATCACCCTACTTGAGCTTCAAGGTCCTCACCTATTATATTCTAGATGACAAAATATATAGTTTAAGAAGAAAAATGAGGACAGCAAAGTTGTAAGGGTGGAATGTGGGGAATGGAAAGACAAAAGGTACGTATATTGAGGCAGAGGGTGGCTCCTGTGGCATTCTCAGTGTGGAATTTTGAACAGCTGAAAGCTGTTTGTGTTTTGCAGAAGATACAAATGAAATTTCAAATCTTCAAAAAATTTTCCACATATCCTTCAGGTCTGGGAAGGTTCTGGGTAAAACAACCATACCTTTTTTTGTTGTTGTTTTTTTGAGACAGAAAACTCTAACCCAGGCTGGTCCAAACTCACGATGCATCTGAGGATAACTTTGCACTTCTAACTCTCCTGCTTCTACCTCCCCAGTGCTGGGATTATAAGCATGCACCATGACATCTGGTTTATGTGGTGTTGGGGTGGAACCCAGGCCATTGCACATTATAGGAACTCGACTGCCTGTGCATCTCTGTCTCTGTATCACTTTTTGTTTTAAACTGAGTGCTTTTTGGGGGATAGAGACTTCCTATGTAGCCCAGGCTGGTGTTTAATGCCCATTGTTCCTGCAGCAGCTTCCTCAGTGATGAGTTTATGGGTGTAACTACCATATCTGGCTCGAGGGTATTTTGAATTATACAGGATCCATAGATGTAAGGTGATATGAAGGATTGAGGTCTGGAGGATAGCTGCTGGGTTTTCCAGTTTTTTTTAAAGGGTCTCCCTGCAGGCCCAGGTGGCCTGGAACTCCCTATGTAGATCAGGGGTGCCTTTGTCTCACAGAGCCCTCTTGCTTCTGCCTCCTGAGTGCTGTGATTAAAGTCTAAAAACTTGAGTTTGATTCCCAAGACCCACATGGTGGAAGGAGATGACTAATACCCATGATTTATCTCTCGATATTCACAGACATGCTGTGTATGCCTTGCCACATTTACAAACATATACACACAGAGTAAGAAATTCAATGTGATAAAAATAAGCAAAACAATCAAAGAAGGTGGATAGTGATGGAGGAAGACACATGAGATTGAACTCTCATTTCTACACTCAGATGCACACATATATCTTGATACATACAAAGACAAACACACAGATCCATACACAATGAATCAAATATGAATCAACTCTGGTCACAGATTCCCAGTGAGTCAAGACCTAGATTAAGTTGCCTTTTTTTGAGTCCTGCAGGAAGAGTTGACTATTTCACCCTGTTCTGCTGAATCCTAGTGCTTGCTTGTTATCCACACCCTATACATGGATATATTTTGTGTGATTTGGGGCATCTTTCTCTCTGCGACTACACTCATTAATCACAGCAATGAATCTAATTCACCGTAGTGTCCCCCTCAATCTCAGGGAGAGACATCTGCCATCTAGGCACTAGTTGAGGGTCTCATGGGTGAATGTGATAGGAGTGTAGTGTGAGATGACCCAGCAGGCAATTCTGACAGTGTATGGCTTTGCCTAGCTTGTCTTCATCATCATATGCCCTGGTGTATGAATTATCTAGGATATCTTGCTGCATGTGGATGAGGAAGAGATGCAGATGTTAACTCCCATCTCTCTCTCTCTCTCTCTCTCTCTCTCTCTCTCTCTCTCTCTCTCTCTCTCCTCAGCATCTTTGGGGCCTACAGCATGGATGTGATCACTAGCACATCGTTCGGAGTGAATGTTGATTCCCTCAACAACCCACAGGATCCCTTTGTGAAAAAAGCCAAGAAGCTCTTAAGATTTGATTTTTTTAAACCATTGCTTTTTTCAGCAGGTATGTGCACTAGCTCTCATTCTATCTATTGCTCTTGTCTGTATCTATGTGCACTTCCTTAATCTTCCACATTTTCTCCAAAGTATCATCTGTATTGATATATAACTCATGGGCCATGTGCTCATCCTCTTAAAATGTACAATTCATGTCTTCAATGCATTCCAAGACATTTGGCTCATTTCCTTTCATTTTAGAATTCTTTTGTTTATTGTTTCACAAATTCATTCTGACATAAAGTACCCAATTCCCACCTTTCATATCCCGAGACACATCAACATGTCTCCCTCCCAATTTCAAGTCCTCTCCTTTTATTGGAATCCACAGAGTCCAATCATTTCTGCTCTCTGGAATCTTGACTGAACTATCTTGATCTTGTGCAGGCTGTGTACATGTATCCACAGCTGTACTGAGTGCATGAGCGCAGTGTCATGTCATACCCAGAGGACAGCATTTCACACCTCTCCTCCCATCCTAAGGCTCTTACTCTCTTTCATGCCCCATTGTGATGTTCACTGAGCCTTGAGGAGGGGTTCTTGGTACAGATGCCCCATTTAGGGCTGAGCACTCGTAGTCCCTTATTCTCAGCACTTGGACCAGTTATGAGTCTCTGCCAAAGCTGCTGCCCCATGTGGCACAGCAAACAGTGTCAGCTGTAGAACACTATCCACTGAGCAACCGTGCACTTTTCACTATCATCCTTCACATAGCCTTGACATAGACAACCATGAATATAATTTCTGTACATGTGCCTATTCTGGGCTCTTCAAGTCAATGATATCATAGAATACTTGGTCTCTTGTGACTGACAATACTGTATCAAATGAAATAAGGATCATTACTTCCTTATTTGATGAACAAATACTATTCCATATCAGTTGCAGGACATTCTCCCTTCTTTCCTCCCTCCCTCCCTCTCTTCTTTCTTTCCTTCCTTCCTTCCTTCCTTCCTTCCTTCCTTCCTTCCTTCCTTCCTCCCACTCTTCTTTCCTATCTCCACTTTTCTTTCTTTCTCTTTCTTTCTTTCTTTCTTTCTTTCTTTCTTTCCTTCTTTCCTTCTTTCCTTCTTTCCTCCCTCCCTCCCTCCCTCCCTCTCTTCCTTCCTTCCTTCCTCCCTCTCTTCCTTCCTTCTTTCCTTCCTTCCTTCCTTCCTATCTCCACTTCTTTCTTTCTTTCTTTCTTTCTTTCTTTCTTTCTTTCTTTCTTTCTTTCTTTCTTTTTTCCTTCCTTCCTTCCTTCTTTCCTTCCTCCATTTCTTTCTTTCTCTTTCATGTATATGTATACATATATGTGTGCCATGGCATGTGTGGATGTCAGAGGACAACTGGTAGAATTATGGTTTCTTCTTTCATGTGGGTCCTCGGAATCAAACTCACATCATCAGGCTTGGTGGTAAGCACATTTATCCAATGACCCATCTTATCAATCTATCATTTCATGTGGGTATGTCCGTGTGTGGGTATGTACATGTAGTGTAGGTGCCCATGGAGGCTGGAGGTATTGGATACCCCTGGAGCTGGCATTTCAGGAGGTTGTAAGCTGACTGAGATGGGTGCTGGGAACCAAACTCCAGTCCTCTATAAGAGGCATTTCTTCATAACTTCTGAGCTATCTCCCCACCATCTTCATCTTTTCACATTTTTTTTTGTCTTTTCGAGACAGGGTCTCCCTGCAGCCCCAACTGTCCTGGAACTCACTCTGTAGACCAGGCTGGCCTTGAACTCACAAAGATCATTTCACATTTTTGATAGTGTCTTTTTTGTATATATTTTTAGATAAGACTTGCAATGTATTGAAATTCATTATTTCAAACAGGCTGTCTTGACCTTGCAGTGATTGTCTTGCATCTGCCTTCTAAACACTGGGGTTACAGTTGTGCACCATTTCTTTTTTTTTTTTTTTTCAGTTTTTAAAATCTGTATTCTTCAAATAGAACACAGTAAGAAACCTGTATATTGCATTATTCTTCTTACATTTTAGAAGGACTAAAACATTGAAACATTGGCTATTGCCTCATCAATTGCTTTTGACAGCTTACTTAAAACATAACTTGCATATTTTCTATCGATGCATTATTCATCTCTTTTCGCTGTTCTCTTTTTATAAATGATAAACCATTGTTGGGTTCTCTGTGGCAGATAGTGTCTTTTTTCCCCTGAAGGGCTAATTATTTTTTTTTTAACATTTTTAATTTTTTTTATTGATGTTTGTGCATTTCTACCTATTTTCATTCATTAGGCATATCTCCCCTTCCCTTCCCCCCCACCCCCACTCCCAACGAGATCATGCCATCTCTCCATGACTGTTCTGCATTATCTCTCTCATTTGTTTTTTTTTTTTTCCATTTTTAGCTATAAGTGATAATCCATGAGTACAGCATCCTTCATGTAAACCAATTGCAGGCTGATTGTGCCAAAACCCCAGCCACTACACCTCCCAGGCAGTGGGGGGGGATGGTTGGTTGTTCAGTCAAGTTGATCAAATGAGTGTCAGTACATTTGTTGTCAGTTTCGCCTTCATCCAAAGTCAGTCCTTACATTCTACCACCCCCCTCTTCCAGAGTTATCCCTGGTGCTTAGAAAAAGGGTGCACAGTGGATAGAGCAGGAAACAGCCAACTCCTCTGGAAGCTGTTGACTTGGACGCTGGTCACAATTGGCCTGTTTCCTTTCATGGGCTGACAGTCTTGTCCAGGAAAACCTTTCGAATCCTACTAATAAGAAAGCAAAATTAGATCTATAGGTATTTTAAGCC
>VZQC01011453.1:96035-186036 GCA_009823505.1 Rhizomys pruinosus
TGTGCTCTCCTGTGTGTGTGCTCTCAAAGTCCAGAGGAGGGAACCAAACTCTCTTGAGCTGAAGTTACGGGTGGTTGCGAGCTGTCCAGTGTAGGTACTGGAAACTGAGCTCGGGTTCTCTATAGAAGCAGCAAGTGCTCTTCACCACTGAGAACCATATCTCTAGCTCTTTCTCCATTCTTGGTGAATCTATATAGATTTTTTTCTAATTGTGATGATATTTTTATAATTTTTATTTTATTCTGCCTTTTTCAAACAAGATCTTCCTGTAGCTTCAGTTGGGCTGGGATTTGCTATGTAGACAAAGGTGGCCGTGATCACACATAGATTTGCCTGCCTCTGCCTCCTGAGTCCTGGGATTAAAGGTGTGCTCTACCATACCCACTCATGATGAAAATTTTAAAGAATGAGCTTTGGATTTTCATTTTCTACACTAGTTTCTAGTTTATCCTGTATTGGTTTCATCTGCTATTTTAGATTACTTTGCAGTTTTTGTGTGTATGCCTGTGGCTATGTATGTTTTAGTGGATATGTACATATGTGTATATGTGAGTGTGCACGTGGGCCTGGAGGCCAGAGGTCAGCATGGAGTGTCTTCTTCAGTCACTCTGCATCTTATTTTTTGAGACAGGGTCTCTCACTGGAGGTCACTGATTGGCTAGATATGCTGGCCAGTGACCTCCAGGGATTGCCTGTCTTTGCCTCCACAGTGCTGGGATTATGGGGTATGTCACTGAGCCTGGCTTTTTAAAAAAATTATTTATTTTTTATGTGTATGAGTATACTGCCTGCATGTAGGTTTGTGCACCTGTGTCGTGCAATGCCTCAGAGGTCAGAAGAGGATGTTGGATTCCCCTGGAACTGGAGTTAAAGACGATTCTTAGCCACCATGTGGGTGCTGGGAATTGAACCCGGGTCCTCTGCAAGAGCAGTCAGCACTCTTAACTGCTAGGCCATCTCTCCAGCCCCCAAGCCTGGCTTTTTAAAAATAAATAAATTCATGTTATTACAAATGAACTCACAAATACAAACATCACACAGGTAGGTTAAGGAAGCCACCAACATGCCACCTCCACACTGGATGTCCTTCAGGGAACTGTGGTTAGAGTGCCCTTATGCACTGGATCTGTTTGGGGAACTGTGGTTAGAATACCCTTATGCACTGGATGTCCTCAGGGAACTGTGGTTAGAATGCCCTTATGTACTGGATGTCCTGGGGAACTGTGGTTAGAATGCCCTTATGTACTGGATGTCCTCAGGGAACTGTGGTTAGAATGCCCTTATGTACTGGATGTCCTTGGGGAACTGTGTTAGAATGCCCTTATGCACTGGATGTCCTCAGGGAACTGTGGTTAGAATGCCCTTATGTACTGGATGTCCTGGGAACTGTGGTTAGAATGCCCTTATGCACTGGATGTCCTGGGAACTGTGTTAGAATGCCCTTATGCACTGATGTCCTTCGGGGAACTGTGTTAGAATGCCCTTATGCACTGGATGTCCTTGGGGAACTGTGGTAGAATGCCCTTATGTACTGGATGTCCTTGGGGAACTGTGGTTAGAATGCCCTTATGCACTGGATGTCCTTTGGGGAACTGTGGTTAGAATGCCCTTATGCACTGGATGTCCTTGGGGAACTGTGGTTAGAATGCCCTTATGCACTGGATGTCCTTGGGGAACTGTGGTTAGAATGCCCTTATGTACTGGATGTCCTTGGGGAACTGTGGTTAGAATGCCCTTATGCACTGGATGTCCTTCGGGGAACTGTGGTTAGAATGCCCTTATGCACTGGATGTCCTCAGGGAACTGTGGTTAGAATGCCCTTATGCACTGGATGTCCTTGGGGAACTGTGGTTAGAATGCCCTTATGTACTGGATGTCCTTGGGGAACTGTGGTTAGAATGCCCTTATGCACTGGATGTCCTTGGGGAACTGTGGTTAGAATGCCCTTATGCACTGGATGTCCTTCGCGGAACTGTGGTTAGAATGCCCTTATGTACTGGATGTCCTTGGGGAACTGTGGTTAGAATGCCTTATGCACTGGATGTCCTTGGGAATGTGGTTAGAATGCCCTTATGTACTGGATGTCCTTGGGGAACTGTGGTTAGAATGCCCTTATGCACTGGATGTCCTTGGGGAACTGTGGTTAGAATGCCCTTATGTACTGGATGTCCTTAGGGGGAACTGTGGTTAGAATGCCCTTATGCACTGGATGTCCTTGGGGAACTGTGGTTAGAATGCCCTTATGTACTGGATGCCCTTTCTTCACCCAGGAAGCTCTACTCTGGGTGTTTTTCTCAATGTATATTTTTTATTGAATATCTGTGCTGTTCATACAATACATCTTAATCATATTTATACTCCTTCCTTCATCCACATCACCCAATAGATGCCTATACTGGATTTCAAGCATTCTATCATTTATGTTAAAGCCTATGAAGTCAAGTTTGTATACCCAGATGTCATATATTACACTACCATACATTTTATGAAACTATTTTAAAAAGATTTTATTTCTTATTTTTATTTTATGTGCAAGTGTATTTTCTGTGTGTATGTAAGTGCACCTGTGTCATACCTGTGTCATGCAATGACTGAGGAGGTCAGAAGAAGGCATCAGATCCTCTGTAACTGGAGTTACAGATGGTTGATGCTGCCATTTGGGTTCTGGGAATAGAACCTGGGTCCTCTGCAAGAGCTGCCAGTCCTCTTAACTGCTGAGCCATTTCTCCAGGTCTCTTTTTATGCACTTATTCACCATGAAAAGAAGGAGCTATGACAGCTGAAGCTAGAACATATTAGCTTTCTCTTCTCTGTCCTGATCCATCAACCTTTGCCTCGCATTCAGTCTTTCCTCATCACCCAGTATCACCCCTCTTGATCCTTCTAAGTACATCTGTTTTCATAGTAACACGCACACACTAGAGGCTAGAGTCCATATGTGAGGATAAATATGAGGCTTGTTTTCTCTTTGTGTTTGGGTCACCTCTCATGGAGCCTGGCTTTCATGGTGTGTACTGCCATGCTCTGCCAGACCGTGTTTTCTTGATGCACATGAAGTATAGGTGTAGACTATGGTCTGATTTGCCCCAGAGACTTGCTCCAATAGAAAATAGGGTCAGAAGTCATGAAATGTAACCTTCTTCCTTTAATGACCCCAAAGTGCAGAAGGCCTCACTGGCTTCCCATATGGTGATAGCCCTGTGTCTGGTAGTCCCTTGCAGAGCTGGTGGCCAGGAGCCCGAGCAGAGGTCACACAGATGTAATGGCTTCTGGTTGAGACTCTGGTGATATTTACTCTTCTAATTGTTTCAGAGAAGTATCATTTCTCTAGGCGAAACTTGCATTTTTCATTAAAAGCTCATAATTTTGTCTTTTCTTTCCAGTTCTCTTTCCATTCCTCACTCCACTCTACGACATGCTAAATATCTCTGTTTTCCCAAATGATTCTGTGTCATTTTTCAAAAGATTTTTGAAGAGCTTGAAGGAAAACCGCCTTGATTCCAACCAGAAGGTAAAATATGGTGGTGGTGTCAGGGGAGCGGAACATTCAGATACCATGTTGGGTTGTGAACGTGTGCTCTGTGTTGCTTCCCTGTGCAGTTGGCTAATGGTAGATACAGAAAGCTAGCTTTAATGTAAGAGAGTATATTTTATTTGGGGAAGGAATAAAGCAGAATTTGGCAAACTCAATTGGAACTGAGACAGAAATTAATCCTTAACAACAGGAACAAAACATCCTGTGGCATGTATGAGGATTGGAATAAAATCTTCACAGAGCACAAGACCTGCTCAAGGTCAAGCCAGCCAACCCTATGCATAATCCTCTAAGACGGTTGACCTCTGAGGGCAATGGAACAAAGTTATCCTTAGTTCCCTCAGGCAAATTAGTATGGGTGTTAAGTATGGTGTGCGTTAAGCACCCAGAAAGGCTAGTTGCACCAGCCGTTTAACATTGCTACCCTTTTTAAAATTGTATCCTTTGGAGATCTCCTGAGCCCAGCGGCAGAAGAGGGGAGAAAGGTAGGAACTGGGTGTTCTTGGCGAGCTGATTGTTGATCCTTTGGTCCTGCTGTCTTTTGTTTGCATTGCCTTTGTGGCTGGAGTTGGAGTTATCCTCCCAGCTGGATTAAAGGTGTGGTCTTGGCTTGATTTAGATCTAGTGGCTGTGGGGGGGTTCCATCATCCAGCCGGTGTTAAAGGCACGCTTGTGTGACTCTTGAGATTTGAGATCTCCTGAGCCCAGCGGCAGGTGCCGGGGCACGGGTGAAGACACCCCCCCCCCCCGCCAACTAGAATTGAGAAGAAGAGAACTGAAGGAGGCAAGCAACGCACGCCTTCAACACAGTAAAGAGCATTTAGGACTCACATCGGAATAACAGCAAGGGAAGCCATATCCAGGATCACGAAGAAAGACTACACTGGAAAGGGGCAGGATAATCCCACGCCAAGCTTACCAACCCTATGGACGACTCCTGAGTGGGATCCCTCGCGGGGATGCCCAGGCACAGACATCAGAAACACAATTGGAACATACTTAAAGAACTACAAAGATCATAAGAACAAATAAAGAACTAAGAAAAGAGAATGAGGACCGAGAGAGAAGAATGACAAGCTCCGGAAGGAAGTAGAAACACTGAAAAATCCCATGCTGAAAAAGAAAAGGAACCAACCAGCAAACAAGAGCTACAAAAGAGATCGAGAAGCTCCAAAAAGAAATAGAAACACTAAGAATCAGAGAGGAAGTGGAAAAAGGAAATCAAACAGTCATCATTCAGAGGAAAGGAATGAAAAAACCTCAGAAGCAGAATGGAGGAAGCAGAACAAAGAATATCTAGATGGAAGATAACACAGAACAACTAAAACCTCAAGGAAAGATTATGAAAATTTAAAAATACACAAAAACAGAACAACCAGGAGCTGTGGACACATATGAAAAGACAACTCGCATCATAGAAGAGAGAAGGAGAAGAATCCCAAGAGAAAGGTATTGATCAGATCTTCAACAGAATAATAGATGAAAATTCCCCAAACTAAAAAGGACAAACCATACCAATACAAGAAGCACATAAACTCCAAACAGACAAGATCAGAAAGAAAATTCCACCACGCCATATCATAGTTAAAAATGCTAGACACCCAAAACAAAGAAAAATTCGTAAAGCACAAGAGAAAAACAACAAGTGACCTATAAGGGGAAACCTAATCGAATACAACGACTTCTCATGGCAAACGATGAAGCAAGAAGAACCTGAGCAAAGCATCCCAGTGTTGAGGGAACATATGGATGCACCCAGGTTACTATAGCCAGCAAAAATGTCAATCATAGTGGAAGGAGAGAAGAAAATCTTCCATGACATAAAAACTTGAAAGATACATGTCCGGAAAACCAACCCTTCAGAGAATACTTGAACAATTCAAAGAACAGAAGAAAGGAGCAACCAACCCAGGCACCTAAAGAGAAATCCAAAAAAGCAAATGCAGAAGTAGAAACCTAAACAAAACTCAGATGGATAATAAGCAAAAGGAAACAACACAAACCTATCAGTCATAACCTTAAATATTAATGGCTAAATTCCCAATCAAAAGACAAAGACTGGGAGACTGGATTAGGAAACAGAATCATCGAATGCTGTCTAACAAGAAACACATTTACCTTCAAGAAAGGCACCACTTAAAGTGAAGGGATGGAAAAAATATTCAAGCAAATGTACCAAAAAAGAAAGCAGGTGTTGCTATTTTAATATCAGATAAATAACTTCAAAGTAAAAGAAATCAGAAAGACAAAGAAGGCCATTACATTTTCATCAAAGGAACATTCCACCAAAGAAGATTTCACAATGATGATATATATGCCCCAAATTCATGGTGCACCAAACTTTAATAAAGACAATTCTAGGACCACAAGTCACAGACTAACCCCAGCACACTCATAGTGGGAGACTCAATACCCCACTGAGTCCTTTGAATAGGTCAACAGACAAAAAAATAAACAGAGAGACATCTGAAATGAACGATATGATACACCAAATGGACCTCAATACGACCTCTACCGAATATTCCATCCTAATACCAGAGAATACACTTCTACTCAGAACCCCAGGAACATTCTCCAAAACGTACACATCCTGGGACACAGAAGAAACCTCTACAAATACAAAAAGATTGAAATAATTTCATGGCATCCTGTCAGACCACAGTGCAATAAGCTCAACATCAACACCAGGACAAGCCCTCCTGCCTACAAGCAAAAAACATGGAGACTAAACAACACACTCTTGAATAAAAATGGTCAAGGAAAGAGATAAAGAAAGAAATAAAAACATTCCTGGAACGAATGACAATGACAATACAACACAACAAAACCTATGGGATACCTTAAAAGCAGTCCTAAGAGGGAAATTTATAGCCCTGGGGTGCCTACATTAGAAAACAGAAAGAGCACAAGTGAATGATCTAACACTACAGCTAAAAGCACTTGAGAGGCAACAAGAGGATACCCTAAACGCAACAGACAGGAGAAGAATAAAAAATCAGAGCAGAAATCAATGAAATAGAAACAAAGAAAAAAATACAAAAAAATCAATGAAGCCAAAAGTTGGTTCTTTGAAAAGAAATAACAAGATAGACAGACCTCTAGCCCAGTTAAAAAAGAAAGAAGGAACAACTCCAAATCAATACAATCTGTGATGAAAGGGAAATATCACAACGGACAAGGAAAGATCAAGAAAATTATATGGGAATATTACAAGAACCTATATTCCTACCAAGTTGAAAATCTAGAAGAAATGGATGAATATCTGAAATCCTGGGAATCACCAAAGCTTGGCCAAGAGGAGACCAGCAGCTTAAAAGACCCATAACATATGAAGAAATGAGGATATAGTAAGAAGCCTCCCAACTAAAAAAGCCCAGGCCCAGTCGGTTTCACAGCAGAATTCTATAAAACATCCAAAAAGACCTACAACCATTATTTCTAAACTGTTTAGAAGAAATACAATCAGAGGGAATTCTCCAAATTCCTTCTAGAAGCCAACATCACTCTATTACCAAAACAGCAAAGATCCTCAAATAAAAGGTAGATTATAGACCCATCCCTCATGAACCAAGATGCCAAATTCTAAACAGAATACTGGCAAATCGCATACAGACCCACATCAAGAAGAGATCATCCATCATGACCAAGTGGATTCATACCAGAGATGCAGGGATGGTTCAACATACGAAAATCAATAAAATCATCAAAAAAAAAAAAAAAAAAAAAAAAAAAAAAAAAACACTCATCTCAATTGATGCTGAAAAAGCCTGTTGACAAAATTCCAGCATCCCTTCATGCTTAAAGTCCTAGAAGGAATTGGATTGGAGGGATCATTCCTCAATAATCAAAGCCATATACAGGAAAACCCACAGCCAATATCATCCTAAATGGGGAAATGACAGAACATTCCCTTAAAGGTGGAACCCGGCAAGGCTGCCCCCTATCACCCTCCTCTTCAACATAGTGCTTGAAACACTTGCTAGACGCAATAAGGCAAGAAAAGGATATTAAAGGAGTACTAATTGGAAAAGAGGAAGTCAAACTATCCCTATTTGCTGATGATATGATTTGTTTACTTAAGGGATGCAAAAAACTCCACCAGAAAATCCTAGAAACGATTAACAGTTCAGCAAAGTGCAGGATACAAAATTAACCTTAAAATCAATATGGCCTTTCTTTACACCAAAAACAAGCAACTGGAGAAAGAATTCAAAGAACCTTCCCATCACAATAGCCTCAAAAACAATAAGAATACCTAGGAACAAACCTAACCAAAAATCCAAAGACCTCTACAACAAAAATTTTAAACCCTTAAAGAAAGAAATTGAAGAAGACCTCAGAAGATGGAAAAACCTCCATGCTCATGGATGGAAAATTAACATTGTAAAAATGTCCATTTACCAAAATCTTGTATAGATTTAATGCAATCCCAATCAAAATCCCCAAGAGTTTCTTCACAGGCTTGGAAACAAAAGTTCTTAAATCATTTGGAAAACAAAAGACCCCGAATAGCTAAATCAATCCTGAGTGAAAAAGATCTACACAGGAGGGATCTCTATACCTAGATTTAAACTATACATAACACAGCTATAGTCATAAAAACAGCATGTACTGACAAAAACAGACCTGTTGACCAATGGAAACAAAACCGAAGATCGAAATCTGAGCACATACAATTTCAGCCATCTCATATTTGACAAGGGGCAAGAAACCACAATGCAGAAAAGACAGCATCTTCAGCAAGTGGTGTTGGCAAAAACTGGATCACCACTTGTAGAAGAATGAAATTAACCCCTACCTCTCACCCTGTACAAAAGTCAACTCCAGATGGATTAAAGACCTCAACGTGAAACCCCAAACTCTGAAGTGGATGAAGAAAAAGTTGGCAGCAGACTACAAGAATAGGAGTAGGAAAAGACTTCCTAAATCAGACAGCAGCTGCAGCAAGAATTAGGTCGACAATTGACAAATGGGACCTCATCAAACTCAAAAAGCTTCTGTACATCAAAGAAACAATCAAGGAAGTGAAGAGAATCCCACAGAATGGGAGGAAACCTTCACTGCAGATATTCTGACAAAGCATTGATTTCCAGAATAATAAACTACTCAAAACAAAGAAAAAAAAAAAAAAAAAAAATAAAAAACACCGCTCAATAGATGGAGAAAGAATGAACAGAGACTTCACAAGTAGGAATTAGAGATGTCTGAGAAACACCTCCAAGAACTGCTCAACATCACTATCATTAAGGAAATGCAATGAAAACCACTTTAAGATATCATCTTACTCCAATAAGACTGGCTAGGATCAAGAAACAAGATACCAAGTGCTGGAGAGGTTGTGGGGAAAGGGAACACTCATCCACTGTGGTGGGAATGTAAACTTGTACAGCCTATATGGAAAGCAGTGTGGAGAACCCTTGGAAGACTTGGAATGAACTTGCCACCCGACCCAGCATACCACTCCTGGCATGTACCCTCAAGACTTACGCCACCAAGTGATACATGCACGGCCATGTTTATTTTCAGCTCTCTTCACAATAGAAGGAGCTGGAACCAACCCAATGACCCCTCAACTGACGAGTGGATAGAGAAAATGTGGTACATCTACACAATGGAATTCTATGCAGCAGTAAAGAAAAACGACATCACGACTTTGCAGGAAAATGGCTGGAGCTAGAGGACATCATGGTGAGTGAAGTAACACAGTCCCGAAAAACAAACGATGCATGGTATCACTCATCTGTTGATGCTAGTGCCAATTACCCATTGTAAGTATTTCTTGTGTAGGGCCCCTGAGCTTTGTACAAGGTGGGCATAATGCATATTGTGAAAACAACAGCAGAAAATACTGCATCAAAAACTGACTGAAACAGTGAACTTCTGCTCAAAACAGTCAACTTCCCCATGGAAATTGAGAAAGATGAGAGAGGAAAGCATGTTTCAAATGCACTGAGCTCTGGTGGGGTGGGGGAATGAGCGGGTAACATGGGTCTAGATTTGTTAAAAATAAATAAAAATTTATGTAAAAAAAAAGAAAATAAATAAATAAATAAATTTAAAAAAAATAAAAAAATAAAATTGTATCCTTTGGAAACAATCTATTATTTTCAAATCCTATTTCTTGGTTCACATCTTTCCATTTTAATCCCATATTACTCTAAAATATGCACACATACCCTCCATCATTTACCAAACACCCAAGGTCTGAAAATAAATGTTAGGTCAGCTCTAGAACCTATTTAGGGATTCACAATGCAAGAGGACAGTTGTCTTTAGATCATGAGGAATATAATTATTTTTGCTCAGTTTGTCTTACAACTATGTACTTGGTACTAGCATCCAATGAGGGATACCATTTGTCTTTTGTTTTCTGGGATTGTGTACTTCACTTACATGGCAATCTTTTTTTTTTTTTTTTTTTTTTTTTTTTAATTTTTATTGATGGTTTGTGCATTTTATTTTACACTATTTTCCAATTCAGATCAGGCATATTTTTCCCTTCCCCCCACCCCCCACCCCATCCCAGATCATGTATTCTGCATAACTGTCCTGCATCTTTCAGGTTTATTTTTTTTCANGTTCCAGCACAGATGGGAGAATAGCCTTTTTTTTTTTTTTTTTCTGTATGTGTATGAATGTACTGTCTGCATGTAGGTTGTTGCACCTGTTGTTGCAATGCACGGAGGTCAGAAGAGTGTCGATTCCCCTGGAACTGGAGTTCTCCGAAATTGGAGTTTACAGGAACAGTTCTTGGCCATGTAGGGTGCTGGGATAAACTGGGCCTCTTCACAGAGCGGTCGGTCTCTAAGCTAGCCACCTTCCAGCACAGATGGGAGAATAGCTCTTAAGGCCCCACTCCTCACTGAGGAACTATCAGCAGTTGATGGGGCTTTGGAAGGGAGAATCCTTGTTCTTTGAGGGTGTGGCCACTGTGGTCAAGCCAGTTAACGTTCCAGCGTGGATGGAGCAGGGCCTCACAAGGGCCCACCCTCATCTGAGGAGCTCTTGGCAGTTGATAGCTGCTTGGGGAGGGAGAGTCACTTTTCTTCAGGGCCGTGGCTCCTGGTAGGTTTCCCATGGTCCAGTGAACAGCCCCACAGCCATGCACATAGAGGCAGCACTAATGAGACGTAGTGTGTTACTAAAAAGAGAAGAGGGCATGGAGGAGGGAGGGGACGTGCTGTGCAGGATACAGAGGGGCTTGGATGGAGGAAATGTGGGGTGGATGTGATAATATTTTATTATATATACATATGCATATACACATATATGTATGAAATTCCTGAAGAATAAGTAAAAAAGATGAAATAGTGAAAAACTTTGCCATTTTCATTTCCATCAAGACACTGTCAAAGTATGAACATCATTTAAAAGCATATTCACTATAATTATCATGTGCCCAGAACTTCTATTGTGAAGAAATAATTTCAGTTCTAACCCTTTTTTGGCACATAGAGAGCCTGACCAGGTGTTTTGGATTCTGGTCTATGTTAAATTTTGGTCTCTCCTTGATCTGCATTAAGGAGAGGTGTTCTTGGCACATTGTGGGATGCAGCTTTTCCCTGATGTTTGTCTCCTGCCTGGAGGTCCCAGAAGGGTGTGTACAGGCCAGGGAGGCAGGATGGGTAACCCTCATTCATTTAGGGTTTTGTAGTGGTCTGGAAGTGCTGAGTGTGGGAAGTGTTCCAAAATTCAGACCTGAGGTCTGGAAATGGGAGTAGTAGGTTTGTCTAAGGGTCCATTGATTGGAAGATTTGTCTTAGGGTCCATTTTTGGATAAGGAGGGTGAAGAACAAACTAAGCCTGAGATTCTTCCTGAGAGAGCCGAGCTGGCAGCTGTATAAGGGGCCTGCAGGTATCTAGCTGAAAGTCTGCTCAGAATCCAGAGAAACTGAGAACCGGGGAGAATGAAGACTAAAAGAGGCTGGATAGAATAGTGTGTTTTCTCTCAGGGAATACAGCTGGTTCCTGAAGGTTTAGTTACTGATGCTGTTGTTCTTTCATGAAGCACGCAATTCTAGCTACACTTGTGGGTTTCAGGGAAGTATATTCTCAGAAAGGAGGCTGAGCCTGCAGTCTGGCTTCACCTCTGACCTCACCATTGACCTTCTGTCTTGGAAATCTCTCTTTGCTTCCAGCACCGAGTGGATTTTCTTCAGCTGATGATGAATGCTCATAATAACACCAAAGACAAAGAATCTCATAAAGGTATGCAAGGTTTTTAGTCTACAGACGATGGAGCTCTCAGGGATGGGTGGGCTGCTAAGAAAGCATTCTGGAGGTTTCCTAGGCACAGCCACATCTCTGCCAAGTTGTAGAAACACAGACATGGATATTATATGCACAGAATTTTCTAGAAGCACCTAGACATGCATTTGTTCCAAATGTGAAGGGCAGCCATGATGGAAGTCTTCTGTGGTCTGAGTGTCACTTGCATGAGCACAGGTGCCACTTCTCAGTCTCCCCCGTGCATTGAATCAGAAGCATTGCCTAGACCTTTGAATCTGGATGTGTATCAGGAGCATTAGCCACAGTGCTGATGTTCCCCAGAAGCACCCGGTGAATGTGTGCTCACTTACTTCATCTGTGGTAAAGATGTATATTTTCCTTGTGCAATGGATAAGCAGCTCCTGTATTACATCTCTGTGACTACATAAGTGTTAAATCGTATTCAGTCTTTTACTACACTGTTTTGTTTTCCACTGTGGATTTTATCTCTTTTTTGGTGTGATTATGTGAATACGTGCATGTGTCTGTGCAGGTGTGCTCATCCACACATGTGCTTGTGGAGGTCAGAGAAGGACATCAGGGTTCCTGCTCTACCACTCTGCCTCATTCCCTTATACAGGATCTCATATTGAGCCTGGGGCTAGGCCCCAGTGATCTCCCTGAATCTGTTCCCCATAGCACTGGCTTCCATGGGCAGTGTACATATGTGCACACACACCCACAATTAAAAATAAAATAAATCTTAAAAAAGGAGAAAAAGAAATTCTGTCTTGGGCTAGAGAGATGGCTCCATGCTTAAGGGCATTTGTTGTGCTTACAGAAGATGGTTTGTTTCCCATCACCTACATCCAGTGCCTTTTACTCACTGAGCCTTGTAACTCCAGCTCCAGGCCATCTGCTGCCTTCTTCTGGCTTCCGTGGGCACTGCACTCACATGTGGAGGTACACAAAGACATATATGTAAATCAGAAAATAAATCATCAAAAATGAGAAACTTTTTTTTTTTTGGTCTTTTTCAAGACAGGGTCTCCCTGTAGCCCCAGCTGTCCTGGAACTCACTCTGTAGACCATGCTGGCCTTGAACTCACAAAGATCCGCCTGCCTCTTGCCTCCTGAGTGCTAGGATTAAAGGCGTGCACCACCATGCCCGGCTTTAAAATGAGAAACTTTGAGTCTTGAAGCTGTCCACTGGTGATGGTGGTGAATGTGTCCTCATGAAGAGCAGTGGTATGAAACTTGGGACAACCTGGCTGAAGCAGTCTTCCCTGTCACCAGCTGTGTCATGTGGTTCCCACAGTGATTACTGGTCCCAGCATGACTGATGGATCTTCTATGTTTCTCTCTAGGGAAATGGGAGCTTCATCTCCTGTGTGATGCTCCACCCTGACCTGCCTTACTTGAAATGTTTTCTCTCCTTTCAGCTCTGTCTGACCTGGACATCGTAGCTCAGTCAATAATCTTTATTTTTGCTGGCTATGAGACCACCAGCAGCACACTTTCCTTTATCATGTATTTGCTGGCCACTCACCCTGATGTCCAGAAGAAACTGCAGGAGGAGATCGATGCAGCTCTGCCCAATAAGGTGAGGGAAGGAAGAGAAGTTTTGATTAAAATATCTTCTCATTATCTGCAAAGATAAATTCCCCCCCCTCTGTCTTTGTCTCTCTGTCTGTCTGTCTGTCTGTCTGCATCATGGCACATATATGGAGGTCAGAGGACAGCCTTAGATGTTGGTCCTCACCTTCTACACTGTTTGAGACAGTCTCTTTGTTTTTCATTGCTGCGAATACCAGGCTAGCTGGCCAATGAGCTTCTGGGAGTTCTCCTGTCTGTCTTCCATTTTACTGTAGGGGTGCTGGGATGGCACATGTGCATCTGGCTTTTACATGGGTTCTGGGGAATCTGAACTCAGCATTATATTATTTTTTTTTAGCTATAAGTGATAATCCATGAGTATAAGCATCCTTCGTGCAAAACCAATCTATAGACTGTTGTGCCCAAACCCCCACAGTCCCACCATTCAGTGGAGGTTGACAGGTTGTTTGTTCAATCAAGTTGATCAAATGAGTGTCCAGACTACATCGCTGTAGTTTCACCGTTCACCCCAATCGCAGCCTTTACATTCTACCACGCCCCCTCTTCCGCAGATTGTTCCCTAGGCTTAGAAAAGGGGCACAGGTGGATGAGAAGTAAAACTGTCCTCTTCTAATTCCATCCATTTACCTGCAAATTTCATGATGTCATCTTTCTTTACTGCTGCATAGAACTCCATTGTGTAGATGTACCACATTTTCTCTATCCACTCGTTGGTTGAGGGGCATTTGTGTTGGTTACAGCTCTTCACTATTGTGAAGAGAGCTGAAATAAACATGGCTGTACATGTATGTCTGTGGTAGGAAGAGTCTGATGGATATATTCCCAGAAGTGGTATGGCTGGGTCAGGTGGTAGGCTCATTTTGAGTCTTTAAAGGGTTCTCTATACTGCTTTCCATAGTGGTTGTACAAGTTTGCATTCCCACCAGCATTGGCTGAGTGTTCCCCTTTCCCCATACCCTCTCCAGTATTAAGTATCATTTTTTTCTTGATTCTTGCCAGCATTATTGGGGTGAGATGATATTTTAAAGTGGCTTTAATTTGCATTTCCTTAATTATTAGCAATGTTGAACACTTTTTAAAATGTTTCTCAGCCATCTCTGTTTCCTCGCTTGTGAAGTCTCTACTCAACTCATTACTCCATCTTTTGAGTGAGTCATTTGTTTCCTAACTTCTTTGTTTTTTGAGTAGTTTATATATTCTGGAAGTTAATGCTCTGTCAGATGTATCAGCAGTGAAGGTTTCTTCCCACTCTGTGGGTTTTAAGGGCTGTGTATTCATAACTCTTATGCTGAAACACTTGATTCAGTGTGAATCAGGATCAGATATAGTATAAAGGTCTCACTGTTTTCTTTGGTCACTCAGAAATCCCATTTTTGTGAAAAGGTTATTTTCTCCATTCAGTGGTCATGGTGCCTTTTTAAAAGCAAGTATACAGTGTGTATGTGGGTTTACTTTTACAATCTAAATAATATATATTTTTAAATTTCAAGTGTGTGTGTGTGTGTGTTTGTGTGTATGTGTGTGTGTGTGTGTGTGTGTGTGTGTGTGTAAAGGGTATCACATGTCCTGGAGGTGAAGTTACAGGTGGTTGTGAGCTGTTCAGTGTGGGTACTGGGAACTGAATTTACATCTGTACAAGAGCAGCAAGTGCTCTTAACCACTGAACCAGCTCTTTCTCTTCTTGGTGAATCTATGTAGATGTTTCTTCCCGATTGTGATGATATTCTTAAAGAATGAGTTTGGATTTTGATTTCCTATGCTAGTTTCTAGTTAATTGGTTTAATCTGTATTGGTTTCATCTGCTATTTTAGATTATTTTGTAGTTGTTTTGTGTGTATGCCTGTGGTTATGCATATGTTTTTGTGGGTATGTATGTGTGTTTTGGGGTGTGCACATGGACCTGGATGCCAGAGGTCAGCATGGAGTGCCTTCTGCAATCACTCTGCATCTTATATTTTCAGACAGTCTCACTGGAGATCACTGGATTGGCTAGATTTTCTGGCCAGTGACCCCCAGGGATTTGCCTGTCTTTGCCTCCACAGAGCTGGCATTGCAGGTGTTTGTTGCTGAGCCTGGCTTTTTGAAAATAAATAAATTCATGTTATTGAAATAAACTCACAAATAAAAACATCACACAGGTAGGTTAAGGAAGCCACCAACACACTTGCCATTTCCACACTGGATGTCCTCAGAGAATTGTAGTTAGAATGCCCATTCTTCACCCAGAAAGCTACACTCTGGATGTTTTTCTCAACATATATTTTTTATTGAATTTTGGGCTGTTCATATAATACGTATTTTTATCTTTTCTTTTTTTTAATTGAAGTTTTGTGCAATTCGTATAATATTTCTCGGTCCTATTTAGGCTCATTCCCCTTTCCATTCCCCCCACCCATACATGTCTTGCATCATATTTTCAGTCTTTTTTCTAGGCAGAAGTTTATTGTTTTGGGCAAAAGTTTACTGTTTCAGTCAGTTCTTTGACTTGGTCCTTTTGTTATTGTTCCCTCCAATTTGTATTGCTCCAAAATATGCATATATGTATGTCACACATATACCAAAATTATGATGTCTTAGTGTAAACTGTATGTTAATTCTACAACATGTTTAGGAATTCACATTTTCCACCTTTAATTTTATATTACCCTCAGTATGCATACATACCCTCCCCATATACCACAATTACAAAGTCTGAGAATAAGTGGTAGGTTAATTTTAGATCCCATTAAGGGAATTCACATTATAACTGCATAGTTGCTTTCAGGTAAAAAGAAAAAAAAAACAAAACATTTAACATTGCTCAGTTTGCCTTACTACTAGGTATGTGGTGTTAACATCCACAAATAAGGGATACCATTTGTCATTTGTTTTTCTGGGACTGTGTTACTTCACTTAGCATAATATCTTGTAGTTCCATTTATTCACCTGCAAAGATTGTGGTGTCATCTTTCTTTACCACTGCATAGAAATCCATTGTGTAGATGTACCACATTTTCTTTAACCACTTGTTGGTTGAGGGGCACTTGGGCTGGTTCCAGCTCTTCACTATTGTGTTGTGAAGAGTGCTGCAATAAACATGGATGTGCATGTATTTCTGTGGTAAGATGATTCTTGTGGGTATATACCCAGGAGTGGTATGACTGGTCAGGTGGTAGGCTCATTTTGAGTCTTTTAAGGATTATCATTGAGAGATGTGTGCTGCTTCCTTTTACCTTATTTTCTGTTTTCATTCTTGCCTAGGTTTGTATTTCTACAGTTATACTTTTATTCATTACTCTCTCTAGCTGCTTGGGGATAGTTGCTCCTTTCCTCTGACCTTTGAATTTCTTCAAGTATTTTCTGAAGTGTTGGTTTTCTGGACATGAATTCAATTTTTTTTTGTATGTGTATGAATGCACTGTCTGCATGTAGGTTTGCGCACCCTTGTCGTGCAATGCCACGGAGGTCAGAAGAGGGTGTCAGATTCCCCTGGAACTGGAGTTCTCCTGGAACTGGAGTTACAGACAGTTCTTAGCTGCCATGTGGGTGCTGAGGATCGAACCTGGGTCCTCTGCAAGAGCAGTTGGTGCTCTTAACCGCTAGGCAATCTCTCCAGCCCCTGGACATGAATTCTTTCATCTTGCTTATGTCATGAAAGATTTTTCTTTCTCCCTCAACTATAACTGACATTTTTTCCAGGTATAGTAATCTGGGTTGGCATTTATAGTCATTTAGTACTGGGAATACTTTGGTCCATGTTCTTCTGGCTTTCATTGCTTGCATTGAAAAGTCAGATGTAATTCTGATTGGTTTCCCTTTATATATAACTTGTTTTTCTCTTGTGGCCTTCAGTATCTTGTCTTTGTTTTGGGTGTCTAGTGTTTTAACTATGATACGGCATGGGGAATTCCTTTTCTGATCTTGTCTATTTGGTGTTCTATGTGCTTCTTGTATTTGTATGGGTTTGTTGTTTTTCAGTTTGGGGAAAATTTCTTATGTTATTCTGTTGGAGATCTGATCAATACCTTTGTCCTGGGATTCTTCTCCTTCCTCTATCCCTATGATATAGAGGTTTGGTCTTTCATAGTGTCCCACATTTCCTGATTGTTTCACTCTTATGTTTTTTTTTTTAATTTTTTCATCCTCTTTGAGCATTGTAGTTCTTCCATCTTGTCTTCCAGTGTTGATATTCTACTTTCTGATTCATCCAATCTATTACTGAGGCTTTCTCCCATCTTTTCCTGCTGACTGGATGAGGGTGCAATTTCCTTTTTCATTTCATCCTGTGATTTCTTTACTATTTCCAGTTCCCTTTGGAGTTTGTCATTCTTTCCTTCTAGATCCTTGATTTGCTGGTTGGTTTCCTGTTTCATTTCAGCCTGGGATCTTTTCAGTGTTTCCACTTTATTGCTGAGTTTGTCTTTCTCTCCCTTGATTTTTTTGAGTATGTCTATTATTGTTCTTTTAAGATCTGTGTTCTGGGTTACCTCCTGGGAGAACTCATTGTTGAAGTCTTCTATAGAACTGATAAGTTGCCGGGTGTGGTGGTGCATGCCTTTAATCCTAGCACTTGGGAGGCAGAGGCAGGTGGATCTTTGTGAGTTCAAGGCCAGCCTGGTCTCCAGAGAGAGTTCCAGGACAGCTGGGGCTACAGGGAGACCCTGTCTCAAAAAGACCAAAAAAAAAAGAACTGATAAGTTTTGGTGGGGATTTATTATTTGCTTTTCCCAGGGTGTTGATTTTCTATTGTGCTCTTGGCAGTGGATTGGATTTGTTGTTTATATTCTGATGCGAAATACAAGTGCTTCTTCATTGGGTTGAAGGCCTACTTTGGAAGGTTTGTTGTTTCTTCTGTTACCTTGTGCTCCTAGTCACCTTCACTGTTTCCACTGGGATAGCTGCACAGGGGGAGCAGGGAAGGCTGGCACTGGTACCCAATCCCTTCACCTCTGAGGTGTGTGCAGAGCCTTACCCAGTCTGGAACAGAAGTTGTGATCTCAAAATTCTAAACTCTGGATTTGCCAAGTAAAAAGGAAAATAATTGGAGAGCAGTTGATAGCTGCTTGGAGGAGGGAGAGTCACTTTTCTTCAGGGCTGCGGCTCCTTGTAAGTTTCCCATGGTCCAGTGGATGGCCCCACACCCATGCACACATGAGATGCAGTGTGTTAGTAAAAAGAGAAGACATTGAGATGGCAGAGTACCAGCCTGGCTGCCCATACCCAGGCAGAAGGGGGCTGCAGTGGGATCATTGTCCACACAATACATCTTAATCATATTTAGACCTCCCTCCTTCATCTTCCTCCACTGATAGCCCCCACCCAATTCATGCATTCTGTCATATATGTTAAGGCCTATCAAGTCAAGTTTGTGTGCCCAAACATCACACACTTTATTATCACAAATGCTATGTACTTATATTCTAAAATATTTATGTATTATTTTTATTTCATGTGTATGAATGCATTGTCTGCATGTATATGACTACACCTGTGTCATTCAAAGCCCAATGAGATCAGCAGAATATGTGAGATCCCCTGGAGCTGGAGTTACAGAAAGTTCTTAGTTGGTTCTGGATATCAAACCCGAATCCTCTGCAAGAGCCACCAGTGCTGCTGCCTGCTGAGCCATCTCTCCAACCCCCATTTTATGCACTTATTCACCAGAACAAGAATGAGCTAGGACAGAATTGAAGCTAGAATATATTAGCTTTATCTCTCCTTTCATGACCCATCCTTTTGCCCTGCATTCTGTTCTTCCACATCACCCAGCAGCATCCCCTCTCGATCTTTCTTAATTTTACATTATACTCAAACTTACACCTGTTTACATATTTACATGCACACATTATACTATAGGGTCCATATGTGAGGGCAAATATGAAGTTTGTTTCTGAGTTTGGATCACCACTCAATAGGCCTGTTTTTTTTATTTTTAAGGGATTCTACAATATAATGACACAGTTGTTTGCAGATAACATTGATGTTACTCAGTATGCCATACAATTAGGTAATTGGTGCATTTTGCAAGTATCTATGTCCAAATTTTGAACAACCCAAGGTTCCCATAGTCCAGTTGGAGAAGCTTGTATGCACAGGCATGTTGATCAATTAGGAGTCCAGACTATATTCCTGTAGTCTCACGATTCACCCCTATCTCTCTGCAGCCCTTACAATCTACCACGCCTCCTCTTCCACAGTTTGTTCCCTGGGCTTTGGGAAAGGGGCACAAGTGGGTGAGAAGAAAACAGTCTAATTTCTTTGGAGTTGTCATTTTGGACTCCAGTCTGTTCAGGTTGTTTCCCTTCATGGGTTGACAGCTTTTCCAGTGATACCCTTTTTAGTCATACTAACAAAGCACAAGCTATTGGATGTACAGGCATTTAAGCAGTACCAATTATTATGTCAAGCTAAGCTGTGAGCATAGACACAGATGCTTGGATGGTATGCTAATCCGCAAACTGTGGTTTCTCTATAAAGGGTGACAAGTTCTTATTGTGGCTTATAACATCTCCTAACCACTAGAGGACATAAGCTTGTGGCATCCGCTGTGAGTTATTCCTCCAAGGAGAGAGCTAATAGCCAAATAGATTTGGGATATATATAGACACTTGGCTGCCACTGTTGCACAGTATCTCCAGGCTGTTGAGGTGTAGCTGATATTGACGGAGGAGTCTTGCTTGTCTCAGGGAGACCAATATTTTGCTGTATTGCTTTAGTGGCCTTTGGTAACGCTCTCTAGCATTTCAGAGGCCAGTTGTACGCTAGCAAGTGACGTCTCATAACATTTTTCATGCTCACACCAGGTCTTCGACAACAGGGACTTACTGCCTTTCTCCTTGCATATATCCCACTTATAGGCAAAAGGCCTTTATAATTTGGGGGGGGGGGTTTGAATCCCCTAGCCAACATCTCCTAGGCAGAATAATTCATTGCTGATGTCAGAGCTTTCCTGTAGTAATATATTTTGCTTAATTACACAACTTATAAACACTTTACTATTGAATTTGGCTCTAGATAGAGAAATATCCTTTCACAGTTCCTATGCCTATCAATCAGTTAATACGTTGTGCCTGTTTTATAGGAAATTACCACTGTAACAATTGGCTCTAGTTTACAGTTAGGGAGTGGTTTCATTACCATCATGTTTTTCTTTTTCCTATAAAGGGGAGAGGTAGGAAGGTTTCTCAGTATCTGGAAGGTAAACTTCATTAGGGCCCATTATAAACAGTTAACCCCAATATTATTCAGAGAGATGCTCAGTGTCTGTGACTCAGGCAGTCTGAGGTTCCTCTTTCTTTAATGTTCAGATGGGTCAACCTCTCTGCTGGCATTTCCCAGTCCATCCTGCATAGCCATAAGTTGTATGTTTTCAGGCATTTAGATTGGTGATTTTTACCTGTGGGAACATAAAATTCTCCTCCCATTGTTAGTTTCAAGATCAGAAAAATTGAAAATTTATCAATAGGATTGGAACACAGAGTTTTCCATTTGTATCCCAGAAAGGATAGTACCCCACCTCCCACCTCCCTCTTTTTTTTTTTTTTTTGTTTTTGTGTTTTGACCTATAGATGCCTAAGTTGTATTACACATACCCATAAACAGGAGCCAAGGCATAAGCTTTCATTAAATTTACCCAAACTGTTTCTCATTGACTGTATGCTACTTATTTGGGAAGGAAATTTAAGCTTAGTTCCTTTAAATTGTCCTACAAGTAAAAGAAAGTGTTATAATGTGATGTTGTGTAATTCAGAAAAAATATATAGGCCATTTGTATACCTTAACCCAATACAAATTATAAATAAAACAATTAACATTTTATATTCCCAATTAGTTCAATTGTATTACCATTTCCACCAAAACCTACACCTAAATTTAACTAATCTAAACAATTCACTAAGCCTTAAAATATCCTATACTTTGTGGATAAAGCTTGGGCAGAGTTGAGTACCTGCTAAATAAATTTTACCCAATCAACACTTTGCTCTTTAATGCTATATAACTGGACTATGACTTCTACTTATTTGGGAAGTAAAATTTAAGCTTAATTCCTTTAAATTGTCCTACAAGTAAAAGAAAGTGTTACACTGTGATGTTGTATAATTCAGAAAAATTTAGAGACCAACCCAATATAAACTATAAATAAAACAACTAGTATTTTGTATTCCCAGTTAGTTCAAATGTCAGTATCTAGCTCTTTTATTTTAGCACAAACATCCTTCATATAAAACCAATTTGCAAGCAGTTGTGGCCCAGCCCACACAGTCCAAGGCTCCCACCATCCAGCTGGAAGGGCTTGAATGTTCAATCAAGTTGATCAAATAAGTGTCCAGACTATATTGTCATAGTTTTACCGTTTGCCCCAATTGCAGCCCCTACAATCTACCACTCCCTCTCTTCCACAGATTGTTTCTTAGGCTTAGAGATGGGGCACAGGTAGACAAGGAGCACAACAGTCTACTTTGTCTGGAGATGTCATTTTGGACCCTGGTCAATTCTGACTGTTTCCTTTCATGGGCTGACCAATTGCCCAGGGATAAGCTTTCAATCTTACTAATGAAGCACAAGCAATTAGATATATACGTATTTAAACATTTCTAGTTACTATGGTAGGTTACTTTGGTACAGATACAGATGTTTGGATGGTGTGTTAATCCCTGGATTATTTTTTTTTCCTGAGAAAATGACAAGGCCTTACTGTGGCATATAAATCTCCTAATCACTAGAGGGTATAAGCTTGTGGCAACATCCACGAGTTATTCCTCCAAGGAGAGAGCTAATAATCAAATAAAGTTGGGATATACAGACATATGGCTGCCACTGCTGCACAGTATCTACAAGCAGGTGAGGTGTAGCTGATGTTGGTGGAGGAGTCTTGCTTGACTCAAGGAGACCACCATTTGCTTTATTGGTTCAGTGGCCTTTGGTAACACTCTCTGGTATTCCAGAGACCAACTGTATACTTGTAAATGCGGTACAATCCTCCCATGGTTACATCAGGTCATTGACAGCAGGGTGGGCCTTACCACCTCTTTTCTTGCAAATATCCCAGTTTATAGGCAATAAGCCTTTACCTTTTTTGGAGGGGGGAGGCTTGGGTCCCCTGGCTAACATCTCCTTGGCAGAATAATCCATTGCTGCTATCAGTGCTCTCTTGTATTAATATATTTTGCTTATATGCACCACTTAAAGAGACTTTAGTATTATATTTGGTTCTGAATAGACAATAATCCTTTTTACAGTTCCTATGTATATTAGTCAATTAAAGAAAGCAGTTTTACCAGTTTTATAAGAGATTACTTCTATAACAGTCAGCTCTAATTTACAGTTAGAGATGACTTCATTACCACCATGTTTTTCTTTGTTCTATGAAAAAGAGGTAAGGAGGTCTCTCTTATGAAACTGTGCTGCACCTAGAAGGTAAAGTTCATTAGGACTCCCTGTAAACAGACGTTACACCTATGGTCTTCAGAGATGTTTGATACCTGTAGCAGTCTGAATAGGCCTTTTTTAATGGTGTGGGCCACCATGCCCAGCCAGACTATTTTTTCTTGAACTACAAGAGTTATAGGTGTAGGCTATGGTTTGATTTTCCCCAAAGATTTTATTTCAATACAAAAGAGAGCCAGAGGTCCTTCTTCCTTTGGTGATTCCAATGTGCAGAAGGGGGTCACGGGCTTCCCCATACAGTGGTCACCCTGTGTGTGGCATAGTTTTGCAGAGCTGGTGGCATGGAGCCTGAGCAGAGGTCACAGATGAGAAGGTTTCTGGTTGAGACACTGGTGACATTTACTCTTCTAATTGTTTCAGAGAAGTGTAATTTCTGTAGATGAAATTAGCATTTTTCATTAAAGCTTATATTTTTGTCTTTCATTTACAGTTCTCTTTCCATTCCTCAATCCACTATATGAGATGTTAAATATCTCTGTTTTCCCGAAGGATGCTACATCATTTTTCAAAAAATTTGTGAACAGCATGATGGAAAACCGCCTTGATTCTAACCAGAAGGTAAAATCTGGTGGTGGTGTCAGGGGAGCTCCACATTCAGATACCATGTTGGGTTGCAAACATGTGATCTTCGTTTCTTCCCTGTGCATTTGGCTAAAGGTAGATCAGAATGCTAGGTTTAAACAAGAGAGTATATTTTGAGGGAAAGCATGTAGTGTTTGGGGAGCTCAATTGAATCTAAGCCAGAGCTTAATCCTTACGAAAAGGAACAAAACCTCCTGTGACATGCATAAGGATTGGAATAAAAACTTCACAGAGCACAAGACCTGCTCAAGGTCAAGCCAGCCAAGTTCCAGCACAGAGGGGAGAGGAGCTCTCTAGGCCCCGCCCCTCACTGAGGAACTATCAGCAGTTGACGGGTGCTTTGGAAGGGAGAATCCTTGCCCTTTGAGGGTGGGGCCACTGTGGTTAAAGTCAGTCAAAGTTCCAGGGTGGATGGAGTGGGCCTCACAAGGGCTGGCCCTCATCTGAGGAGCTCTTGGCAACTCATAGCTGCTTGTGGAGGGAGAGTCACTTTTCTTCAGGCCTGCGGGTCCTGGTAAGTTTCCCATGGTCCAGTGGACGGCCCCACAGCCATGCACACATGAGACGTTGTGTGTTAGTAAAAAGAGAAGACATGGAGGTGGGAGGAGACATTCTGTATAGAATACAGAGGGATTTAGATGGAGGAAATGTGGGGTGAATGTGATATTTCATGATATATATATATATATATCGAATTCTCCAAGAATTGGCAAAAAAAGATGAAATAAGGCAAAGCTTTGCCATTTTCCTTTCTTTCAAAACATTGTCAAGAATAAATGTTATTGTTTGGAAGGATATCCACTATAATTATCGTGCCTCCAGAGCTTCTATTCTGAAGAAATCATGTCAGTTTCAAGACTTTTATTTCACACAGAGAGCCTGATTAGGCCTTTGATTTTGGTCTATCATAAATTTTGGTCTCTCCTGATCTGCACTGAGGAGAGGTGTTCTTTGTACTTTGGGATGCAGCTTTTCTTTGTTGTTTTTGTCCTGGAGGTCAAACAAGCCTGTCTACAGGCCAGGGAGGCAGGATGGGTAACCCGCATGTAATTTAGGATTCTGTAGTGGTCTGGAAGTGCTGAGTGTGTGAAGTTTTCCAAAACTTAGAATTGAGCTCTGGAAATGTGAATAGTAGGTTCGTTTAAGGGTTCATTGTTGAAGAACAAACTGAAGTCTGGGATGGCTCCCCAGGAGAGCCAAGGTGGCTCCTGTACAAGCGGCTTCCAGAGTTCTAGCTGAAAGTCTGCTCAGAAGCAAAAAAGCTGAGAATCAGGAAGAATGAAGACTGAAAGGGACTGGATAGAATAGTGTGTTTTCTCTCAGGGAATACAGCTGGTTCCTGAAGGTTTAGTTACTGATGCTTTTGTTCTTTCAGGAAGCAAGCAATTCTAGCTATACTTGTGAGTTTCAGGGAAGTATATTCTCAGAAAGGAGGCTGAGCTCTGCAATCCTACTTCACCTCTGACCTCACCACTGACCTTCTGTCTTGGAAATCTCTTTTTGCTTCCAGCACCGAGTTGATTTTCTTCAGCTGATGATGAATGCTCATAATAACACCAAAGACAAAGAATCTCATAAAGGTATGCAAGGTTTCCTAGGCAGAGGCTAACAACTGCCATGTAACTCCAGCTCCAGGGCATCTGCTGCCCTCTTCTGGCCTCTGTGAACACTGCACTCACATGTGCATGTACACATACACATAAATAAAAAAAAATAAATTTTCAAAATGGGAAAATTTAAGTCTTGAAGCTTTCCACTGGTGATGGTGGAGGGTGTGTCATAATGAAGAGCAGTGATATAAACTTTGGGACAACCTGGCTGAAGCAGTCTTCCCTGTCACCAGCTGTGTCATGTGGTTCCCACAGTGATTACTAGTCCCAGGGTGACTGAATGGATCTTCTATATTTCTCTCTAGGGAAATGGGAGCTTCATCTCCTGTGTGATGTTCCACCCTGACCTGCCTTACTTGAGATGTTTTCTCTCCTTTCAGCTCTGTCTGACCTGGACATCGTAGCTCAGTCAACAGTCTTTATTTTTGCTGGCTATGAGACCACCAGCAGCATGCTTTCCTTTATCATGTATTTGCTGGCCACTCATCCTGATGTCCAGAAGAAACTGCAGGAGGAGATCAATGCAGCTCTGCCCAATAAGGTGAGGGAGGAGAAGGTTCAATAAAGATATCCTCTCATCATCTGCAATGATAATCTCTCTCTCTCTCTCTCTCTCTCTCTCTCTCTCTCTCTCTCTCTCTCTCCTCTCTCTGTCTTTCTGTCTCTCTCTGCAACTGGTACATATGTGGAGGTCAGGGGACAGACAGCCTTAGGTGTTGTTCCTCACCTTCTACCCTGTTTGAAATGGAGTCCCTTTTTTTTTTTTTTTTTTTTTTTTTNTCTTGCGACCCACATGGGCCTTCTTAGAAAAGAGCACCTCACCAGACAAGAAAAAAACATTCTTATACATATAAACTTAATATCATTATATGTTAAAAAATATATCTAGAAATGTCACGTTCATATATATATATATATATATATATACACACACACACACATATATATATAGTTATAGATATACATATAAATATATACATACATACACATATCACTTGAATTGGAGGACTTTCCTGCCACTGAGCCATTTCTCCAGCCCCTCTTTTTGTGCTGTGAATACCAGGCTGTATGGCCTATGAGCTACTGGGGGTTCTTGTGTGTCTGTTGCCCATTTTGCTGTAGGGGCTGGGATTGCACATGTGTCATACTGAATATGGTTTTTACATGGGTTCTGGAGAACCTGAACTCAGGTTCTCCCACTTTCATAGCAAGCACTCTTACCCACTGGGTCATCTTTCCAGCTCTACAGTGACAAGTTTTTTACATTTATTTATTTTCTTATTAATTTAATTTATTTGTGTGTAATATATGTGTGGTGGTGGAAACACATGTGTCACAGCCTGTGTCTGGAGGTCATCAGACAACCTCCAGAGTCAGTTTTATCCTTCTAACATATGAGATCTAAAGATAAAAATAGATGGGGCTGGACAGATGGTTTAGGGGTTAAGAGGGCCAACTGCTCTTGCAGAGAACCTGGGTTTGATTCCCAGCACCCACATGGTGGCTAAGAACTGTCTTTAGCTTCAGTTCCAGGGGAATCCGATGCCCTCTTCTGACCTCCACAGCATTGCATGACATGGGTGTACCAACTTACATGCAGACAGTACACTCCTACACATAAAATAATAAAAAATTAAAGATTAAAAAAAATACATCTACACAATGGAGTTCTATGCAGTGGTAAAGAAAGATGACATCATGAACTTTGCAGGTAAATGGATGGAGCTAGGAGCCATTATGGTAAGTGAAGTAACACAGTCCCAGAAAAAAAAAGAAAACAGAAAACAATGGATGGTATTCCTCATTTGTGGATGCTAGTACCAAGTACCTAGTTTTAAGGCAAACTGAGCAACATTAATGTTATATTTATTTTTATCTGATAGCAACTGTGCTCTTAAAATGTGAATCCCTTAACAGGTTCTAGAATTAATGTACCACTTATTTTCAGACTTTGTACTTTTGGTATATGGATGCATATTTTAGAGTAATATAAAATTAAAAGGGAAAATGTGAATTCTTAAATATTATTTGGAATCAACATAGTTTATTTTCAGATGTCATAATTATGGTATATGTGTGAAATAAATATAGATGCATATTTTGGAGGAATACAAATTGGAGAGAGCAACAAAAACAAAAGAAGTGGGACAAGGAACTGACAAAGAACTGGCCAGTAAACTTCTACCCCAAACAATAACCCTCTCCATAATAAAAAAAACTTTAAAAAGATTGAGAGAAAGATGCAAGACATGCATTGCAGAATGTCTGAACTCAGGTGGGGTAGGGGTATGGAACGTGGAATGAGTCTAAATTGGACTGAGAAATGCTGTATGAAATGCAATAAAAATATTAAAAAATAGATCAACAGGCTTTGGGGTAGATACATTCACCCACGGAGCCATCTCAGAAACACTTGATCATTTTTTGGTTATGTTTTTGAAACAGGATCTCCCTGTAGCCCCGGCTGGCCTGGAGCTGGCTTTGTAGACTAGGCTGGCCTTGAATTTACAGAGATCTGCCTGCCTCTGCCTCCTGAGTGCTGGTATTAAAGATATGCACCACTACAGTCAGCTAACCCTTGATCATTTTTATGGAGAGAGTAAGCCTTGGTTCTTTCCCAGCACCATTTAGTAAGGATCTAAAAAAGACAAGGAAAGGATAAACATAGGAAACAAATCCTTTTAAAAATCTAAGATCATTGTGATCTATGACCACAATGCTACCAGTGAAGGCACATGCACAATCTCTGTGACATTTAAGAACAGACATTAATCACTCAACTCTCTGGATAGGCAGATAAGATTGCTTGATCAGCTGGGCATGGGGCACACTTTGATCCAACCACACAGGAGGCAGAGGCAGGTGGATCTCTGTGAGTTCAAGGCCAGCCTGGTCTACATAGTGGGTTCCAGGCCAGCTGGACGCAACAGAGAGACCCTGTCTCAAAAAGACAAAAAAAATGATTGTGTGATCTACTCTGACTCAGCTCTCAGCTGAGCAAGGCTGGCTTTCATTGGTCTGGGCATGCTGACTCTGCTCCGCCTTGCAATTCTCCACTCTCTGTTTGAAGGATAAGACCAGAAGAAGCCAAGGAGTGAGGTATGGTGTCTGAATCAACCATGGAGTTGCTAACAATTCAGTAGTATATTGTTGACTGAATTTAAACTTAATTCCAAATCTTAATCCAAAACTGTTTTTTATTCACAGGCACTTCCCACCTATGATATTGTAATGGAGATGGAATATCTGGACATGGTGGTGAATGAAGCCCTCAGATTATACCCAATTGCTAACAGAATTGAGAGACTCTGTAAAAAAGATGTTGAAATCAATGGATTATTTATTCCCAGTGGGTCAGTTGTGGGGATTCCAACCTTTGTTCTCCACCGAGACCCACATTACTGGCCAGAGCCTGAGGCATTCCTCCCTGAAAGGTACAGAGAGCCCAGAAAGAGGAACCTTCTCTGAACCATCCCGGCTTGTACATGCTATGGTGTCTCTTCCAGGGGATGATGATATAAATGTGATTTTACATTCATTTTCATTCTGTGAGACAAGAGGAGACAAACAGAGCAGAGGAGAAGAGACTTAGGAAGTGAATATGCCAATTTAAGAATGCTGACACACTTTTCCTTCCTCCAATAGTAAATGACCAACTTAGGTGTGAGGAAGGAGCCCCCCTTCCTTCAATCTGCCTAATCACTATGTGCTTTACGGAGTAGGAACCCATCATTATTCTGAATGGAGTGGTAGTGTTTAGAGATGTATTTTCTTTCTTGTTATTTTCTGACAGTTGTAGATATGTGTATAATGTACTTTGGTCATTTCTACTACATTATCCTCTTTCATTTCTCTCTCACTACTGCTGAATTCTTTCTTATTCTCAACAGATCCCCCATTTTTTATATCTTTTTGTTTTCTTGAGACTCACAGAGTTTAATTAGGTTCCCTTATATGAGGATGGGAGGATGCTCCTCACCAGTAGCTACAGCGTGTGAAACTTACCAGTATCTATAACATTGGAGAAAGACTCCTCTCCTCCAATGAACATTAATATTCAATAGCTCCTTGGGAAATAATGAAAGGACCTCAAGAGATCCTCACCCATTCATGATGGTGGGAAAATGGGCCTGTATTTGTGCAGGCCTTGCTCTGGTAACCATATCCTCTTTGAGCTCATGTCATGTTCAGAAGACACTCTTTCACAGCACTCCATCTCATCCTACATTCTTTCTGCTTCCTACTCTGTGATGTTTCTTGAGCCTTGAAGTGGGTAATACAGATGTCTGTGTTAGGCCTGAACACTCAACAGTCATTTATTCTCAGTGCTTTTCTAGTTATGAATCTGTCTTTACTGCTGCCTACTGCAAAAAGAAGTTTCTTAAAGCTGATAGCAGTGTGAACCATAAATACTTAGAAGGCAATTTGACACCATGCTTACTTAGCAAATAGCAGCAGTAGGTTCCCCGTTTCCATAACCTCCCCAGTTATAGGCTTTGACTGGATTTATAGTATCAGGTGTGAATTCCCTCTGTGAAGCAGCCCTCACATCCAAGCAGAAAATGGTTGTTTATCCCCATACGAGTCATGCCACTTTACACCAGTGAGTACACAAAGATGTACTTTTTATCAAACAACATTCATCTCATCTCAATCATATGGAAGTTCTTATAGCATAAGTGAGGGTGAAAGCAACTTAGTGTGCAAGTCTCAGAGACACATTCCTGAATCAGTCAACCAATGAGTGGTTACTAAGTGAGAACACAGAGCTACCTGTATGCTACTGGTTAGGATGTCTAAGAGACAGCTTAAAATATGTAGCTCTTGAGATTTTTAACATCTTTGCATTTTCTTGTTTATTTGAGACAGGGTCTCCCTGTAGCCCCAGCTTTCCTAGAACTCGCTATGTAATCCAGGCTGGCCTCAATCTCACTAAGATAGGCCTGTCTCTCCCTCCCACTGCTGAGTCTAAAGGTGTTCACCATCATGCCTGGCAGCTCTTATGGCTTTTATTCTTCATACTTTTTCATCTATTGTTGTCTCACCAGGTTCAGCAAGAAGAACAAGGGTAACATTGATCCTTACGTATACCTGCCCTTTGGAAATGGACCCCGGAACTGCATTGGAATGAGGTTTGCCCTCATGAACATGAAACTCGCTCTTACTAAAGTCCTGCAGACCTTCTCTTTCCAACCTTGTAAAGAAACACAGGTGAGGCAGAAAATCCTCTGTGTAAATATCATTTTACAAGAGGCAATTTTTCAACTGGATATTCTATATACAAAAAGAATACGTTTGTTCATTTTTAATCATTTGCTCTCTGGCCAGATGAGCAGTTTGCAACCAGGTCTTAGCTAAGAGACCATTTGGGATAAAGTACAATTGTAACATCGTCAAGTGAGTGAAGGTCATTGTGGTGGGATTATAGGCATTCTACTGGAAGTTGAAGTCAGTCTTGTATTCACTGGAATAAAGACATCCATTTTAGCTGAGATGGAACCTGAGCTCTCCCTGAAACGGTTCCTTCAGATGACTCTGAGAACTGTGTTTTGAACAGGATTCACTGGTTTCTTTTATTGAAACAGTATATCCAGCACACAAAGGGAAGGTAAAAGCAGAACCTTAGCTCATCAGAGGGAGATCTTCTCCCTTCTGAGCCTTATTGATCTAGCACAGCATGCACACAATCACAATCAGATGTTATCTATTTAATCCCATCTATTGTTTACAACACAAATGGGGTAACCTTTGCTGCTTCCAACAAATCTCCACTATTTACAGTGCTTGATGTACCACATACACACACACACACACACACACACACACACACACACTATTTTGGGTCAAGGGCAAGGGAAGGTCTTGAGAGATTCAGGGTATATGCCCATGTCACAGGAGAAGCACAAGGCTCAGTCAGCTTGTCTATTCTATAGTCAAGAGAAGATTAAATTTTGGGTGTAAGGTTAATTAGTCTTCTTTTAAGAGCATAGTATTAAAGCTATTCCCACACAGTTTATGTTCAGTGGAGTGGGATGTGGCATGCATAATTGAGAAGTACAGAGATCACATCATAATGTTTGTTGAATGTTTTTTTTTTCTTCAATTGGGACTGACAGAAGTCCTTTTTTGACAGTGCTTCTCAACCACTTGCTGTATATTGGTGTCACTAAGGTGCTTTAAAGCTCATGTGGAGGGCTGGGTGTGTAGCTTAGTTGGTAAACTGCTTGATTAGCATGCACAAATCCATAGATTCCATCCTGAACACTACATGAACTTGGTGTAGTGGCACATACCTATGATCTCAGCACTCAGGAGATGGAGGGAAGAGGATCAGAAGTTCAAGTCATCCTTGGACACTCAGTGAGTTTAACCCACCAGTTTCAGCTATATGGCTTCTTGTCTCAAGAGCAACACAAAACAACCCTCATGATGACCAGTCATTTATGAAATCCTAAAATAATTCAGCCAGAATGTGGCTTTAAAAGTTCATCTCCAAGCTGGGGATGGTGGAGCTTGCCTTTAATCCAAGCACATAGGGGGCAGAGGCAGAGGCAAAGGCACGCAGATATCTGTGATGTTGAGGATCACCTGGTCGATATAGTGAGTTCTAGGACAGCTGGGTTACAGGAAACCATTTCTCAAAAAAAAGACTAAAGGGAAAAAAAAGCTCACTTTGATTTCTCATTTAAAGCCAGTGTTGAGAATCACCATTTGAAATCATAGTTGTTGGCTACTTAGTGCTCCAACCATTTGAGGACAGCTTGATTTTTGCCTTCCAAATGTGTAGTGTGAGCATTTTTTTTTGTGTGTGTAGCTCCATGGAAAATACATGCACAGTACTTGAAATTTTAAAATAATAATAATAATAATAATAATAATAATAATAATAATATACATTCTGGGGAAGTGTTTACATTTCCCTGAACAACTTGGTCCTGTTTGCTGTCAATCAGTGGCCAGGATGCATTGTATGTATTAGTATGAACTTCCTCCTTGTCAGTTGCTTTTCTTCATGAGAGAAGGACATGTTTATTCTTTCATCTGTGACTTGAGGCAGCTGTCCTGCTTTATATACACATAACCTCATTTATGTTAATACTTTGTCACTAAAGTACTTAAATTGTAGAGAATAGGGACCTAGGGAGACAGACTGGCACACTAGGCATTTAGTATCAAGGGCAAGAATGCCTCTGGCTCATGTGGTGTGGGGCATATTCTCTGGCAGGCATCCATTATTCACTAAAGCACTTAAATTGTAGAGAATAGAGACTTAGTGAAACAGATTGGTACACTAGGCATGTAGTATCATATCAAGAGCAGGAAGGCCTCAGGCTTGCGTGGTGTGGGGCAAGCACCCATCATCTTTAGGCATACTTCTCCATCTCCATCACAGCTTCTTCCACTTTTAATGTGGTCAGAAGACCACTCTGTTGGAGGCTTTCTTCTGCAGCACAGAAAAGAATTAGACTAAAGCATTATTGAAAAAACCTGAGGGTTCAGAATTCCCTATTACATCATCCCTAGACCCCAAGAATAAATTGAAATGTATCATAATTACTCAAGGTTATTCTGTAACATTCAACAACCCCACAAACTTTTCAGGATTGCATTTATTAATTATCATTCTTAGTTCTACACTTATTTTTACTTTATGTGTATTAGTGTTTTGCCTGCTTGTATGTAAGTGCCTCATGTGTGTGCAGTGCTCATGGAGGCCAGAAGAGGGAATCAAATCTCCAGGAACAGGACTTACAGATGGTCATTAGCTGTTATGTGGGTTCTTTGGGCCACACCTAGGTCTTCCGAAAGAGCAGCCATTGTTCATAACTCTAGCCCATGCAGATTTTCTAAAATGTTTCTTTTTATTTTATGGTTATGATGACTTTGCATGCATGTAGGTTCACTGCTCTCATGCAATTCCCATAGAGGCCAGATGAGGGCAGCAGATCCCCAGGAGCTGGAGTAGGATGGGTTTTAGCTGCCATGTGAGTATTGGCAACTGAACCACAGTCCTCTGCAAGAGTATCCAGTGCTCTTAACCACTAAGCCATCTCTTCAGCCTTACTTTTCAGCACTTTTGAAAATCCTATGGCATAATAGCTAAGAATTTTGTTCAAAAATTTAAGACATCCTTTTCATTTTAAAATAGTAAGGAACAAAAGAACACAAATCAACATGATTCTGTCTCAGCCCTGTACACAGTAGGTGCTCAATAAATATTTTACCAAGTGTCTCTTGTGATGGGATCTGATCTCCTCATGTTGGAGAAAAAGGAGATCAAGATCTATGATTGTAAGTGTTTCTATGTGTTTGTGAAACATCAGCATCCTAAACTTATGTTTTCTACATTCCCCCTGCAGTTGTTAGTGATTCATTTATTGTTTCTTTCTTTTCCTTTTTTTTTTTTTTTTTTTTTGGTGTTTTTGAGACTGGGGATATCCTGGCCTGGAACTAGCCCTGTAGACCAGGCTGGCCTTGAACTCAGAGATCAGCTTTCTTCTGCCTCCCAAGTGCTGGAATTAAAGGTGTGTGCCACAACACCTGGCTTAAAAACAGTTCTTACCCGCCATGTGGGTGCTGTGAATTGAACCCAGGTCCTCTGCAAGAGTAGTCGGTGCTCTTAACTGCCAAGCCATCTCTCCAGCCTGTTTCTTAATATTCTTGTTCCATGTTGCAGATCCCTCTGAAATTAGGGAGGCAAATTCTTCTTGAACCAGCAAAACCCATTGTCCTAAAGGTTGTGCCACGGGACAAGATCATAATGGGAGCATGAATGTCCTCAGGAGTTCTGCCATGTTCTTCACAAAAGCTGTGCCTAGGCAAATTAGAAAGATTAACTGACCTTATGGATAAAACCCAGATGTCGGTGGAGCTTACCCTACTGTGCTTGCTGGATCACTGAGTATTAAGCACACCCATTGAGTTTTCTCAGTGCCACAGTGTCTCCCATGGGGCAACGTAAGGGGAATGACTCAGTCAATGACAGATAAGTGAACTCATCTTCCTTGATCCTCATGGAGTCATATTCACCCACATCTGGTTAGTTCCATTAATTCCCTTTGAATTTGTATCAGAATAAATATCGCTCTGTAATTTGATCAATAATTTTAAGTGGAAACAAGAGCTTTTGTAGTGAGTCTAATTGGAAAATCTGTATCGTATGTTTCTTTTTAATACTTCATAATTTGTGCTGTAGTGAGAAATATAAATAAATATCTCTTAAAAAAACTGATGTTGTCATATATATTAAGAGGAAAGCAGGGGAGAGAATTGTATCAGTATTTAAGACCAGTGGCTGCTATTGTAGAAGATCAGTGTGGTGGTTTGAATGAGATGTCCCCCATAGGCTTCAAGTATTCAGACATTTTTACATTTTTCCCCAGTTGTGCTGTTTTGGGAGGTCTTAGAAGGTGTGGCCATGCTGGATGAAGTACATCACTGGAGGTGGGCTTAGTTCAACAAGCCTTGCAGGCTCCAGTTTCTCTCTCTCTCTCTCTCTCTCTCTCTCTCTCTCTCTCTCTCTCTCTCTCTCCTTCCTGCATTCACTGGAAAATGTGGACCTCAGCTTTCTGCTCCAGCTCCTGCCACCATGCCTCCCTGCAATGATGGAGTCTAATTCCCTGGAACAGTCAATCGTAAGCTCAAATAAACTCTTCCTTTTATAAGTTCCCTTGGTCGTGGTGGTTTTATCACAACAACAGACAAGTGACTAATACAGTAATTGGTACCAGAGAGTGGGCTGTTGACTCTGAAGAACCTGATCACATGGGTGTTTGGAGAAATGTGGAAGACTTTGGAATTTTGGGCTAGAACAGCTGTTGACTCCTTTAAGGAGAGCTTAAAGGGCCATTCTTATAGGAGCCTGAAAGAAAGCAGTTCTGAGAAAAATATATTTCCAGAGCAAAATAAGGACTTAAGCAGCAACTGGGATATTTTGGCAAAGATTCTGGCTGGAGTTTGCCTACAGCCCAAATGCTTGCCTGAGGCTAAGTTGAAAAGCAATGAACTAATTTCTTTGATGGAAGATATTGCAAGACAGCCTAATATAGAAATGGTGGCATGACTATTAATGATGAATATTATACAGCTCTACAGTGAAAAAGAGAAAATGGGCAGAAAGAAATGCAGAATGTACAGTTTGGATTGGAAAAGTGTACTAGGAAGATTGATGTTGGAGCCAAGGCTGGTGAAGGAGAGGATCCCTTTGATGAGGAGATTTAAGTGATTAAGGAGAGGCCTAGATATTTACAAGTAAACAATAGAAGTAGTACCTTCAGGGCAAGACCACACCCAGCTAAGCCTCCAATTTTTGAAAAAAAAATACTGACCATGTTTTCTGCTCCAACAAATCCAGGGCAGAGAGAAGTTGTAAATGTGCTTGAAGTAGGCCAAACCTGCAGCCACACTCGTCCTCCTGACATTTTTATCAGTCTCTTATTTAGAAAAGTATGAAATATAAATTTGTACTGAAACCTCTTATTCTACCCTAACTTCATAGAGTTCATTCCAGTTTTCCTATTTTCTGAATCTGACTTTTAATAAGAGTTAGAAGCTGGGCTTCCATTGTTATTTTTTCTAAAAAAGATTTTATTTGCTTTTATTTAATGTGTATATTAGTTATATTTCAGTTGCTGGGATAAAAACACTGACCAAAACAACTTATAGAGGTAAGCGTTTGTTTAGCTTACCGTTCCCAAGGGTAAGAGTCCATCACAGGAGGGAAGCCATGGCACTAGGACCAGAAAGCTGAGGGATTTCTTCAAACAGATATAAGAAACAGAGGATAGGAAATCCAGCAGGGTCAGAACTCTCGGATCCTGCCCTTAGTAATGTGCGTCTTCCAGCATGACCATAACTCCTAAAGATCCCATGAGCCTGTGTAAGCAGCGCTTCAAAGCAGGGACCAAGTGTCCTAATGCTTGGAGATTAAGGGGGGCATTCTCATATAAACCACCACAATGAGCATGGATGTTCTGCCTGCATATGTGTAAGTGTGCCTCATGTGAGCAACCCCTGCAGAGGACAGAGGAGGGCATCCCTGGAACTGGAGTTAAAGACAGTTGTTAGCCAGCATGTGGGTGCTGGGAACTGAATCCAGCCATCTCTTCATCCCCTAATCCGTTTTCTCTCTCTCTCTCTCTCTCTCTCTCTCTCTCTCTCTCTCTCTCTCTCTCTGAGTATACTCATTGTACTTAGTACTGGGTTTCACAGGAATGATGTTGGGGAAGTATATAATGCACTTTGATCATGTATCCTCTCACACCTTCCTCCTGTTTTCCTAGAGAGTGACTCCTCGACTTTTATGATCAATTATTTTTTAAAAAAGATTTATTTTTGTTTATGTTCTCTCTCTCTCTCTCTCCCTCTCTCTCTCTCGGGTTTGGATCCCCTGGAGCTGGTGTTATATAGGTTTGTGAACTGTCTAAGGTGAATGCTGGGAATTGAAGAGCAACAAGTATGCTTAACTGCTAAGCCATCTCACCAGCTCCCTTTAAAACAATAACTTGTTAAATTTATTCTGTAAAAATTTCAAACATGGATGCAATGTTTTTGATCACTTCTATAGATCCAAATTCCATCTATCTCTTCTCACTCACAGATGCTTTTCTTGCTTAACCTGTGCTCTCTACACCTCAGTGCAGCAAAGCTGTCTGTGTAAGGACATCCATCAGGGGAATCTTTGCAGCCGGCTTGGACTCCCACATGCAGGCCAGGCTCCATCTCTAGACGCCTTCTCTAACCTGCTGAGTCTCACTTGAGCCACTATAATTCCGTCTTCTACCACAATATGTGGCCACCTTCATGTATTAAATACAATGGCCTTTGAGTAAGTAACTCAGGAAGGTAATAGAAGGATAGAATCTGAAAAGAAAGAACCCTGTGAACTTCTGATAGCAAATGAAGCTGCCAAGCTCTTCTAACTTGGCTGCTCCACTGACTCATGACTCAACTATTTTGATATGTTTTGTGTTTTAAGACAATAAGGAGTTGCACATGGATTTTTGTCTTCTTTTCCCCCTTCCTTCCTTCTTTTCTTTTCCTTTTGGGATAATATATCCTGTCAAAAGAAACTTAAGGAAGAAGCCCATAGCTCATAGTGCACGTCATGGATGGGGAGTCAAGGCAGTAGGAGACTGGAACATCTGGTCACATGACACCCACAGTGATGCACAGAGAATGAGGAAGCCTATATGAAGTTACTCTTATGTTCATTGAAATTTTCAAGGTAATCCGGAGTAGGTAGTTCTCACATATATATGGGCAGTACTACACTTCTGAGGTACCTGGGAACCTTTCAGATTAAAGATGGGGAAAGGACTTCAGGAAGAATTGTGTGCTGTTCCCTTCCATCTCCTCTTAGCCTCCAAGGGTTGTACAGGTGGGGAACTTTTGCATCCCTCAGTGTTTTCACTAATTATTTTGCTTCAGTTTCTCTAGTCTTACTGGGTTGGGGGAACATGGAGCAGAGTAATTTGATCACAACAGTGAAGAGAAAGCCAATTGTCATGGGAAGAGTGGAACATCATAGGTGGCTGAAGCTTACCAGGTGTCCCAGAAGTCTGGTTTTGAGACTAAATGTTATGCCTGTGCATCTATGTAAATTCCTGAACTGGTGTTACAAAGGGTTGTTATCTACCATGTGGGTGCTGGGAAAATAGAGATTTACGTAGAATGATTAAGTTGGCTGGATACTTCCAGAATAGAATGGATAATGAGGAGGTATGGATGACTTTGTTAAAGGTCTGGGCAAGAGTATAGAAATAATGGGTTATTGTTACTGTTACAGTAAAAAAATTTCAGTCTTCCTTTTGTCACCCAGTGTAGGATTCCCACAAGCCCCAATTTCTTCTCTTCTCTGGACCAACTCCCCAACCCCAACTAGCCACTGAAAAGATGTAGCAAAGAGCTGAACAGAGACTTCACAAGTGAGGAATTAGAGATGGCTGAGAAACATCTTAAAAAGTGTTCAACATCACTAATAATGAAGGAAATGCAAATTAAAACCACTTTAATTATCATCTTACTCCAATAAGACTGGCTAGGCTCAAGAAAACAAATGATACCAAGTGCTGGAGAGGTTGTGGGGAAAGGGGAACACTCACCCACTGCTGGTGGGAATGTAAACTCATACAGCGACTATGGAAAGCAGTGTGGAGAACCCGTGGAAGACTTGGAATGAACTTGCCACCTAACCCAGCCATACCACTCCTGGGTATGTACCCACAAGACTCATCTTACCACAGAGATACATGCACAGCCATGTTTATTTCAGCTCTCTTCACAATAGCAAGGAGCTGGAACCAACCCAAGTGCCCCTCAATTGACGAGTGGAGATGTGGTACATCTACACAATGGAGTTCTATGCAGTGTTAAGGAAAGATGACATCATGAACTTTGCAGGCAAATGGATGGATCTAGAAGATATCATGCTGAGTGAAGTCACACAGTCCCACAAAAACAGACGATGAATGGTATCCCTTAACTGTGGATGCTAGCACCCATTACCTACTTGTATGGCAAACTGAGCAACATTAATGTTATCTCAAAACAACTGTGCTCTTATATTTTAGAATACCTTAAAAATAAATAAAAAACTATTAAAAAAGTTGAGCATGGAGGAGGAAGCTCAGTGCTGGTGGAATTGGGAGATGGAGATATGTGGATCTCTGGAGCTTGCTGGCCAGCAACCTAGCTGAACTGGTGAACTTCGGGTTCAGTGATTGATCCTGTCTCAAAAGGCAAGGTGGGAATTGAGGAAGACAGTCAGCATGGACCTCTGGTATCTATACAGATATGCATGCACCCCTCACTATAGGTACCATACACATATGAAATTAAAAATTAGGGTTTGGAGAGATAGCTCAGTGGTTCAGAACACTGATTGCTCTTGCAGAGGACCCAGGTTCAATTCCCAGCACCCATATGGTGGCTAAGAACCATCTTTAAGCCAGACATGGTGGTGCATGCCTTTAATCCCAGCACTGGGGAGGCAGAGGCAGGCAGATCTCTGTGAGTTCAAGGCCAGCCTGGTGTACAGCATGAGTTCCAGGACAGCTAGAGCTACAGGGAGACCCTGTCTCAAAAAGACAAAAAAATTCAATTAATTAAAACATTGAACTATGGAAATTAATTTTGAACACCAAAAAGTTAGAATTACTTAATAAAAAATAAACTTATGGATTCTCTTATCCCAGCAAAAAACTAAAAACACTAGTGTAGTAAGTGCTTCCAGCTGTGAGCAGGTACAATTCAGTCCTGCTAAGGGAAAGGGGGCAGTGCCCACCTGTGGTCACTTGGAAGCTGACTCCTCAGTGCAGGGCTCAGCTGGCTACTTTCATAGCCTGACCTGGCTGATTACTTTCCCTCTCAGGTCCTTAGCCTAGGATGGCGAAACACCACCCCATCTGGCTGTGTCCACTTACCTACCCAGAAACTGTTGTCCTTTGGACGGGAATTTCAGCCTGTCACCTGCTTGGCTCTCACCAGGCTACACTGCCAGCAACTCACTATTCACAGCTGGTCACCTGATTAGTCTCTACCCAGTCCCCATGCTAGCATACCAGGCTAGCCACCTGAAGAACCCCATCTAGCCCACCAGCACACAATACTTGAAAAAATACCTCAAGAATGAAATATGCAGGAAATGTAGGACAACATGAGAAGACCAAATCTGTGATGTATAGATGTACTAAAGACTGGAGACAGGAATGAGTATACTCAAAATGCTTCAGGAAGAAAACAAAGGCCGGTATAATAATCAAAACACAAAATAGGTCCACAAACATGAAGAAATTAAAAGAACAGTATCCAATACCACCTTTCAACAATATTATTATATATCAATGGCCTCAAGATCCCTGTCAAAATACGCAGACTAGCAGAATGGATCAAAAAAGAAAACCCATATTTTTATTGTGTTCAAGAAACTCATCTCACCTTGGTGGATAGACACTACCTTAGGGTGAAAGGATGGAAACAAATATTCCATGCAAATGTCTCTAAAAAGCAGGCATTGCATTTCTAACATCTGACAAAATAGAATTCTAATGCATACTAATCCAAACAGATAGAGTTACTTCATTGTAATCAAAAGAACAAGTGGCCCAGAAGATATTACAATCATGAACATATATGCACCAAATTCTGGTGTACCTAATTTCATAAAAACAGAACTCCAGGACTAGAAAGCACAGTTTAACCCCAATTCAATAATAGTAGCTGACTTCAATACCCAACTCTCTGAAATAGTTAGGTCAACTGGACAAAGAATAAACAGAGAGATATCAGAATTAACTATCACCTTACAAGAGATGGACCTAAGAGACATCCATAGAATATTCCACCCACTCACCAAAGAATTCACTTTCTATTCTTGCAAGCTTTTCTAAAATTGATCACATTCTGGGACACAAACAAAACTCAACAAATTAAAAAAAAAAAAAAAGAAATAATTCCACGTGTTGTATCAGACCACAGTGTGAGGAGACAGAGTTAATTCCAGACCTCCACTCTGGACAAACAAAGGTTAAGCATTCACCTTTCCCAGGCAAAAGTCCACCAGATGCATCTGGGGCTTTGAGAAACAGGCTGGTGGTATTCACTTTCCCCTAGGCTGAAGTCTACCAGATACATCCTAGGATTAGGTAACAGGCCTGGTCTGAACCGTTAAAGAAAAATTCTTCTAGACCAGGCCAGATGTAACCAACCCCCTGCTTGCAGTTTTTCCTTTAAAAGGTCCTCTTCCTCGGAGCTGGAGAGATGGACTAGCAGTTAAGAGCATCAACTGCTCTTGCAGAAGACCCAGGTTCGATCTCCAGCACACACATGACAGCTGAAAACTGTCTTTAACTCCAGTTCCAGGGGAATCCAATGCCCTCTTCTGACCTCCACGGCAAACGGCATTGCAGGACACGGGTGCACAAACCTACGTGCAGACAGTACATTCATACACATACAAGAATAAAAAAAAAAAGATCCTCTCCCTCTCCCCCTGAGCTTTGGGACCACTTCTCCCAGTCTGCTGTGTCAATAGGGTGGCGGTCCAGACTGGAGCTTGAATTAAAGATTCTTTGTATTTACCTCAGAGCCGCGTGTCCTGGTGGTCTTTTGGGGGGCCTCTGTGATCTGAGCATAACATATGGGGGCTCATCCAGGATCCTCCAAGACCCTCAGGACCCGATCCAAAGAGTCTAATACAGTAAATGTCTCAGTCTTGTCCTTTGTCTTTTGTCTTCTCTGTGCTTTTGTTTCAATCAGATCTCAAGGCAGCTGAAAACTTTGGTTATAGTGGCCTAAACTGGACGCACTGGTGGGTTGGAAGCCGAAAGACGTTTCTGACCTGGGTTCGGATGAGGTGCCCGCCCAACAGAATAAGGTTTTTTTTCTTTTTTTTTTTTTAATTTAATTTTTATTGATGGTTTGTGCATTTCGTACATCATTTTCCAATTCAGATCAGGCATATTTCCCTTTCCCTTCCCCCCCACCCCAACCCCATCCCAGATCAAGTATTCTGCCATAACTGTCCTTCATCTTTCAGGTTTTTTTTTTTCATTTTTTAGCTATAAGTGATAATCCATGAGTATAAGCATCCTTCGTGCAAAACCAATCTACAGACTGTTGTGCCCAACCCCACAGCCCCACCATCCAGTGGGGGGTGACAGGTTGTTTGTTCAATCAAGTTGATCAAATGAGTGTCCAGACTACATCGCTGCAGTTTCACCATTCACCCCAATCGCAGCCTTTACATTCTACCATGCCCCCCTCTTCCGCAGATTGTTCCCTAGGCTTAGAAAAGGGGCACAGGTGGATGAGAAGTAAAACTGTCCTCTCTCTCTGCAGAATAAGGTTTTTTTTCAATGCAGAGGCGGAAGAGGTGCCTGCCCAGCCAAATCCAAGCGCTTGGATTTTTCTGTGTCTTCAGTCACGCCCTGACCTGAGTGTTGGTTTGTCTGTTTTGTGTCTCATGTTGATTGTTCTTGGTGGTTATCAGATTTGATGGATGTTATGGGACAGACTGCTTCTTCCTAACCCTTCCCTTCTCCAATTCCAACTCCCCAAACTAATGCTGTTTATCCTACAGGGAAGGTAGCCACTCTGGTGACTAATGGAAGCAACTTCTGTGTGTCTAAGTGTGTGTCTAAGTTTTGTTGTAATTTGGTCATTATAATTGTTTCATGTTGGTTCTGTCAAACAAAGTGGCCACTTCAAGTTTCAATCCTTTATGTGCACAGAATCATTCATTTTGGCATGCCAGACTAGATGCGCATGTGCAAACTTTAAAAATTGATATTTAAAAATGCATTTAAAAGCCTAAAATTTGGATACCATAGACATCTCTAAATTTATTGTCTCTGAGTCTATCAAATGCTTGAGTGCAATAAAGCTTCTAATCAACAGCAAAGAATCTCTAGAAACTACAGGAACTCATGGACATTAAGCGACACACTCCTGAATGATCAATGGGTTAAAGAAGAAATTAAGAAAGAAATAAAAGGATTCCTGGAACTAAATGAAAATGACAATACAATGCAAAAAAAAAGCCCTTTGAACACTTTAAAAGCAGTCTTAAGAGGGAAATTTATAGGTCTTGGTGCCTGCCTACATTTAAAAAATCATAAATAGCATGTGAAAAAAGCCTTAACAGCTCAGCTTAAGACTCTGGAAAGGCAAGAACAATCAAACCTCAAACTTAGTAGATGAGAAAAAAAATAACAAAAATCCAAGGAGAAATTAATTAAATAGAAACAAAAATAATGTAAAAATATCAATGAATGTAAGAGCTGGTTCTTTGAAAGGATAAACAAGATAGACAGACACTTGGCCCAGCTAACCAAAAGAAAGAAAGAACAAATCCAAGAGAACAAAATCAGAGACGAAGTGAGAAACATCATACCACACATAGAAAAATCCAGAACACTGTAAGGGAATACCTGAAAAACTATACTCTATTAAATTTGAAAACCTAAAAGAAATGTATGAATTTCTAGAGTCATAGACAGCACCAAAGTTAAACCAAGATGAAATCAACAGCTTAAACATCCACATAACAAATGGAAAAAATGAGACAGTGATACAAAACCTCCTGACTAAAGAAAGCCCAAAGGCCAGATGGCTTCATGGCAGAATTATACCAGACATTCAAAGAAGATCTACAACTAATACTTCCCAAACTATTAAAAAAGAAAGAAACAGAGAGTGAACTTCCAAATTCCTCCTATGAAGCCAGCATCCCTCTAATACCAAAACCAGGTAAAGATACAAGAAAGTAAGGAAACTATAGGCCCATATCCCTAATCAACATAGATGCAAAGGTGCTCGACAAAATACTTACAAATCCATACAGATACTTATCAACAAGAGCATCCACAATGATCAGTTAGCCTTTATTCCAGAGATGCAGGGATGGTTCAGCATACAAAAGTCAATAACTGTCATAAAAATATCAATGGACTTGAAGACAAAAATCACACGATGACATCAATAGATACAGAAAAGACCTCTAACAAAATCCAACACGCATTCATTAAAGCTATATACAACAAACTCACAGTGAATGTCATTCCAAATGGAGAAAAATGGTAGCATTCTCATGAGGAACTAGGCATGGTTGCCCTCTATCTCCACTAATTTTCAACATAGTGCTTGAAACCCATTCAAGAGGAACAATACTGGAGACTGACATGAATTAATTTAGAATAAAATGGAGTTCAGGAATTCCTGAGCTCCATCCCCTTTGTATGAAGCACATTCCCCAGAATCCTGACCCTTTTCACATGTTTTCTGAGGTCCATGCCTTTTCCACTATATAAGCTTGTAACAAAGGACAATGAATGAGATTTGCACAGGACTTGTGTGATACTTGCATGAGAGGTTTGCAGAGAAGACAAGACTCCCAGGGGTGTGTCATAGCCACCCTCTGTGCCACTCCCTGCTACTACTTACTCAAGGGGAATTAGGGGTGGGTCAGCATGGGTGTGGGCCTTGGGTTCTAGTACAATAAGATAAGAGAAGGGAATTAAAGGGTACCAATTGGCAAAGAGGTAATATAATCTCTATTTGCAGATAATACGATATTATACATAAAAGATCCAAAAATTCCACCATGAAAATACTAGAAAAGATTAGTACTTACAGTAAAGCAGCAGGTAAAAAAATCAACTTACAAAAATCAGTAATGTTTCTATGTACTAACAGCAAGCAATCAGAAAAAGCATACAAGGAAACCCTCCATTCACAATAACCTCAAAACATAAAATACATAGGAATAAACCTAGCCAAAACGTTAAAGATCTCTACAATGAAAATTTCATAATTTTAAGGAAAGAGATAGAGGAAGACTTTAGGAGATAGAAAAATCTGCCATTTTCATGGATTGGTAGAATCAGTATTGTGAAAATGACCACCTTACTATAAACAATATATAGATTCACTGTAATGCCCATCAAAATACCCACAGCAATCTTCATAGAACTAGATGAAAAAAAAAAACCCAAAAGTTTGTATGGAATCACATAAGATCCTACAATGCAAGGGGGCATCACCATACCAGATCTCAGGTTATATTACAGATCTGGAGTTATAAAACAGCATGGTACTGGCACAAAAATAAACATGCAGATCAATGGAACAGAATAGAAGACCCAAATATGAGTAAATACAATTTCAGCCACCTGATATTTGACAAAGGTGTCAAGAGTACACAATGGGGGGGGGGCAGCATATTCAACAAATGGTGCTGGCAAAACTGGATCTCTATTTGTGAAAGAATGAAATTGGATCCTTCTCTTTCTCCATGCACAAAAATCAGCTTTAAGTAGATCAAAGACCTCAGTACAAAATTTGAAACTCTGAAACAGCTAGAAGAATACATGGGCTGTACACTCCAAGGTGTAAGCACAGGAAAGGTCTTTCCGAATGGGACATCAGCTAGAAGAATACATGGGCCGTATGCTCCAAGGTGTAAGCACAGGAAAGGTCTTTCTGAATGGGACATTAGCTAGAAGAATACATGGGCCCTACGCTCCAAGGTGTAAGCACAGGAAAGGTCTTTCTGAATGGGACATCAGCTAGAAGAATACATAGGCCATACACTCCAAGATGTAAGCATAGGAGAGGTCTTTCTGAATGGGACATCAGCTAGAAGAATACATGGGCTGTACACTCCAAGATGTAAGCATAGAAAAGGTCTTTCTGAATGCAACATCAGTTGCTCAGGCACTAAGTTCAACAATCGTTAAGTGTGACCTTGTTAAGCAACAAAGCTTCTGTACCGCAAAAGAAACAACCAACGGAGTGAAGAGGAAGCTCACCAACTGGGAGAAAGTCTTTACCAGTTACACATCCAACAGGGAATTAATATACAGAATATACAAGAACTAAAAAAAAAACCAATGTAGCAGGAAAATAAATGATCCCATAAAAAGATGTGCTATAGGTATGAAGAGAGAATTCTCAAATGAAGAAATAAAAATGGTTAAGAAACACCTTAAAAACTGCTTAATAACCTTAGTAATTTGAGAAATGCAAATTAAAACCTCTTTTAGATTCCCTCTTACCCCAATCATACTGGGTAATATCAAGATATCGAAGGACACCAGATGCTGACAAGGATGTGGAGAATGCTGAATGCTCATTTACTGCTGGTGGGAATGGAAAGTAGTGCACACATCATGGAAGGCAGTGTGGGTCCCTCTCAAAAAACAAAAAATGAATCTACCATATGACCCAGTTATACCATTCCTAGTCATACTCAAAGGACTCATACTGTAAATACCTGCATATCCATGTTTTTGTGGCTGTTCACTTCACAATAGTTAAGAAACGGAGACAACCTAAATGTCCCACAAGTACAACTGACAAATGCATAATGAAAATGTGATACATCTACACAATGGGGTACTACCCTTCAGTAAGAAAACAGGAAATTATGAAATTCAGAGGTAAATGGATGGAACCAGTGTGTATTATACTAAATATCATAAATACAGAGAACCAATATATATATATATATATATATATATATATATAACCAAAAAAAAATATATATATATATTTTTTTAAATAGAAGCATCCAACTGTGCTTTATAACAGTTACCTAAGATTTCTAGAGGGGCTAACTAGACTCCAGTGGATCTATTTTCAAGAAGGACATGGGTTCAAGAGCTTGACTAGATAGAGCTTAGTTTGGATGTTGTAATGCATGAGCTGTGTTGGGGGTTTGGGCATGAGGATGGGGGATTGGATTTGATTGGGAACTTTTGTATGTGCTGTACAAATGCTCAATAATAAATTATATTAAAAATTTCAGACTACTCCTCTGGTTTATACTGTTTACCCAGTTGCAGTCTTAGATGGAATGGACAGAAATAAATATTGGGTTATATATGGCTACTAAAAATGTTACTTCTTGTGTTTCTCTATATTATACAAGGGTCACTTTTAATATTTCTTTTCCCATAACAAGATAATTTGGCTGAAGAGAACCTAGGTTTTAACTCTGTGAACAATTCTAAGCAGTCCATAAGGAGACAATATCAGTGAGCCTGTTCTGAATTCTGTTCATGTCTTACTCATGTCTATAGGTCTCCTCCTTGCAGAAAAAAAAAAAACTACTGCAAGTCCAAATATGGGGGTCTGAATAAGAAAGGAAAAAGACAGCTTCTGTTTGTAATAAAACAGCCTTCAGTTAAGAAAAACTTACAACTGATATAAACATCTTTCATGGGCTGCGCCTGCTTAACCAATCATGTTAAATGTCTTCCAATCAATGTTTTCCAAGGCTACTTGGATTTTTGTCCATCTTTATCTAAGTATTACTCAGTAATTAAAGGTAGCAGGCCATAATGAACCTTCTTGGATGGTTAGTAACAATTCTTGATGCCCATACTGATGTGGTCAAAGAGACTTAAGGTCAATTTTGTTCCTTGCCCTCCAAGGTCAATTAAGTCCCAGGGGACTATTGGGCATCACTTTGAAAATCTTGTAACTGTGGGTCACCTGTCTTTTTGTTCAGAGAGGTCACAGAGACACCAGAGTGATTTAAACCAGTGTTCATTCTGTAAGGAGGAAGGTCAACACAGAGGAAGTTCTCCTCATACTCTTAAATGAAGCCTTGGTCAAGCAATACCTGACTTGTCCTCCTAATATGTGGAACTGCTAGAAGTAATGTCAAAGAAGCCTGGGCTCCCTCCCAGAATCTGAGTGTTGCCTGAAGACTAGATCCTCAAGTGACCTTGAATAAAACAAAAACTAGGTTAATCTCAGTCAACTTTGTGGTCTTAAACACCCCAAAGTAAAGTATAACCAAAGATTAAAGTAATCAGTATATTTCTTTTTTTAATTTTATTTATTTTGTATGTGTATGAATGTACTGTCTGCATGTAAGTTTGTGCACCCATGTCGTGCAATGCTGTGGAGGTCAGAAGAGGGTGTTGGATTCCCCTGGAACTGGAGTTAAAGACAGTTCTCAGCTGCCATGTGGGTGCTGGGGATCAAACCCGGGTTCTCTGCAAGATCAGTCAGAGCTTTTAACTGCTAGGTCATCTCTCCAGCCCCATCAGTATATTTCTTTTAAACTCCAAAAATTGTGCTTCCTAGACACTAGACTTAGAAGTTTATATAAGATACTGTTTAATTGCTATAAAACTTTAGACTAGTTCAACAATGCAGCAGAAAAGGACAAGTCCACTGTTGATGTTAAAATTAAGTGATCACAAACTTCTCTCTGTCTAGAATCCATTTAAGAAGGAACTCATATGGGACTTTAGTCTATCCAAAAGCTTTCAAAACACAATGAAAAGCAGATTCTGAGTCCAGACATCATGGACAAATGGAAAACAGGGAGAAACCCATTAAATTGATATTTTGGAAGCCCTCATCACGAAGTTCTAAAGGACTTTAAATTGGACACTTGAAGTTCACCCTGTTCTCCCATTTCCCTTCCTATAACATGTGTCAACTACTCTCGATTTGCTTATCCTTCATAGATAAGTCAAGGATATTCTTTTCTCTATAGCTATACTTCGGTGTTTTTGGATAGTCCCAGCAGTGACCGTACACATCATCCTTATTCAGCATGAGTAAACAGTGCTCAAAACCAGGATCTGCTTTTCAGTGCATTTGATATTGGCAATTAGGGTTACCTCTTCAGAGGGAGGAGAAATAAAAACAGAGGGGTAGAAATTAGCTATGCATTTTAGGGTCAAGATACTCCCAGATGACTGGTTTCTTCTTCAGCAGCGAGCTGAGGATTTCCCAGGATCTGCCAGTAAACTTGTCCCTGCCAAGACACTAGAGATGCCTGAACTATTAGAAGGGAGAATCGTCTGTGCTGTTTCCATGCAAATCAATCTGGCACAGTTAGAAACACTGTGACACTGCTATCAGTACACACTCAGCATGATGCAATGATTGGATTCATATAACCTAGAGCCATTGGGTAATGTGATGGCTGTAGTGACTCAACTTTGTACACTTTAATTCTCATTCGTAGTTCATGGCTGCAAAGCAGATTCCAGGCACCTCCAACCTCTCTTCCTTTCCTGGAAATATGCTTCTAGTGACCATCTTCCTACTTCAACCTTCATAAAATATAAACTTAGATATGGTTAACTGCTGTCTTTGGCTTCTGTTAACTGCTTGGTAACAGAAGTGAGTCAAGGAAAGTTTCTCTGAAGAGTTGGCATTTTAAGGCGAATCACTAAGAACCACGTATCTGTCCATGAGCAGTCAGCCCGAGAGCATTCTCTCTGGCAGAAGCAGAAATGCAACGGCCCTGAGACAGGATTTATCTTTGATGGTTCACAGAAGGCTCACGTGTCTAGATGTTTGTGAATGAGATGAGCCGGTGAGAAGAGATGAAGCTGAGGCAGTGGGCAGGACATTTCTCATTTTTTTGAGATAAGGTCTACTGGAAATCAGGCTTCTCTAGAACTTACTGTGTAACCAAGAATGATTCCGAATCCCTGATCCTCCTGCCTCCACTTGATGGTTCCTGAGATTACAGGCTTGTACCATGGTGCCTTGCTCAAGAATTTGACTTTTATTATGTGCATCAAATATTTCATTAAGAGTGTTCTAAATGCTCTTCCTTCCTTTGGCTCATTGGGTAGTTGTCTTTTCTCTGACCTTATTGTGTGGTCAAATATGGAGCACATCTCAGTAGTGAAAGCTTCAAAATTTAAGGTGGTGGGAATAGGTAGGTATTCTATTATGCTTTCTCTTTCGGTAACAAAACACCGACCAAAACCAATGTGGTAAGATTAGAACTTCCAGGTCACATTCTATCATTGATAGAAATGAGGACAGGAACTGAAAGCAAGAACCTGGAGGAAGGATCTGAAGCAGTCCATGGAGAAACACCAGCCTCCTCAGCCAGCCCTCCTATACCACTAGGCTCTCCTGCCGAGGGATGGCAGTGCCCATAGCCAGATGAACACTTTTACATCAATTAGTGAGCAAGAAAATACCCCTGAGACATGGTCAGAGTCCAGTATCATGGAGGAAATTCCTCAGTGGAGATTCCCTCCTCTAAGGTGTCTCCAGTTTGTGTCAAGTTAACAAAAAGTAACCAGCACAGTAGGTTTGTATTCCCACTGGGAACCTAGGCCACAGCTGAGCAGATAATACTAACCCCACTTAGAGTTCAGGAAGTTAAATCCCTGCACACTTGTGACATATACTACCATTTACACAGCACATGGTAACAAGAATTTAATGATAAGTGGTACAGTCTATAGTCCATTTTCATTTTTTTTTAATTTTATTTATTTTTGTATGTGTATGTACGGACTGTCTGCATGTAGGTTTGGGCACCCGTGTTGTGCAATGCCACAGAGGTCAGAAGAGGGTCTTGGATTCCCCTGGAACTGGAGTTCTCCTGGAATTGAAGTTACAGATGGTTCTTAGGCACCATGTGGGTACTGGGGATTGAACCCGGGTCCTCTGCAAGAGCAGTCGGTGCTCTTAACCACTAGGCTATCTCTCCGGCCCCCTATAGTCCATTTTCAATAAACTCCCAATCTTGCCATTCTTACCTCTTCAAATAAAGCTTGAACTCTTGTCTCTTCTTTCTGGTGAAAGAAAATAGATCAGATAAGTTGATGTTACTGTATAACTTTTGTCCTCTCTGAGCCCCTAGTTGAACTTGTTATAAAAGGGTCCAATATTAAATTGGACTGAGAAATGATGTATGAAACACACAAAACACCAATAAAAATATTGTACTTATAAAAAAGAAAGGGTCCAGTATCAAGCAGGTTCACTACTCTCTTTAATAATAGGTAGCTGGAGAGATGGCCTAGTGGTTAAGAGCACTGACCACTCATGCAGAAGACGCGGGTTCGATCAACAGCATCCACATGGTGACTGAGAACTGTCTTTAACTCCAGTTACATGGGAATCCAACACTCTCTTCTGACCTCCGGAGCATTGCACGACACGGGTGCACAAACCTACATGCACACAGTACATTGTACATTAATACGCATACAAAAATAAATAAAAATAAAAAAATAATAGGTAGCATGGGCCAGATTTATGGGTCTAGCTCCCAAGCACATTACAGACCAGGGCCACAGTTGAGGGTGTTGTTTGTTGTGTGTTCCTGTGGAAGACAAAGACAAAAATGTTAGCATCCACTTCATCAATTAGACCATGGAGTCTGAGGAAATTTATATTATCCAGAAGTTTATATTATCCAAGGGCCTGCCCATTAGGTATATCCTAGGATTCTTGCTTACTATCTGTTTACATAGTAGAGTAATAAATGTCCTCATATTCTGTCAAAAGTAAGAGTCATGTATGCCAGAATCTCAGCCCCACTTCATTTGTGCACCTATATATTGTTATAACAAAATAACTGACAAGAGCAACTGAAGGAAAGAAAGTGAATTTGGGGTTCACCATTTCAGGGTACAGTCCATTATGGCAGCAGGAGCGTAAGGCAGCTGGTCACATGGCATCCACAGTCAGGAAGCAGAGGATGAATGTTGAGGCTCAACTCACTTTCTCCTTTTGATTCAGTCCAGGACCCCAGCCTGTGAGATGGTATCAGCACAGGTATGTTCTCACTATCTGATAACAGAAACATGTACAGACACCACCACTGTCAGTAGAGAGGAGAAGGGGAAATCCTCCAAGTGACTGTGTGGTCTTTTACTAGTTCAAGAGAGGAAGCAACTTTAGTGGAAGTTGTTGGTGAGGAGACTCAAAGATATTGTTTTTAAATCTTTTTTTTTTTTTTTTGAGTTGAGTTTTGAACACTAATTAAGCATCTTCCAGGGAGGGTCAAGGACATTCTAGATAGAAGAATCTACATAAGTAAATATCTGTAGATGAGGCAATTTGGGTTCTTTCTTGTGTTTTAGAATGAGGCCAACCACAGAGGCTGAAGAGATGGCTCAGCGGTTAAGAGCACCAACTGTTCTTGCAGAGGACCCAGGTTTAATTCCCAGCACCCACATGGTGGCTAAGAACTGTCTTTAACTACAGTTCCAGGGGAATCTGACACCTTCTCTGACTTCCTTGTCATTGCGTGACTTGGGTGCACCAACCTACCTGCAGACAGCACACTCATACACATAAAAAGATAAAAAGAATGAGGCCAACCTGAGACAATTACAGTTTTGCAGATATTTAATGGCAGTGCATTTACTTGAGTTTTTGATAAGAATAAATAGCCTTTGGTCTTACTGATCTAACATCAACTTTTATTGATGTCACCCACAATACTAACTCAAAGGAGATCAGCAGGACTGTGTATGAACCTTTGTTAAGCAAAGCAGGCACCAAGTCCAGATGATGGACAACAGCCCTTCCACCGGTTGCAGCCCAGCCCCACCTGTTTTTCCAGTATATAAGCACTGTATTCTGGTCTTGTTGAATCACAGCTGGGCAAAAGGAGAGCCCTGCAAAGTTTAGAACACACATCTGGAGAAATCAGAGGACAGAATGGCTGAAGGACAAGCGGCGACAATGGACCTGATCCCGAGCCTCTCAATGGAAACCTCGTTGCTCCTGGCAGTCGGCCTTATACTTGTCTACTTCTGAGTAACTGTAAAGATGCTCTCCTCTGTGTCTCTGCAAATGGGATAACATGCAGACCTATATTCTGTTACCCATTTGGAAGATCAAGTGTGACCGTAGAAGTTGCTATTAACTTTTTAGAAAAAGGAGAGATGGCCCAGCAGTTAAAAGCACTGACTGCTCGTGTAGAGGCCCTGGGTTGCAGAGGATCTGATGCCTTGCTCTGACCTCTGGGGCATTACACAACAAGGGTGCACATAGACACATGCAGGCAATACACTCATACAGATAAAAGAAGATGGTTTTCAGACCTGGAGAGATGGCTCCCTGGTTAACAGCACTGGCTGCTTTTCAGAGGCTCCAACCACATGGTGGCTAACAACCATCCATAGCTCCAAATTCCAGAGGATCCCAAACTCTTTCTGTCCCCTGGGGGCATTACAGGACACAGGTACACGTAAAAAATGCAGTCCATGTACTCATACACATAAAATAAAATAGAAATAATAAAATTAAAAAGAGTTAAAAACATTTTGTTTATTTATTTACTTATTATTTTTTGCTCTTTTTTTTTTTACTTTGTCCTTTTGAGACAGGGCTTCCCTGTAGTTCCAGCCAGCCTGGAAGTCTCTGTGTAGATCAGGTTTGTGTCAGTCTCTCAGAGATTCACTTGATCCCACTTCCTGAATGCTGAAATTAAAGGCATGTGCCACCATATGCAAAACTTATTCTTAAAAGTTTTATATGCTAGCACTTGGGAAGCAGAGGCAGGGAGATCTTTGTGAGTTCAAGGCCAGCTTGGTCTACAGAGCGAGTTCCAGGACAGCTGGGGCTACAGGGAGACCCTGTCTCAAAAAAGACCCCCCCAAAGTTTTATATGTTTATAAATTTACCTATGTTATGCAATTTCCCTGGAGGCCAGATGAGGGCATCAGATCCTGAAGCTGGAGTCACAGGTGTATGAGTGTATTGTTTGCAAGTATGTAAGTGAACCCTTGTCCTGCAATGCCTGTGCAGGTCAGAACAGGAAGCTGGATTCCCTTGGAAATGAAGTTACAGATGGTTGGTAGGTGCTGTGTGTGCTGGGAACAAAAACCTGTGTCCTGTGATAGAGCAGCCATACATCCAACCCCCTTAAATCTTTAAAAAAGTGTTTTTAATCACATTTATTTATTGGGGCACAGGATGTGCCACAGAGTGTGTATGGAGTGCAGAGGACAGCTTGCAGGAGTCCCTTCTCTTCTACCATGTAGGTTCTGGGGATCAAACTCAGATTTCCAGGACTGACAGCCAGTACCTGTACCCACTGAACCATTTTACCAGCCTCAAAGGAAATTACAGTAGAGTTAATTTTACAGATTTCCTTTTTGTAGTACTGGGAATTGACTTGTGCTCAGCAAGCACTCTACCACTGAACTCAAGGCCCAAGGATATTCACTCTTAAAGTTCACACTGATCTTATGCAGATAGACTGCATATAGTTTTCACTCCTCTAACTCCCTGTGGGAAGGAGGTTTATTGACAAGATTTGCTCTTTTATAACCTGATTTGTCTTTCAGTTTCTGCTTAGACTGATTAACCACAATTCAGTAGACAGACAAACAAGGGCTGCCATGCACAGCAGACTCCTCATTTTTTTCTAAGCTGGGGAATTCTAGGACAGTGGAGTAGTTCTTGATGTGTTTCATAGTTTTGGTCAGTCCAGCTTTGCCTCCTCTGTTCTGTCTGTACGGTTACAATCCTTATAATCTGGCTTTCTGTTTTACTCTATACATATGGAACCTCTACACATGAACTTTTAAAGAAACTGGGGAATTCCTGGGCCCAAACCTGTGCCTTTCCTGGGCAACATGCTAGGCTACTACCAAGTGAATGCTGTTGGAATTCCCACCGCAGCTTCTGACTGTGGCTTAGTTCCATCAAGGTTTCCTTGGGAAGAAGTATTCAAGTTTCAGACTCTTAGAAAACATGTGTGCACTATGCAGAGAGTGCCCAACTTGTTTTGGACACTCTTGTGAACTTAAAAAATGTAAATTATTTCACATGTTAATGTGTGTGGTATGTGAGTGCATATGTGTGTGTAGGAGTACATGTATGTGTATGCATGTGAATGTAGGGCCAGGGGTTGATGTCAGATGTCTTCACTCGTTACTTTGTAGTTTGTGGTAGAGTCTGTCACTTGAACCCAGGGCTTACCAATTCAGGTAGTCTAGAGAGCTATGTTGATCTGGGGATCCCCTTTATCTCCTGCAAGATGAGATTATTGTAGAGTGCCGCCCCTGCCCAGCATTAGCATAGGTGCTGGGGATCTGAACTCTGGGCTTCAGACTGTATGGCAAGTACTTTACTTGCAGAACAATTTCCCCAGGTTCTACTGATAAGTTTCAAAAGTATCATATGTGTGTGTTTGTGTGTGTGTGTGTGTGTGTGTGTGTGTGTGTGTACAACGACTTGTATGTCAAGGTCAGAGGACAATTTCTGGGAGTCAGTTCTCTCTGTTCACTGTGTGAGTCTCAGGACTGAACTCAGGCCATCAATCCTGGTGGCAAGCACAGTTACCCCCTGAGCCATTTTGGTGGTCCTATCATCAGCTTATCAACCCTTAATTTTGCCTTAGGTGAGACACCCTGATCTGGTACATTAGAACTGATGCTTAAGACATGATGCTCAGACTTAGTAAGCAACAAAAAGGATTCTGTTCCTTGTGCAGTGCAGATTCCAGGAAGGTACTGCTGTACTTAATTAGTATTTGGAGAAAATCCTGGAGGGGTTTCCAAGTTCCAGGTCATCACACACACACACACACACACACACACACACACACACACACACACACACCTTTGGGGAATTTGCTTATACTTCAGTTCTCTACATAACAGTGAGCCCCTGTGTTTTCTATGGTCAGAGAACAAGTTGAGGGATGTGGTTCTCTCCTCCCACCATGTCGCTCTCAGGGTTTAAGCTCAGCCCATCAGGCTTGATTGCAGTTGCTTTACCCACTTATCCATCTCACTGACTTCTTTCATGTATTTCTGAATAAGAACTTGCCTCTAACTGCCAGTGAGGGACAGTAAGCTTGATTTCCTGAGACTGATTTGTGTCCTGGTTAGAGGACATGTCTCCCAGAGCTGCTGGAAATTTGGTGAGAGCCTGGGAAGAGGAGTCATCACTGTGCTATGAGACACACAGAAACAGGTGGAGGCTCCACCTCTCCCTGTCTCATCCTCTCCTCTCATCCATCCTCAGAAACCATAGGGCTGGTCACAGGTTCTGTTCAGTTCACACAGCCCATAAAGACCATGTGACCCAATACTAAGAGCATGCTGTGCTGCATCCTTGATGGTCCCAAATTAACTGGCCCTTGCAGTATGATTGCTTGTCAGCACTGGACAGTATTATTTAACTTTTCACTTATCTAATGCCTTTTCTATGTGAATGTTTTTGTTGTTTGTTTGTGACAGGAACTCCCTGTAGCCCCAGCTAGTCTGAACTTGTTGACAAGGCTGGTTTCGAACTTAGAGAGATCTGCCTGTCTCTGCCTCTTGAGTGCTGGCATTAAAGCACGTGCCACCACACCCTGCTTTGGACAATGTTTTATTACAGCAACAACAAAGCAAACTAGAAAAATTACCTATCGTTTAGGGAGACTCCATTGGGTCTGTGCTCAGGATTCCTATCTTGGACTAGAAGCTCATGTTGCTGTGTACTGTGCTAACTAGGCCTGTATCATTTAACATTAGGATCAAAGTCTGGATTCCTGAGTGGGAATCCAGAAGCAGAATCTGCCCTAAGTTCATCAGCTCTGTTTTTTCAATGCAGGGTGTATGATGGTCGAATGCCTGTATTCATGATCACAGATCCAGATATGATCAAGAACATAATGTTATTTTTGCCTTCACTAATTGGCGGGTAGGCACCTTCCATTTATTTATTTAATATTTGTTTATTTATTTACTAATATTTAGTCTATGTAGGATCTCACTATATGGCTTGTCTGGTCTGGAATTCACCATGTAGACTAGGCTCTCCTTGAATTCACAGGGGTCTAGATTTTCTTTTTAAATAATATAAATCTTTGTACTTTGTTTATTGAATTTAAGAGTTGATATATGATCTAGAGAGATGCTCAGCAGTTAAGAGCACTGGCTCCTCTTGCAGAAGACCCAAGTTCAGTTCCCAGTGCCCAACATGCTTGCTAGGAACCATTTGAAACTCTAGTTCCAATGCCCTTTCCTGGGTTCTACACATGTGGAGTACTTACATATGTGTAGGAAAAACAACAATATACATAAAATAAAAAAAATAAAAATTTAATCAATGTAGAATCATAGTGGCTTCCAGAACAATGTACAATGAAGGTCTATGTACTTTTGTTAATGGGAGTGAGTTAACTGAGTAGAAAAACACCCTATCACTGGTAACGCAGTAATGTAGGGGCTAGCTACTCTGTTAGCTGCCTGTCTTGTCCTAATGGGTTCAGTCTATTCTATTTTAAGAGCTGTGGTTTAAGGAGCCAGGCGTGGTGGTGCATGCCTTTAATCCCAGAACTCTGGAGGCAGAGGCAGGCAGAACTCTGTGAGTTCAAGGCCAGCCTGGTCTATGGAGTGAGTTCCAGGCCAGCTGGGGCTTCAGGAAGACCCTCTCTCAAAAAGACAAAAAAAAAAAAAAAGAATTGTGGTTTAAGATCTCAAGTCCTGCAAGTACTTACCTAGCCTTCTTCTGTGGCTTTGGTTGTGTAGAGACATACATTTTGAGACTGACACAAAGCTATGAGTTTATTCATGTTAATTTTATGACATTTAATTCAATATTTTATTTATTTTGTTCTTGTCTTACTATTTAACTGTGGGTGGCCTGGAACTTGCTATGTAGACAAAAGTGGCCTTGAAATTACAGACATCCACCTGCCTCTGCCTTTCTGAGTTTTGGGATTAAAATTGTCTGCCATTGTGCATCTCCCACGAAGCAACCTTGACATTTGGGGGGCATCTAGTATCAGACTTATCTCAGAATGATCAGTCATTAAATAGTTGCTAAACAAATGACTTATGAGTAAGAAACTTTATACAACCATGGTGCTCTCAACTTGACATAGAAAAAAGTCTGTATTTATTTGGACTCTAGAGTATTGGTCAAGTGGGAGATATGAAATCAGGTGTCTCCATAGCTGAGGATGAAGAGTGGAAGAGAATGCTAGCATTGCTGTCCCCACCTTCACCAGTGGCAAACTCAAGGAGGTAAATGGAAGGACTTTTAATTGGAATCTTAAAGAATGAATCTGAGGACAGGTAGAAGCTAAGATCGTAACACATTTGTAATGTCATCCTCTGAGATTGAACTGCCTAAAAATGTTTGTTTTCTTTATATTTTAGGTCACTCAGCACAGTATTTGTTATAAAATACCAAGCACACCTTCATGTTTTGTAATATGTTGTCTTTGTGTGACTTGAGTCTCCACATTTAACTCTGGATGGTCTTGTATTTTGTGCTTAGATGTTCCCCATCATTGAACAGTATGGAAATATTTTTATCAAAAACTTGAGGTGAGAGGCAGAGATAGGCAAACCTGTGAATATGAAAGCATAATTAAGATTATACTTTCAGGGATCATTTCTATAGTTTGTAACTAGAGAAGTTTCTCTGACTGTGTAGAGTACCAGTAAACCATGAGGAGGAGACGTAGTGCTCCCTCCTGAAAAAGAAAAAAAAAAAAAAAGAAAAAAAGAAAGAAAGCATAAGTAGCTGTGGAGTCCCTGGGGTTCTGCACTGTGTCCAGAGATGAGAGAGCTGAGATTCCCATGGTTGAGTTAGAAGGGGTAATGTTGGCCTATAATGGTCCACCCAAGAAGGGACAGATGTGTGGGGCCAGCAGGACATCTGAGGGAGAAGAGTCTTCTTTTGTGTGTTCCACTCTACTTGAGCTTCAAATATATATATTTGGAACTTCAAATATATATATATATATATATATATATATATTTGAATATTACTATATATCTATATATATATATATATATATATATTTGAAGTAATGTTGTCCTCTGAGATTAAACTGCCTAAAAATGTTTGTTTTCTTTATATTGTAGGTCACTCAGCATAGTATTTGTTATAAAATAGATTAAAGAGCTGAGTTTGATCCCCAGGATCTACATGCTGGAAGGAGACAATTTACAACCAGAAATTAACCTCTGATATCCACATACGTGCTTTGACATGCATCCCCAAACATACACTCATATGCACACAGAGTAAGAAATTAAATGTAACAAAAATAAACAAAACAACCACATAAGGTAGGTAGTGATGGAGGAAGTTTCCTGAGAATGACATATTGCTTCCACGCTCACATAAACACATATATCTGGACACATAGACACAAACACACAGCTCCAGACACAATGAACCAAATACAAGTCAGCTCTAGTTACAGAATCCTTGGTGAGGCAAGGCCTAGATTAACCTGCTTTTTCTTGAGTCCTGTAGGAAAAGTTGATTATTTCACCCTTGTTCTACTGAATCGCAGTGCTTGCTTGTTATCCACACCCTATAGACTGGTGCATTTTATTTGATGTCTGACTAGGGATATCTTTCTCTCTGTGATTATACTCATTGATCACAACAATGAACCCAATTAACCTTCATGCCCCTGTCACTCCCAGCGAGGGACATCTGCCATATAAGCACTAGTTGAGGGCCTCGTGGTTGAGTGTGATAGGAGTGCAGTGTGAGATGACCCAGCAGGTAGTTCTGACAGTTTGTGACTTTGCCTAGCTTATCTTTGTCATCATAAGCCCTGGCGTATGAATTATCTCCGACTTCTTGCTGTATGTGGATGAGGAAGAGATGCAGATGTTAATGCCCATCCTCTCTCTATTCAGCATCTTTGGCACCTACAGCATGGATGTGATCACTAGCACATCGTTTGGAGTGAGTGTAGATTCCCTCAACAACCCACAGGATCCCTTTGTGGAAAAAGCCAAGAAGCTCTTAAAATTGGATTTTTTTCAACCCTATTGTCTTTTCAGTAGGTATGTGTAGTAGTTATCCTTCTGTGCATTGCCCTCGTCTGCAGGTAGATGTACTACTTTTGTGCCTTTCTTGAACACATTTCCTCCAAAGTATCAGTTCTATTGCTATATAATTCACCAGCCTTGTGTTCATCCTTTTAAGATGAACAATTCAATGTCTTCAATACATTCAAAGACATTTGGCACATTTCCTTTTGTTTTAGAATTCTTTTATTTATTCTTTCACAAAGTCATACATGCATAAAAGTACCCAATTCCCACCTCCCATATTCCTAGACAGCTCAACATGTCTCCCTCCCAATTTCATGTCCTCTCCTTTTATTGGAACCCAGAGTGTCATTTATGCCTGCTGGAATCGTGACTGATCTGCCTTGATCTTGTGCAGGCTGTGTACATGTGTCCACAGCTGTACTGAGTTCATGAGCACAGTGTCACGTCATGTCCAGAGGACAGCATTTCACAGCTCTCCTCCCATCCTCGGGCTCTTACTCTCTTTCATGCCCCATTGTGATGTTCACTGAGCCTTGAGGAGGGGTTCTTGGTACAGATGCCCCATTTAGGGCTGAGCACTCGTGGTCCCTTATTCTCAGCACTTGGACCAGTTATCACTGTCCACTGAGCAACCTTGTACCTTCCACTATGCTCCTTCATGTAGCCTTGACATAAACAACTACCAATTTATTTTCTGTACATATGCCTATTTTGGGCTTTTCAAATTAATGGTATTTAGAATATGTGGTCTCTTGTGACTGGCAATATTTTGTCAAATGAAACAAGGATTATTACGTCCCTACTCTATGAACAAATAATGTTCCATATCAGTTGGAGGACATTCAGATTACTTCAGGTATTATGCATATGACCGTTTTGAACAATTGCATACAAGGTTATGTTTGAATACTTGTTTTTAAAGTTTTGGGGATATATATGTATATTGTTGGATATATATATCCAGTGGTGTTGCTGATATAGAGAGGAACCATAGTTGCTGAAAATATGTTTTCTATACTAGCTGCATTTATATTCCTGCCAGGAGTGGATGAGAGGTTCTTCATATCCCAACAACACTTGATTTTTCCATTACTTTGATTAGTGCCACTTAGTGGATATGCTGTGGTCTACACCTGTGGTTTTGATTTATATTTCCCTACTCCAACAGATAGTTTTAAAATAAAGTTAGATATTTTAATGTCTGCTTTAGATGTGTGCTGTTGTACGGCCAAATTGCTTTAGTTTTATTATTGATTTACAGTATTTAAGTATGCTAGATAAAATTAGCTTATCAGACAGACATATATCAGACATAAAAGACAGGTGGACTTTTTCTTCTATTTTGTAGTTATCTTCTCATGTTCATTTGTTTGTTTCTCTCACCACTTCCTCCTTCCTTCCTGTGTGGAGGTCAGAGGACAACTGGGAGAAGTCTGGTCTCTCCTTCCATCTATTAGACTGGCCCGTGGCCACATCTGTAGGGTATTTTCTTGATTGCTGAGCTCACTGTGGGTGGGGTCATCCCTGGGCAGGTGGTTCTGTATTGTATAAGAAAGCAGGCTGAGCATGAGTTAGAGGAGCAAGTCAGTAAGCAGAATTCCTCCATGGGCTGTGCTCCAGCTCCTGCCTCCAGGTTCCTGCCCTGAGTTCCTACTTTGGGCTCTCTCGGTGATGAACTATGACCTGAGAGTTGTGAGCCGAATAAACCTTTTCCTCCATAAGCTGGTTTTGATCAGTGTGCTTTGTTACTGCAATTGAAATGAAACTAGAACACACACATTATAGGCTGGGGTCCACATGTGAGGAAAGTTTGTATTCTCTTTGAGTTTGGGTCACCTCTCATTGAGTGTGGCTTTTATGGTGTGTGCCACCATGAATGGCCAAACTGATTTTTTTGATCCATAGGAATTATAGTTGTAGGCTATAGTCTGATTTTGCCCAAAGATTTTATTTCAATAGAAAAGAGGGTCAGAGGTGATGAAATGTAACCTTCTTCCTTTGGTGACTCCAGAGTGCAGAGAGATTACTGACTTCCCCATGTGGTGGTCACCCTGTGTCTGGTATGCCCTTGCTGAACTGGTGGCCAGGAGCCTGAGCAGAGGTCACAGATGGAGTAGCTTCTGGTTGAGACACTGATGATATTTACTGTTCTATTTGTTTCAGAGAAGTATAATTTCTGTAGATGAAACTTGCATTTTTCACTAAAGCTTATATTTTGTCTTTTATTTACAGTTGTCTTTCCATTCTTCTCTCCGCTATATGAGATGTTGAATATCAGCATTTTCCCAAAGGATTCTGTGTCATTTTTCTTTTTTTTCTATTACTTCATTTTTTTCATTTTTTAACAATAAGTAATAATTTATGAGTACAAGTATCCTTCATGTAAAACCAATTTGCAAGCAGTTGTGCCCAAGCCCACACAGCCCAAGGGTCCCACCATCCAGCTTGGGGGGCTTGTATGTACAATCAAGTTGATCAAATAAGTATCCAGTCTATATTGCTGTAGTTTCAACATTCACCCCAATCGCAGCCCTTACATTCTACCATGCCCCCTCTTCCACGGATTATTCCCTAGGCTTAGAAAAGGGGCACGGGTGGGTGAGAAGCAAAACAGTCTACTTTCTCTGGAGCTGACATTTTGGACTCTGGTCAATTCTGGCTGTTTCCTTTTATGGGCTGACAGTTCATCCAGGAATAACCTTTCAATCCTACTAATGAAGAACAAGCAATTAGATATATAGGTATTTAAACAGTACTAATTGTTATGGTAGGTTACTTTGGTATAGACACAGATGTTTGGATGGTATGTTAATCCATGAATTACATTTTTCTGTAAAATATGACAGGGTCTTACTGTGGATTATAACATCTCCTAACCACTAGAGGATCTAAGCTTGTGGCATCAGCTGTGGGTTATTCTTCCAAGGAGAGAGCTAATAGCCAATTAGATTTGGGATATACAGACATAAAGCCTCAGACTGCTACAGGCATCAAACCCCTCTGTGGATCCTACTTGTAACAACTGTTTATGAGTCCTAATGAAACTTACCTTCTAGGTGCCGCAAAGTTTTAATATGAGAGATTTTCTTACCTCCCCTTCATAGAACAAGGAGGAATATGATGATGATGAGGTCTTTCTCTAACTGTAAATTGGAGCCAACTGTTATAGAGGCAATCTCTTATAAAACCAGTAAAACTGCCTTCTTTAATTGACTAATAGACATAGGAACTGTGAAAAGGGTTATTCTCTATTCAGAACCAAATATACTAATGTCTCCTTAAGCTGTGCATTTAAGCAAGATATATTAATACAATAGAGCTCTGACATCAGCAATGGATTATTCTACCAAGGAGATGTTGGCCAGGGGATACAAGCCCCCACAAAAGGTAAAGGCTTCTTGCCTGTAAACTGGGATACCTGCAAGAAGAGAGGCAATAAAGCCCTGCTGTCAAAGACCTGATGTAAGCATGGGAAAGATGTATTGAGACCGCACTTGCAAGTGTACCATTGGTCTCTGGAATACCAGAGAGTGTTACCAGAGACCACTAAACCAATAAAGCAAATATAGGTCTCCTTGAGTCAAGCACAACTCCTCCATCAGCACCAGCTACACCTCACCTGCCTGGAAATACTGTGCAGCAGTGGTAGCCATATTCTGTGTCATTTTTCAAAAAGATTGTGAACAGCATGAAGGAAAACCTCCTTGATTCTAAACAGAAGGTAAAATATGGTGGTGGTGTCATGAAAACACATTTGGATAATGTGTTGGGCTGTGAACATGTGATCTGTGTGTTGATTCTCTGTGCATTTGGCTAAAGGTAGATATAGAAGGCAGTGTTTAAAACAAGAGAGTACTTGGGTGGGGGAGAAAGTAGAGTTTGAGGAACTCGATTGAAACCGAGCCAGAGATTAATCCTTACCGACAGGAAAAAAACCTCTTGTGACATGGATAAGGATTGGAATAAAAACTTCACAGAGCACAAGACCTGCTAAAGGTCAAGCCAGCCAAGTTGCAGCACAGAGGGGAGAGGAGTTCTCTAGGCCCTGCCCCTCACTGAGGTACTATCATCAGGCAGTTGATGGGTGCTTTGGAAAGGAGAATGCTTGTCCTTTGAGGGTGTGGCCACTGTGGTCAAGCCAGCCAGAGTTCCAGCGTGGATGGAGCAGGGCCTCACAAGGGCCCGCCCTCATCTGAGGAGCTCTTGGAAGTTGACAGGTGCTTGGGGAGGGAGAGTCACTTTTCTTCAGGGCTGTGGCTCCTGGTAGGTTTCCCATGGTCCAGTGGATGGCCCCACAGCCATGCACATAGAGGCAGCACTAATGAGACGTAGTGTGTTACTAAAAAGAGAAGAGGACATGGAGGAGGGAGGGGACGTGCTGTGCAGGATACAGAGGGCCTTGGATGGAGGAAATGTGGGGTGGATGTGATAATATTTCATTGTATACATGTATGAAATTCTCTAAGACTAATTAAAAAAGATTAAATAGGGGCAAACTTTGCCATTTTCCTTTCCTTCAAAACACTGTCAAACAATAAAACTTAGTGTTTAAAAATATATTTACTATAATTGTCATATCTCCAGAACTTTATTTTGAAGGAATCATTTCAGTTCCAAGTCTTTTTCTTTTCTTTTTTATTGTTATTTTTTATTGTTATTTTTTATTGTTATTTTTTATTTTTTAAGCCAATGTTTTATTGAAGCTCTGTGCATTTCATACAAATCAAATTACATTACAAGTCAAATGTAGACACGTGCCCCCCTCCCTGCCCCACCATGCATCAGAGCTCATGCATTCTGCCAAACATGTTTTTCATCTTTTTCTCACTTTCTCTCAAAATTCTCGATGCAGAAGTTTACTGTTTCAAGAAGTTCACCATTTCAGTCAGTTCTTTGATGCAGACTTTTCTGTAGTTGTTGTTGTTATTCCTTCCAATATCCATTACTCCAAAATCTGCACATAGGCATTCCACATGTCATAGGTTTTAGCATCTTCAGCTTATGATTTTTTTATTAGGCTGAAAGATGTCATGTTTGAAGTCTCCTCCTTGGCAAGCCCAAGCCACCATCAGTTCTGCCCTTGTGCTCCACACTGGGGTCATCAAATGAGGTCCAGTGAGCACTGCATCCTGTCTTGATCTTCTTGTACTGGTCTCCATGATACAGCCTGGGTAGTCCAACAATGGCAGTCTATACTCTGAAGAAGTGGAAACCCCAGTGCTCTTTCTGTTTTTCTAATGTAGGCACCCATGGCTATAAACTTCCCTCTTAGTTCTGCTTTTAAGTATCCCATAGGTTTTGTTGTGTTGTATTATCATTGTCATTCAGTTCCAGGAATGCTTTTATTTCTTTCTTTATTTCTTCCTTGACCCATTCATTATTAGGAGTGTGTTGTTTAGTCTATATGTGTTCTTGTAGATACTAGGGCTTATCCTGGTGTTGATATTGAGCTTTATTGTACTCTGGTCTGATAGAATGCATTAAATTGTTTCAATCTTTTTGTATTTGTTGAGGTTTTTTCTGTGTCCCAGTATGTGGTCTATTTTCCAGAATGTTCCATGGGGTGAAGAGTAGAAAGTGTATTCTCTGGTATTTGGTTGGAATATTTGGTAGATGTCTGTGAGGTCAATTTGGTGTATTGTATCATTCAGTTCAGATGTCTCTCTATTTATTCTTTGTCTGGTTAACCTGTCCAAAGGACTCACTGGGGTATTGAAGTTCCCTACTATGAGTGTGCTGGGGTTAATCTGTGCCTTGAGGTCCCGGAGAATTGTCTTTAATAAAGTTTGGTGCACCAGAGTTTGTTGCTTATATATTCGTGATTGTGAAATCTTCATGGCAATTGTTCCTTTGATAAAGATGTAATGGCCCTCTTTGTCTCTTCTGGTTTCTTTTACTCTGAAGTCTATTTTTGCCTAATATTAAAATAGCAACCCCTTCTTGCTTTTTGGTACCATTTGCTTGGAATAATTTTTTTTCCATCCTTTCACCTTAAGTTGGTACCTATCCTTGAGGGTGAGATGGGTTTCTTGTAGACAGCATATAGATGGGTTCTGTTTCATAATCCATTCTCCCAGTCTATGTCTTTTGATTGGGGAGTTTAGTCCATTAATATTTAAGGTTATAAATGAAAGATGTGTGTTAATTCCTTTCACCTTATTATCCATTTGCATTTTTGGTCTAGGTCTAGGTTTCTACTTCTGCAGTTATGCTTTTATTACTTTCTCTTTCTAGATGCCTGGGGATAGTTGCTCCTCTCTTCAGTCTTTTGAATTGCTTCAAGTATCCTCTGAAGGGTTTGTTTTCCCAGACATGTATTCTATCATCTTGTTTATGTCATGGAAGATTTTTCTCTCTCCTTCAACTATAATCAACATTTTAGCTAGGTATAATAACCTGGGTTAGCATCTATAGTCCTTTAACACTGGGAATGCTTTGCTCCACGTTCTTCTTGCTTTCATAGTTTGCACCGAGAAGTCAGTTGTAATTCTGATAGGTTTCCCCTTATAAGTAACTTGCTGTTTTTCTTTTGTGGCTTTCAGAATTTTGTGTTTGTTTTGGGTTTCTAGCATTTTAACTCTGATATGGTGTGGGGAGTTTCTTTTCTGATCTTGTCTGTTTGGAGTTTTATGTGCTTCTTGTATTTGTATAGGTTTGTCTTTTTTTAGTTTGGGGAAATTTTCATCTGTTATTCTGTTGAAGATCTGATCAATACCATTCTCTTGGGATTCTTCTCCTTTCTCTATCCCTACGATGCAGAGGTTTGATCTTTTCATAGTGTATTAGTCAGGGTTCTAGTTTGTCTTTCCATTGCTGTGACAAAACACTCTGACACCAACTTGGGGAGGAAAGGGTTTATTCAGCTTACATCTCCTGGGTCACATTTCATCACTTATGGAGCCCAAGGCAGGAACTCAGGGCAGGAACCTGGAGGCCATGGAGGACTGCTGTTCACTGGCTTGCTCTCTACTGGCTTGCTCATGCCCAGCCTGCCTTCTTATACTGTCACTGCTCAACAATCAAGACAATACACCACAGATGTGGCCACAGGCCAATCCAATGGAGCCAATTCCCCAACCGAGGCTCCCTCAACCCAGCACACATAGTGTGTCAAGTTGACACCAAAGCTATCCAGCACACATAGTGTCCCACAATTCCTGGTTGTTCCACATTTGTGTATTTTAAAATTTTTCATAATCTTTCCTTGAGGTTTTTAGTTGTTCTGTGTTATCTTCCAGGTATGATATTCTTCGTTCTGCTTCCTCCATTCTACTTCTGAGACGTTTTTTGTTCCTTTCCTCTTGATTGGATGAGTGCTCAATTTCCTTTTTCATTTCATCTTGTGATTTCTTTAGTATTTCCACTCCCTTTTGGAACTTCTCAATCTCTTCTTGTAGCTCCTTGCTTGTCTAGTTGGATTCCTTTTTCAGTGTTTCCACTTCCTTCTGGTGTTTGTCAGTCTCTCTTTCTCTCAGTCCTTCTTGAGTTTTTCATTCTCTCTCCTTAGTTCTTTGACTTGTACTTTATAGTCTTTGATTTCTTTGAATATGTCTGCAATTGTTCCTCTAAGATCTGTATCTTGAGCCATCCTCGGGGGGATCCCACTGTAGGAATCTCCCACAGGGTTGGTAGAAGTTGGTCTGGAATTATCCTGAACCTTCCCCATATTGTCCCTTCCTGGTGTCCTTGGCATGTGGGTTTCCATTTGCCTGTATTCCAGTGAGAATCCCAAATTCCTCTTCACTGTGTTGAAGGGTTGCTTTGCTTGCCTCCTTCAGATGCCTTCATTTTTTTGTTGTTGCTGTTGTCTGTTTTGTTTTTCTCCTTGTTTATGGAGCATTGACTTGCCTAGGTTTTAGGCTTTCAATTTTGTTCATATATTGGAAGTCTGACTCACTCTTCACTTTCTGTTCTGAAGGTTCTCCAAAGACACTCCCTCAGCAATTCCAGATGGCAGTGGGAGGTGGGGGGAATCCCGGATCTAAGCTCTGTGCACTCAAGTCTCACAGTGGCAGCAGGCCCACCTTTTATACCAGCTAGCAGGATGACTCCACCCCCATAGCTACACAAGACAATGATTTATTTATCCAACAAACCAATGCAACAATTATCCAACAACCCAGTGATGGAATTATCCAACAATCTGCCTGGCTGAAGTGCCTGGCTACTACCTGTGCTTCAGGTGGTCCTGGGAAATCCCCGATCTAAATTCTGTGTGAAGTAGTCCAAAACTTGGAACTGATCTCTGGAAATGGGAGTAGTAGGTTCATCTAAGGGTCCATGGTTTATGATAAAGAAGGTGAAGAAAAACCTGAAGTCTGGGATGTCTTCCTAAGAGAGCCAAGGTGGCAGCTGTAGAAGGCCTGCAGGCTAGCTATTTAGAAGCCAGAGAAGCTGAGAATCAGGAAGAATGAAGACTCAAAGAGGCTGGATAGAATAGTGTGTTTTCTCTCAGGGAAATAAAGCCTATTCCTGGAGGTTTAGTGACTGATGTTGTTGCTCTTTCATGATGCTACCAATACTAGCTACACTTGGGAGTTTCAGGGAAGTATATTCTTAGAAAGGAGGCTGAGCTCTGCAGTCCCACTTCACCTCTGACCTCACCATTGACCCACTGTCTTGGAAATCTCTTTTTGCTTCCAGCACCGAGTGGATTTTCTTCAACTGATGATGAATGCTCATAACACCAAAGACAAAGAATCTCATAAAGGTATGCAAGGGTTTCCTAGTCTGTGGATCAGGAGCTCTGAGTGAGAGGTGGGCTGCTGAGAAAGTGTTCAGGAGATTTTTTAGGCAGAGCAACATTGCTTCCAATTTTCAGAAAGACAGACATGAACGTTACACACACAGAATTTTCAGAAAGCACCTGGGCATAGATTTGTTCCAAACATGAAGGGTAGGGATGATGGAAGTCTTTGGTGGTCTGCGTGTCAGATACATGAGCACAGGTGCCACTTATTAGTCTCTCCCCTTGCATTGAATCAGAACCATTGCCTAGACATTTGGATGTAGACATCTATCAAGAGGCACATATCCAACAGTGCTGATGTTCCCCAGAAGCACCTGGTGAATGTGTGCTCACTAACTTAATCTGTGTTAAAGATTTATTTTTTCCCTATGTGATGGATAAGCAGCTCCTGGGGTAAGTTTCTGTAACTATGTAGGTATTACAATCCATCTCCAGGGCAGGTGATGCCTTCTTCCAGCCTCTGTGGGCACTGAGATCACATGTGCACATACACATGCACATACATGTAAATAAAAAGTAAATCTTCAAAGGGATAAATTTTAAGTCTTAAAGCTGTTGGTGGTGAGTGTGTGATAATGAAGAGCAGTGCTATAAACTTTGGGACAACCTGGCTGAAGCAGCCTTCCCTGTCACCAGCCATGTCATGTGGATCCCACAGTGATTACCAGTCCCCATGTGACTGATGGTTCTTCTATGTTTCTCTCTAGGGAAATGGGAGCTTCATCTCCTCTCTGATGGTCCACCCAGACCGACCTTACTTGAAATGTTTTCTCTCCTTTCAGCTCTGTCTGAGAAAGAGGTGATAGCTCAGTCAATAATATTTATTTTGGGGGGCTGTGATACTACCAGCAACACACTTTTTTTCTGTCATGCATTTGCTGGCCACTCACCCTGATGTCCAGAAGAAACTGCAGGAGGAGATCCATGCAGCTCTGCCCAATAAGGTGAGGGAGGAGAAGATTCAATAAAGATATCTTCTCATCATCTGCAGTGACAATATCTCTCTCTCTCTCTCTCTCTCTCTCTCTCTCTCTCTCTCTCCATCTGGCACATATGTGGAGGTAAGAGAACAGCCTTAGGTGTTGGTCCTCGCTTTCTACCCTGTTTGAGACAGTCTGTTTGTTTTTAATTGCTGGGAATACCAGGCTAGCTGGCCAGTGAGCTACTGGGTGTTCTTCTGTATCTGTCATCCATCTTACTGTAGCTGGCTGGAATTGCACATGTGTCTTACTGAATATTGCTTTTATATATGTTCTGTGGAATCTGAACTCAGGTCCTCACATTTACATAGCAAGGACCCACTGAGTCATCTTTCCAGCTCTACAATGATCATTTTTTGCATTTATTTATTTATTTACTTATTCATTCAAATGTGTGCATGTCTGTGTGGTGGGGGAGGTTCATGTGCCACAGCATGTGTCTGGAGGTTATGGGACAACTTCTGGAGTCAGTTTTCTCCTTCCACCATGTGAGTCTAAGGATAAAAATTGGCCAACAGGACTTGGGGTAGATATTTTACCACTGAGCCATCTCAACAACCCTTGATCATTTTTTGACTCTTTTTCAAATGGGCTCTCCCTGAGCCCCAGCTAGCCTGGAACTCCCTATGGAGACTAGGATATCCTTGAATTTACAACATCTGCTTGCTTCTGCCTCCAGAGTGCTGGAATTAAAGGAGTGTACCAGCAAGCTTGGCTAACTCCTGATCACTTTTATGGAGAGAGGAAGCATTGGTTCTTTCCCAGGCACCTTTTAGGAAGGATCTGAAAAGAAAAAGGAGAGGAGAAACATAGAAAATAAATCCTATTTAAAGAAATATAAGATCATTGTGGGACAGGTCTGTCTTGGCTGTATCTTTGACCACAATGCTACCAAAGAAGATACATGCACCATCTGTGTGACATTTAAGAATAGACATTAATCACTCCACTGTGTGGATAGTGAGATCATATCGCTTCATCTACTCTGGCCCAGCTCTCAGCTGAGCAAGGCTGGCCTTCATTGGGCTGGGTAGGCTGACTCAGTTCTACCCTGCAATTCTCCATCTCTGTTGAAAAGGTTAGATGGGAAGAAGCCAAGAAGTGAGCCATGGGTTTTTGAATCAACTTGGCAGTTGCTAAGAACTCAGTAGTATAATGTTGAAAGTTAATTGATTTGAGAGTTAATTCCAAATCTTAACCCCAGTATTCTTTCCTGCAGGCACTTCCCACCTATGATATTGTAATGGAGATGGAATATATGGACATGGTATTGAATGAAACCCTCAAATTATACCCAATTGGTAACAGAGTTGAGAGGACCTGTAAAAAAGACATTGAAATCAATGGATTATTTATTCCCAGAGGGTCAGTTGTGGTGATTCCAGCCTTTGCCCTCCAATGGGACACACATTACTGGACAGAGCCTGAGGCTTTCTTCCCTGAAAGGTAGAGTGCCCAGGAATGTGAACATACTGTGAACCTCACTGTCTTGTACATGGTTTGGTGTATCTTCCAGGAAATGATATAATGTGATTTTGTATTTATTTGTATCCTGTGAGGAGACAACAAAGGGAATAAAGAAAAGTGTGGAGAAGAGACTTGGAGGGAATATACCAATTTAAAATTACCAACAGACAGCCGGGCACATGCCTTTAATCCTAGCACTTGGGAGGCAGAGGCAGGCAGATCTCTGTGAGTTCAAGGCCAGCTGAGATTAAAGGGGAACCCTGTCTCAAAAAGACCAAAACAAAATTTCCAACAACCCTTTCTCCTCCTTCCTCCAATAGTAAAGGACCAATTTAGGTGTGAGGCAGGAGCCCACCTTCATTCAATCTGTCTAACTATTATGTGCTTTACAGAGTAGGAACCCCATCCTTATCCTGAATGGTACTGTTTCAAGACCTATTTTCTTTCTTGTTATTTTTTGATAATTGCAGACATGTATATAATGTGCTTTGGTCCTTTAAACTACATTATGCTACTTCACTTCTCTCTCACTCCTGCTGAGTCCTTTCTTATTCTCCACAGACCAACCTCTTGTTCTCATAACTTTTTTGTTTTGTTTGCTTGTAACTCATAGAGTTTAAATAGGGTTGTTTATATGGCCAAGGGTGGGGGTTATTTAATACTGTGTGGGAGACTTACCACTGTCTAGAATCAACCCACCGCTTACTTTCAGACTCTGTAATTACTTTATATGGGTGGAAAGTACATATTCATATTTTAGAGTAATATAAATTAAAGGAGGAAAATGTGAATTCCTAAACATACAAAAAAAAAAGAGAAAAGACAGAAAGATGCAGGACAGTTATGGCAAAATGCATGATCTGGGGTGGGGTGGGGAAAAGCAAATGGGAATTTGTCTAAATTGAACTGAAAAATGATGTCTGAAATACATAAAACATCAATAAAGTATACAAAAGCTTCCCCTCCCCCAATAACCAATTTCCAGGAATTCCTAGAAGGCATGAGAAGACCTCATAAGCTCCTCAACCATTCATGATAGTGTGACAATGGACCTAGATTTGTGCAGGAATTGTGAAGGAAACCACAGCCTCTTTGAGTTCATGACTACAATGGTCATGCAATGTTAGAAGACACTGTTTCACAGCACTTCATCCCATCTTACATTCTTTCTGCCTCCTAATCTGTGTTTTTCCCTGAGCTTTGAAGTGGGTGATACAGAGGTTTAGTTTAGGCTTGAGCACTCAACAGGCATTTATTCTCAGGGATTTGATCAATTATGAGTCTCTGAATGGGCCTCTCCCACTTCAAACAGAAGCTTCTCCAGGCTGATAGCAAAGTGAATCATAAATACCTAGGCTTCAGTAGGACACTATGCTCATTTAGCAAACAGCAGCTGCAGCTTCTTCCCTGCAGTGCCCCAATCATAGGCTTTTGACTAGGTTTATTGTACCAGGTATTAATTCCCTCTGTAAAGCAGCTCTCAAATCCAAGCAGAAAGTGGTTGTTTATCCCATAGGAGTCATTCAACTTTATACCAGTTTGCACATGAAAATGTACGTTCTTCAAACAGCATTTGCCTCATCTCCACCATATGGAAACTCTTATAGGATAAGTGGGGGTGAAAGAAACTTAGTGCGTAAGGCTCAGAGCCACATTCCTGCATCAGGGGGTCAATGAGTGGATACTAAGTGAGACCAAAAGACTACCTGTATGCTACTGCTTAGGATGTCTAAGGGGCAGCTCAAAACATGTAGTGATTGTTGTTTCTTAAATCTTTGCAATTTTTCTTCTTTTTTGAAACAGTGTCTTCGCGCAGTCTAGCTTGCTTGGAATTCCCTATGGAAACCAGGCCGGCCTTAATGTCACAGAGATATATCTGTATCTCCTTGCTGAATCTAATGGTATTCACCATAATGCCTGGCAGCTTCTATAGCTTTTATCCTTCATAACTTTTCATCTACTGCTGTCTCACCAGGTTCAGCAAGAAAAACAAGGGTAACATCAATCCTTACATATATCTTTGAAATAGGAACCCAGAACTGCCTTGGAATGAGGTTTGCCCTCATGAACATGAAACTCACTCTTACTAAAGTCCTGCAGAACTTCTCTATCCAAACTTGTAAGGTGACAGAGGTGGAGCTAGCCACGCTCCACACAGAACAAGACCAGTGTGTGACATGCTGCACAAGCAGACTTAACCTGTGTCCTGCAGAATGCCAATCTGCAAAGGACCAAGTGAGGGCTGCCTTCCTGGGGACTTTGGGCACCCCTGTGCCCCATAGAGGCCTGGTATTGCCCAGGACTTTCCAACCTTCTGGCCCCAGCGTGCGACTTGGGCAGAGTTAGCAGCACTCCACACAGCACAAGACCAGTGTGTGCCCCACTGGGCAAGCAGACTTCACCCATGTCTTGCAGAACACCAACCTGCAAAAGAGCAGCCTAGGGAAGTGGCGGTGCAGAGGATCTAGCTGTACCGCCAACATTGTTGAGACACCAGAACCCAAAGAAACAAATAAACAAAAACCCACATGCCAAAGACACACACACATACAAAAATAACATGGGAAAAGCTCATTATAAATCCACACCAAACTCTACCAACCCTACAGAAGACTACTTCCAGAAGGAAGTGGAAATGCTGAAAAGATCCCAGGCTGAAAGGGAAAAAGAAAATGACCAATGAACCAAGGGCCTACAAGATGAGAATGACAGCTCCAGAAGGAAGTGGAAACACTAAAGAAATCACAGGATGAAATAAAAAAGGAAAGTGAACATTTATCCAATCAACAGGAAAGGATGGGGAAAAGCCTCAGAAGCAGAATGGAAGAAGCAGAAAAAAAGATCAGACATGCAGGATAACATGGTCCAACTAGAATGCTCAAGTAAAGATTAAGAAAATTTAAAAAAAAAACACAAGAGTGGAACAACCAAGAAATGTGGGACACTATGAAAAAAACAAACCTCCCCATCATAGGAATAGAGGAAGAAGGATCCCAAGACAGCCATATTAACCAGATCAACAGGACAAAAACAGGATAATAGAAGAAAATTTCCCCAAACTGAAAAAAGATAAACCCATACAAATACAAGAAGCACATAGGACACCAAACAGACAAGACCAGAAAAGAAATTCCCCACACCATATAATTGTTAAAACACTAGATGCTCAAAACAAAGACAAAATACTGAAAGCCACAAAAGAAAAACAACAAGTTACATATAAGGGAGAAACCCATCAGAATTACAGCTGACTTCTCAGCGCAAACTATGAAAGCTAGAAGAATGTGGACCAAAGTATTTCCTGTACTAAACGACTTTAGATGCCAACTGAGACTACTATACCCAGCAAAAAATGTCAATCATAGTTGAAGGAGAAAGAAGAATCTTTCATGACATGGACAAGATGAAAGAATACATGTCTAAGAAACCAACACTTCAGAAAACCCTAAAAGTAATCCAAAGAACACAGGAAAGAAGCAACTATCCCTAAGCAATCAAAGAGAGAAAGCAACAAAATCATAACAGAGTAAATATAAACCTAGACCAAGAATGAAAACCAAAAATAAGGTGAAAAGAAGCAACACACATCTCTCAATAATAACCTTAAATACTAATGGTCTAAACTCCCCAATCAAAAGGCATAGACTAGGAGAATGGATTACAAAAGTGAATCCTTCTATAAGCTGTCTACAAGAAACCCATCTCACCCTCAAGGACAGACACCACCTTAGAATGAAAGGATGGAAAAAATATTCCAAGTAAATGGTACCAAGAAACAAGCTGGAGTGGCTATTCTAATATCAGACAAAATAGATCTCAAAGTAAAATTAATCAGAAGAGACAAAGAGGGCCATTACATGCTTGCCAAAGGAACAATGAACCATGAAGACTTCACAATCGTAAATGTATGTGCACCAAACTCTGGTGCACTTTATAAACACTACTCTGCCAGACCTCAAGACACAGATTAATCCTAACACACTAATAGTGTGAGACTTCAACACCCCACTGAGCCCCTTGGATAGATCAACAGGACAAAAAATAAACAGAGAGACATCAGAATTGAACAATACAATACACCAAATGGACCTCACAGACATCTACAGAGTATTCCACTCAAATATCAGAGAATATACTTTCGACTCAGCACCTCACGGAACATTCTCCAAAATCGACCATATAATGGGGACACAAAAGGAACCTCAATAAATACAAAAGGATAGAAATTATTCCGTGCATTCTATCAGACCACAGTGCAATAAAGCTCAATACGAACCCCAGAATAAGTCCAATTAGATACAAGAACACATGGAGACTAAACAACACAATTCTGAACAATGAATGGGTCAGGGAAGAAATAGTGAAATAAAAGTATTCATGGAACTGAACGAAAAAGACAATACAACACAACAAAACCTGTGGGATACTTTAAAGGCAGCCTTGAGAGGGAAACTTATAGCCCTAAGTGGCCACATTAAAAAAAAAAAAAAAAAACAGAAAGGGAACAAATAAACGACCTGACACTGCAGCTAAAAACACTTGAGAGACAACAACAAATGAACCCTAAACCCAACAGAAAGGAAGAAATAACAAAAATCAGAGCAGAAATCAATGAAATAGAAACAAGAAAACAATACATAAAATTAATGAATCCAAAAGCTGGTTCTTTGGAAAAATAAACAAAATAGACAGACCTCTAGCCCAGTTAACCAAAAAAAAATAAAATAAAATAAAATAAAATAAAAAAAGAGAGCAACTCTAAATCAATAGTATTAATGATGAAAGGGGAAACATCACAACAGACAAAGAAAAGATCCAGACAATGATATGGGAATACTTCAAAAATCTATACTCCACTAAATTTGAAAACCTAAGAGAAATGGATGAATATCTGAAACCCTGGGAACCAACAAAGCTTAACCAAAAAGAGACTGACAGTTTAAACAGACCCATAATATTTGAGGAAATTGAAGATGTAATTAAAAACCTCCCGACTGAAAAAAATCCCTGGTCCAGATGGTTTCACGGCAGAAGTCTATAAAACATTTAAAGAGGTCTTACAGCCATTGCTACTCAAACTGTTTAGAAGGATACAAACCGAGGGAATTCTCCCAAACTCCTTCTATGAAGCCAGCATCACTCTAATTCCAGAGCCAGACAAAGATGCAAGCAAAAAAGAAATCTATAGACCCATCTCACTAATGAATATAGATGCAAAAATTCTCAACAGAATACTTACAAATAGCATACAGACCCACATCAAAAAGATCATCCATCATGATCAAGTTGGATACATACCAGAGATGCAGGGATGGTTCAACATACATAAATCAATAAATATCATAAAACACATAAATAAACTGTAAGACAAAACCACACAATCCCCAAACTCTGAAGGTAATAGAAGAAAAAGTTGGCAGCACCCTACAAGATGTAGAGGTAGGAAAAGACTTCCTAAATCAGACAGCAGCTGCCCAAGAATTAAGGTCAACAATTGACAAATGAGACCTCATTAAACTCAAAAGCTTCTGTACATCAAAAGAAACAATCAAGGAAGTGAAGAGAAAACCCACAGAGCGGGATGAAACATTCACTGCAGATACAGCTGAGAAAATATTGATTTCCAGAATATTTAAACTACTCAAAAAACAAAGAAGAAAGAAAACAAATGACCCACTCAATAGATGGAGCAAAGAGCTGAACAGAGACTTCACAAAGTGAGGAATTAGAGATGGCCAAAAAACATCTTGTGCTGGATAGCTTTAGTGTCAACTGGGTTGAGGGAGCCTCTGTTGGGGAATTGGCTCCATTGGACTGGCCTGTGGCTACATCTGTGGAGTATTGTCTTGATTGTTGAGCAATGTGGGAGGGCCCAGCCCACTATGGGTGGTGTCAAACTGGGCTGGTTGTTGTGTACCATATAAGAGGGCAGGCTGGGCATGGGCCAGGGGAGCAAGCCAGTAGGCAGCATTCCTCCATGGCCTGTGCCTCAGCTCCTGCCTCCATGTTCCTGCCCTGAGTTCCTGCTTTGGGTTCCCTGAGTGATGAACTACAACCCAGAGATGTGAGCTGAATAAACCCTTTCCTGCCCAAGTTGGTATCTGTCAGAGTGTTTTGTCACAGCAATGGAAGACAAACTAGAACACATCTTAAGAAGTGTTCAACTTCACTAATACTTAAGGAAATGCAAATTAAAACCACTTTAAGATATCATCTCACTCTGATAAGACTGGCTAGGATCAAGAAAACAAATAATACCAAGTGCTGGAGAGGTTGTGGAGAAAGGGGAACACTCATGTACTGCTGGTGGGAATGTAAACTCATACAGCCACTATGGAAAGCAGCGTGGAGACCCCTGGGAAGACTTGGAATGAGCTTGCCACCTGACCCAGCCATACCACTCTGGGGTATGTGCCCACAAGACTCATCTTACCACAGAAATACATGCACACCATGTTTATTGTAGCTCTCTTCACAATAGCAAGGAGCTGGAACCAACCCAAGTGCCCCTCAACTAATGAGTGGATAGAGAAAGTGTGGTACATTTACACGATGGAGTTCTATGCAGCGGTAAAGAAAGATGACACCATGAGCTTTGCAGGTAAATGGCTGGAGCTAGAAGATATCATGCTGAGTGAAGTAACACAGTCCCAGAGAAACAAACGATGAATGGTATCCCTCATCTGTGGATGCTAACGCCAATTACATAGTTGTATGGCAAACTGAGCAACATCAATGTGATCTGTCAACTGTGCTCTTATATTGTGAATCCCTTAAAAAATAATGAAAAAAAATTAAAAAACAATCATCTCAATTGATGCAGAAAAAGCCTTTCACAAAATGCAGCATCTCTTCATGTTTAAAGTCTGAGAGAGAATAGGACTTAAAGGAACATTGTCAACATGATCAAAGCCATAAATAGCAAACCCACTGCCAACATCATCTTAAATGGAGAAAAACTGGAACCATTCCCCTTAAACGTGGGAACCAGCAAGGCTGCCCCCTATCGCCACTCCTCTTCAACATAGTGCTTGAAACACTTGCTAGGGCAATAAGACAAGCGAAGGAAATTAAAGGAGTATTAATGGGAAAAGAAGAAATTAAGCCATCCCTTTTTGCAGATGATATGATAGTTTACCTAAGGGATGCTAAAAACTCCACAAGAAAACTTCTAGAAATGATTAAGAGTTTTTAGTAAAGTGTCAGGCTACAAAATTAACCTAGAAAAATCAGTAGCATTTCTTTACACCAACAATAAACAAATGGAGAAAGAATACAAGAAGACCTTCCCACTCACAATAGCCTCAAAAATAATAAGATACCTGGGAACAAACCTAACCAAAGATACCAAAGATCTCTACAACAAAAATTTTAAAACTCTGAAGAAGGAGATTGAAAATGTCATCAAAAGATGGAATGACTTCCCATGCTCATGGATTGGGAAAATTAATATAGTAAAAATGTCCATTTTAGCTGGGCATGGTGGCACATGCCTTTAATCGTAGCACTTGGGAGGCAGAGGCATGTGGATCTTTGTGAGTTCAAGGCCAGCCTGGTCAACAGAGTGAGTTCCAGGACAGCTGGTGCTACAGGGAGACCCTGTCTTGAAAAGACAAAAAAAGTGTCCATTTTACCCAAAGTGATATACAGATTCAGGGCAATCCCAATCAAAATCCCTACAAGCTTCTTCACAGACTTGGAAAAAAAATCATTAAATTCTTATGGAAAAACAAAAAACCCAGAATAGCTAAAGCAACCCTGAGTGAAAGATGCAATACAGGGGGGATTTCCCTACCAGACCTTCAAACTATATTACAGGCCATAGTCATAAAGACAGCCTAGTACTGGAACAAAAAGACCTGTTGACCAATGGAACAAAACTGAAGACACAAACTTGAGCTCATACAATTTCAGCCACCTCATATTTGACAAAGGGGCAAAAAATGCTCAATGGAGGAAGGATAGCACCTTCAGCAAATGGTGCTGGCAAAATTGGATCACCATCTGTAGAAGAACAAAATTAAACCCCTACCTCTCACCCTGTACAAAAATAAACTCCATGTGGATCAAAGATCTCAACGGGAAGCCTGAAACCCTGAAGGTGATAAAAGAAAAAGTTGGCAACAACCTACAAGACATAGGTGTAGGAAAAGACTTTCTAAATCAGACAGCAAATGCACAGGAAGTAAGGTCAACAGTTGACAAATGGGACCTCATAAAACTCAAAAGCTTCTGTACAGTGAAAGAAACAGTCAAGGAGGTGAAGGAAAAACTCACAGTGTGGGAAGAAATTTTTGCTAGTGACACATCTGACAGAGTGTTAACGTCAAGAATATATAAATTACTCAAAAAACAAAGAAGAAGACAAATGACCTACTCAAAAGATGGAGTAAAGAGCTGAACAGAGTCTTCACCAGTGAGGAATTAAAGAAGGCTGAGAAACATCTTAAAAAGTGTTCAACATCATTTATAATTAAGGAAATGCAAATTAAAACCACTCTCAGATATCATCTCACTCCAGTATGTCTAGCTAAGATCAAGAAAACAAAAGACAACAGATGCTGGAGGGGTTGTGGGGAAAGGGGAACACTCATCCACTGCTGGTGGGAATGTAAACTTCTACAACCACTGTGGAAAGCAGTGTGGAGAACCCTTAAAAGACTCAGAATGAGCTTACCACCTAACCCAGTCATACCACTCCTGGGTATATATCCCAAAGACATCCTACTGCAAAGATACATGCACATCCATGTTTATTGCAGCTCTCTTCACAATAGCAAAGAGCTGGAACCAACCCAAATGCCCCTCAACAGACCAGTGGATGACAAAAATGTGGTACATCTACACAATGGAATACTATGCAGTGGTAAAGAAAGATGGCATTATGAACTTTGCAGGTGAATGGATGGAGCTCGAAGCCATTATGCTCCATGAAGTAACACAGTCCCAGAAAGACAAATGGAGAATGGTTTCCCTCATTTGTGGATGCTAACATCAAATCCCCCAGACAAAAGGCAAAATGAATGACATTATGGTTATATTTTTGTTTACCTGAAAGCAACTATATTGTTATAATGTGAATCTCTCAATGGGCTCTAGAATCTACCCCCCAATTATTTTCAGATTCTGTACTCTATATGGGTGGAGAGTATGTATCCATGTTTTAGAGTAATATGAAATTAATGGAGGAAAATGTGAATTCCTAAGCATAAAAAAGACTGAGAGAAAGATGCAAGACAGTTATGGCAGAGTGCATGATCTGGGATGGTTTGGGTTGGGGTGGCAGAAGGGATAGGGGAATAAGCCTGAACAAAAATGAAAAGTGATGTATGAAATACACAAAATATCAATAAAAAATGAAACAGATGAGGCAGAAAATTCTTTATGTAAATATTGTTTCACAAAGGCAGTTTTCAACTGGAGTTTCTATATACAGAAAAGAATATGTTTGTTCAATGTTTAATCATGTGTTCTCTGGTCAGATGAGCTGTTTGCAATCAGGTCTGAGCTAAGAGGCCATTTCTTACTTGTCTGTTTAAAGTACAACTGTAACATCATCAAGTCAGTGAAGTTCAGTGTGGTGGGATTCTAGGCATTCTGCTGGAAGTTTAAGTCAGTCTTTAATTCATTCCTGTAGTGGTTACTTCATGAGCCCACATTACACTGATGCTTGAATAAAGTTATCTGTTTTAGCTGAGAGGGAACCCATACTCCCCTAAAGAGGTTTCTTCAGATTACTCTGAGAACTCTGACTCTGGTTTTGAAGAGGGTTAACTCATTTCTTTATTGAAACAGTATGTCCAGCATGCAATGGGAAGGTAAAAGCAGAAACTTAGCTTATCCAAGGAGGTTTTTGTCCCTTCTAAGCCTTATTGACCTAGCACGACACACAAAACCATGATTAGATGTTATCATTTTAATCCCATCTGTTGTGTACAGCACAAGTGGGATAATCTTTGCTCCTTCCAACAAACCTCCAATATTTGCTATGCTTGATATGTAACACACACACACACACACACACACACACACACACACACACACTCACATTATTTCAGGTCAAGGGCAAGGAAAGATCTTGAGAGGTTCAGTGAATGTGCTCAGGTTACTTTGTTGGACTCAAACTGCCACACTCACAAAAGAAACAAATGAGGTGCCACAGATTAATATGAAATTTAATTTGCTGGTGCACCAGAACCGAATTAAGAAAACTGACACATCAAGGGAGCCAATTGTTGATGTGTCAGGGACGCAATCTATTCCATGCAGGGATGAGCACGACCTCGACTGTCTGTTACAGAGACCTCTTAAAGACAAAAACCACAAACTAGAGGAATTTGGTGGCATCATACATACACAATTGCAAGGCTATAGAAACATAATACAAGCAATGGTGACCTTTAAGCTGATTGGCTGTGTTTAGCATCGTGAAGCCCCTTGGAGAATAATGGGCTCTTTAGGGGGTAAGAAGCACTCTTGTAGGGCTGGGAAAATTCATCCTGACCTCAGGTAGCTGTGGGAACTAAGAACTCAGGGTCAGACTGTATTCTTGCAGTTGAGGTAGTCATGGGAATGAGGCTTGCTTCAACTAGATTAACTCTTTCTGACCTTGTCCTAACACCTTGAGAAGCACAAGGCTCAATGAGCTTGTTTACATTATGTTCAGAAGTTTAACTTTTCACTTGTAAGTTTAAGTAAAGGTCTGTTGAGAGCATGTCAATAGTATTAAAGTTATTCCCACACAGTTCATGTGCACTGGAGTGGAATGTGTCATGTATAATCAAGAAGGACAGTGATCACATCATCTTTGTTGAATGGTTCTTTCTTCTAACAGGACTCACGGAATTCCTCTCTGACAGTGCTTCTCAGCTACTTGCTATACATTGGTGTCTCTGTGGTGGTTTATTGTTTATTTATGTATTTATTTTATTTATTATTTTTATGTGTATGAGTATACTGTCTGCATGTAAGGTGGTGCAACCTTGTCATGCAATGCCGCGGAGGTCAGAAGAGGGTGTTGGATTCCCCTGGCTGGAGTTGAACTCCCTGGCTGGAGTTAAAGACAGTTCTTAGCCACCATGTGGGTGCTGGGAATTGAACCCAGGTTCTCTGCAAGAATAGTTGGTGCTCTTAACTGCTGAGCCATCTCTCCAGCCCCACTGTGGTGGTTTAAAGCCCATATATTGGACTGGGGTGTAGCTTAGTTGGAAAAGTTCTTGCCTAGCATGCAGAAAGCCATAGGTAAGTTTCAACACTTGTGTTGAAAACACAGACTTTTCAGGATATCATTTATTAATTATCACTTTTTAATTTTACATTTATTTTTATTTTATGTGTATGAGTGTTTTGCAATGCACATGGAGTATGGAAGAGGGCATCAGATCTTTAGCTGTCATGTACATGCTTGGAGCCAAAACCTTGGTCTTCTGTAAGAGCAGCCAGTGTTCTGAACTGCTGAGCTATGGCTTTGTCTTCATGTATGTAGGCTCATTGGTGTCATGCAATTCTCAGAGAGCCCAAATGAGGACATCAGATGCCCAGGGGATGAAGCAAGGATGGTTATTAGCTGCCATGGGAGTATTGGAAACTGAACCCCAGTTCTCTGCAAGAGCATCCAGCTTTGTTAACCACTAAGACATCTCTCCAACATCACTTTTCAGTACTTTTGATAATCATATGCCATACTACGTAAGAATCTTATTCAAAAGTTTAAAACTCATACTTTTGTTTTAAAATAGCAAGGAACAAAAAGAACACAAACCAACATGATTCTTTCTTGGTCCCGTACAAAATAGGTGCCCAATAAATATTTTACCAAATATCTGTTGGGATGAATGTGTTTATCATTGGATATACTCAGCTTGGAGAATAAGAAGGTCAAGACCTTTGATGCTAAATGTTGTTTCTATGTGTTTGTGAAGCAACAACATCCTAAACTTATGTCTTCTACTTTTCCCCTGGGGTTGTTATTAATGATTCATTTATTCTTTCTTTCTTTCTTTCTTTCTTTCTTTCTTTCTTTTTTTTTTTTTTTTTTTTTTTTTTTTTTTTTTTATATGTTTTTTTACTTTTTGGATTTTAGGGCACCTGTATTCTGTAATGCCATTGGAGGCCAAAAGAGGGTGCTGGATGCCCTGGAACTGGAGTTACAGATGGTTGTTAGTTGCCACATGAGTGTTCTTAACTGCTAAGCCATCTCTCCAGCCCTCTTAAATTTCTTTTAAATTAAAATTTATTTATTTTTTATTTAGTGTATGTATATGTCTGTGGACACATGGATCATACACAAGAGGAAGTCAGAGGACAGCTCGTGGGAGTCTGTTCTCTCCTTCTACCACATGGGCTCTGGGAGTTGAATGCACGCCATGAGTCTTGGCAGCCAACACCTTCACCTACTAAGCCATCTCATTGGCCCTTGCTCATTCATTCTATCACTCATCTGAGAAACTGGCTGATGGCAGAGCCCAGTGCATCCGACACTCCCTCTCATTCTGTTTCTTATTGAGCAGCTCACTCCAGGGTGGGAGAGGTAGATCTCCCCTCTGAGTGAAGACCTCCATCCCAGGGACTCCTATATACCCCTACTCTGGGGTGGAGAAAGCAAGTAGATGTCCCAACTCCTCAGCTAAGAGAAGGTCTCCAGCTTGTGTGGACTTGCTGCTGACCTGGTCGCCAGGACTCACATCCAGCTTCCNGCTGATTGGTGTGTTTAGCACGTGAAGTCCCTTGGAGAATAATGGGCTCTTTAGGGGGTAAGAAGCACTCTTGTAGGGCTGGGAAAATTCATCCTGACCTCAGGTAGCTGTGGGAACTAACTCAAGTGGTAGGGATCAGACTGCTTCATGAGGTTAGTCTGGAATGAGGCTTACTTCACTAGATTAACTCTTTCTGACCTGTCCTAACACCTTGAGAAGCACAAGGCTCAATGAGCTTGTTTACATTATGTTCAGAAGTTTAACTTTTCACTTGTAAGGTTAAGTAAAGTCGTCTGTTCAGAGCATGTCTATATTATAAAAGTTATTCCCACACAGTTCATGTCCACTGGAGTGGGATGTGTCATGTATAATCAAGAGGTACAGTGATCACATCATGTTTGTTGAATGGTTCTTTCTCCAATCAGGACTCACAGAAGTCCTCTTCTGACAGTGCTTCTCAGCTACTTGCTATACATTGGTGTCTCTTGGAGGTTTTTTTATTTGTATTATTTTATTTATTATTTTTATGTGTATGAGTTATACTGTCTGCATGTAAGGTGGTGCAACCTGTCATGCAATGCCGCGGAGGTCAGAAGAGGGTGTTGGACTTCCCCTGGCTGGAGTTGAACTCCCTGGCTGGAGTTAAAGACAGTTCTTAGCCACACATGTGGGTGCTGGTGAATTGAACCCAGTCTCTGCAAGAATAGTGTGTCTTAACTGCTGAGCATCTCTCCCAGCCCAACTGTGGTGGTTAAAGCCCATTATTGGACTGGGGTGTAGCTTAGTTGGAAGTTCTTGCCTAGCATGCAGAAAGCCATAGGTAAGTTTCAACACTTGTGTTGAAAACACAGACTTTTCAGGATATCATTTATTAATTATCACTTTTAATTTTACATTTATTTTTACTTTTATGTGTATGAGTGTTTTGCAATGCCATGGAGTATGGAAGAGGGCATCAGATCTTTAGCTGTCATGTACATGCTTGGAGCCAAAACCTTGGTCTTCTGTAAGAGCAGCCAGTGTTCTGAACTGCTGAGCTATGGCTTTGTCTTCATGTAGTAGTAGCTCATTGGTGCATGCACTAGAGCCATGAGGTGTGCCCAAAGGTGATGACAAGGATGAGTGGATTTATTAGCTGCCATGGGAGTATTGGAAACTGAACCCAGTTCTCTGCAAGAGCATCCAGCTTTGTTAACCACTAAGACATCTCTCCAACATCACTTTTCAGTACTTTTGATAATATATGCCATACTACGTAAGAATCTTATTCAAAAGTTTAAAACTCATACTTTTGTTTAAAATAGCAAGGAACAAAAAGAACACAAACCAACATGATTCTTTCTTGGTCCCGTACAAAATAGGTGCCCAATAAATATTTTACCAAATGTATGTTGGGATGAATGCATTTACTGATTTACTCAGCTTGGGGAATATGGAGGTCAAGACATATGATGTTAAATGTTGTTTCTATGTGTTTGTGAAGCAACAACATCCTAAACTTATGTCTTCTACTTTTCCCCTGGGGTTGTTATTAATGATTCATTTATTCTTTCTTTCTTTCTTTCTTTCTTTCTTTCTTTCTTTTTTTTTTTTTTTTTTTTTTTTTGGTCTTTTTGAGACAGGTCTCCTGTAGCCCCAGCTGTCTGGAACTCACTCTGTAGACCAGGCTGGCCTTGAACTCATAAAAGATCCACCTGCTCTGCCCTCCCAAGTGCTAGGATTATAGGTGTGCACCACCACACCCAGCTTAAAGACAGTTCTTAGCCACAATGTGGGTGCTGGGATTCAAACCCCGAGTTCATGAGTGCAGAGATTCCATAATGTCCAGAAAACAATAAATATAAATACTTATTTATATTCTCAATGCAGCACAAATTATGGAATATTCTATCTGATACTGTTTTGCAATTAGACTCATCACAATAGTTCCTGTTTCCATTTAAAATTAGTGATTGAGTCTGGACACTCATTTGATCAACTTGATTGAACAAACAACCTGTCACCCCCCACTGGATGGTGGGGCTGTAGGTGTTTGGGCACAACAGCCTGCAGATAGGTTTTGCATGAAGGAAGCTTGTACTCATGGATTATCACTTATAGCTAAAAATGAAAAAAAAAACTGAGAGAAAGATGCAGGACAGTTATGGCAGAATGCATGATCTGGGATGGGGTGGGGGTGGGGGGGAGGGAAAGGGAAATAACCTGAACTGAATTGGAAAAAGATGTATGAAACAAAGCATCATAATCTACAACCACAATAAACCTAATTTAAAAAAATAAAATAAAATAAAATAAAATTAGTGATTGGATTACAGAAAAGTGGTTATTTTGATAAAAGCTCAAAGGGAATTGATGGAATTAACCAAATATCCATGAAGATGGCCACATAAGGACCACATATGCTGGATTTATGTATCTGTGATTGACTGAATCATTCCCCTTACACTGCCCAACACATCACACTCTGTAGCACTGAGAAAACTCAGAGGAAGTGCTGAATCCTCAGGCATCCATCAAGGCCAGTAGGGTAAGTTTCACCTCATCTGGGTTTTGTCCTCGAGGTAAATTAAACTCTGCAATGTTCCTAGACACAGCTTTCCTGAAGAACACGGCGGAACCCCTGAGTGCATTCATGCTCCTGTTATGATTTCCTCTCGTGGCACAACCTTCAGGACAATCTGCTTTTCTGGTTGAAGGATGACTTCTCTCCCTAATTTCACAGGGTTCTGCAACAGTGGAACAAGAATAGTAAGAAACAATTAAAATGAGGGGCTGGAGAGATGGCTCAGCGGTTAAGAGCACTGACTGCTCTTGCAGAGGACCCTGTTCAATTCCCAGCACCCACCTGCTGGCTAACAACCATTGGTGATTCCAGTTCCAGGGGAACTCATGTCCTCCTGTGACCCCAGCTGACATTGTACCACATAGGTTTAGTTACATAAATGGAGTCAATACACTCATATACATAAAATAAAAATGATAAATATGTAAAAGAGAGAAACTAGAGAAAAGAATCAAGGAAAATCAGAACTAAATATTTTTAGTTTCCAGTAAATGTTTCCACACCCATGTACGTACAGTGAACATGAAATGGACTCAGTGTGACTTTAAAAACAGAAAACACATGAATGACATTGAAGAGGTAAAGTGGTTCTGAGATAGAGGAAGAATGGGAGGGTGGATTTGACCCAAGTTCATTTTGCCCACATCAGAATATGAAGCAAATTATTAAAAACAAATTATTTAAAACATTCTTATATTATTTGAGGACTTCTTTCATGCACACAAGCACCTTGATCACATCCATCCTCTAGTCCCCCACCACTCCTCATGGATATTCTCTTACACCTTCCTCCCAATTTTGTGTGTTTTTTTGTTTATAACACTCTGACTCTAATTAATGCTGCCCATATGTGCATGAGTGAAGAGCCAGGCACTGGAGCATGGGAAACCTCCATGTGTCACAGTCCTAAAGAAGACAGACACGCCCTTCCCTGGCTGCCAACAACTGTCCCTAGCTCCTCAGCTAATGACAGGGTGTGTGTCCCTCTCCATCTCTGCTTGGTCTTGTTGGGTCTAGTACAGGCAACCACAGCTTCAGTGAGTTCATGAGTGCAGAGAGTCTGTCATGCCAGAAGACAAGAAGAAACTAAGCATTTGGGGATTCATAGTTACTTGTTGTGTTAGTCTGATTTAGAGCCCAAACTTGATTAGTAGGACATGTGAGAGTGAGTCCTCTTTTCACTTTTTCTGTTTTGTTGGAAAGCGTATTCATTCATTCCGTCATTATTTCTGCGTGTTGTATGTCTGTATATATGTTTTTGTGTGTGAGGTGTGTGCACACACATGTATGGAGGCCAGATTTCGATATTCAAGTGTCTTACCTCAATTGTTCTCCACCCTATTATTATTTTAAGCTAAATTAATTTTGTTTGTTTGTGTGTATGTGTCACGGTGTGCATGTGGAGGTCTGAGGAATTCATGAGGGCAGAGATTCCATAATGTCCAAAAGACAACCAGGGAACATAGGTGTTGGGTTTCAAAGTATAGAAATGAGGATGGGGCTACAATAAGAATGTCCTGCATGAGCAACCTTGCTTAGGAAAGGTGGTTACTGGGATTCAAGAGCTTGTTCTTGCTGAGGACCCAGGCTCAGTTTTTAGCACCCACATGGTGGCTAAAAACTATCAGTAACTCCATGTTCAGGGGATCCTACACTCTCTTCGGGGCTCCTTGGGTGTTGCATGCATGGGTGCACGTATCTACATTCAAGTAACATATTCATACTGAAAATAAAAATAGGTAAATCTTAACAAGGGTATTTACATTGCTTATAGCACCTTGAATCAATTTTGGTAAATCACACATTTGTAGAAATTTATTTCTTCTACTTTAAAATAGTTTTTGGAGTGTTAGTGTCAAAATATTACCTATGGTCATCTGGTTTCATATCTTTTGTCAGATTACCCCTTTTCCTTTTCTTTTAAGTACTTGTTTTTATTTTGGGGTGTGTTTGTGTTGCATATACACATCCATGTGGGTGTGAGTGCGTGTGCACATGTGCAAGCCCAGAGGAATATGCCCGATGTCTTGCTCTCTCACTGTCTTATCTCTCAGAGTTCATGGTGGAGGAGTGTGAGGCAGAGATGTCTCATTGCAAAGACCAGGAAGCAGTGACAGGCCTGAAACAAAGGCTCATCTATGAACTTCAAATGACTTACTGTAGTAGCCCTCATCCTCCAGAGAGCCGCGATCTCCAAAGGACTCCATAGGGGTCATTAATTGTGTCACAAGCTGAGAACTGAGTATTTAATCTTATGGGCCTGTGGGACATGAGTCAGATTAAGCTGTAATAATGATTTACACTGTTTTGAAGTTGACAAACCAGTGGCATGTAGGAAGGAGATCTTTTCTTTCTTTTTTCTTTTCTTTTCCCCTTTTCCTTTCCTTCTCTTTTCCCATTCCTCCCCTCCCTTCCCTTCTCTCCCATTCCTTCTCCTTTACTCTTCCCTTCCTTCCTTCTTTCCTTCCTTCTTTCCATAATTCTTTATTTCTCTGTCTTCTTTTTTGCTTACATTTTATAGAATTTTTGTGTATTTCATACATTACATGTCAATCAGTCTTAATCATCTTTATACCCCCTTCTCCATTTGCACCTTCTCCAATATCCCCCCAACTGACTGGAATTCATACATTCCATCATTTGTGTTAGGGCCTGTTGTGCCAAATTAATATCCCTCACCATGGTGTTCTCAGTGTCAGTTCATCCCTGAACTCTAGTCAATCTATCAGGAGTCCCTCGCCTAAAGAAGGTGAGTTCTTCCTCACCCAACAGTAATCATCTGCAAATATTTCTTCAGTTAAGATTTGGTCCTGCTACCCATTTCTGCAGTTCCATGCCAGGTTTTGTCTGGTTGAGCTTACATGGGTCTTGTGCATGCTGACACTATTGCTGTAGGTTCATATGACCAAGGTCCCAGGAGCTTGTAGGATTCTACTCCCATTATGGTCTTGCACCCCCTTTCTGGCTCTTACACTTTTCTGACCCCTCCTTCACAATGTTCCCTGAGCCCTGGGTGAGTGAAGCAGAATATAGAAGACATATCCATGGTACCACACTCTGTAGACTCCACATCTCCATGGTTTGGCCATTTATGGCATTTTGAGGCACCCTGTTGCATGATGGAGCTTCCTTAATGAGAGCTAAGAGGTTAATTTGTGTCTTCTTGGCCACTTGTTCTATTTTGCCCGAGCCTTCGATGTAGAGGTTGCATTATATATGTGTCATTTAGGCATGAGCAATTCACAGACTATTTCTGTGTGTGTCCATTTGTGGGAATGTAGTAGTCTTCATCTGGTGCAAAAGAAGCTTCTGTTTTTAAAATTTTATTTATTTCTGTATGTGTATGAATGTACTGTCTGCATGCAGGTTTGTGCACTCGTGTCGTGCAATTCTGAAGAAGTCAGAAGTGGATGTCGGATTCCCCTGGAACTGGAGTTCTCCTGGAATTGGAGTTGCAGATGGTTCTTGGCCACCATGTGGGTGCTGGGTATCGAACCCAGGTCCTCTGTAAGAGCGGTTGGCGTTCTTAACCGCTAGGCCATCTCTCCAGCCCAAGAAGCTTCTTTTTTGAGTGGTGCCTAGGATATTTGTTAAGAATAAGGATACCTAAGAACTCCAGTTCCAGGGGAATCCGACACCCTCTTCTGACCTCTGCGGCATTCCACGACACGGGTGCACAAACTTGCATGCAGACAGTACATTCATACACATACAGAAATAAATAAAAATTAAAAAAAAGAAGTTACCATAGGTTAGGGCTGTGATCGCCTTGGAAATTATTCTAAGACTATGACATCTCCAGCCATGTATATCTGGCTATGTTTACAGTACAACTCATGAGTTTACTCACATTGAGTGGACTTTAAGTCTAATTAGCCATTGATTGCTCCCTAGATAAAAGTGCCGTTACTGCACCAATGTCGTGTGCTATATCAGACACTGATGTGGGTGTTTTCTCCACTGCTCCAGTTCCAGGATCTAGTATGTCCTGTCTTCAGCAACAGGGTCTTACCTTCAGATTATGGGAGGCAATCAAGGGCTATGGAAATCGATTGAATAATTCCGTGTCTCTTGGACTAACCTGGCCAACAACTCAAAAGATTTCTCCTGTATGACACTGTTTATTGTTATGTAGACTTCAGCTATGCACATGGATTCATGTAGAGATAGCATATGTGTAATTTGTCCTTATATTTAGAATAATATGATTCCCTCATGTTTTTTACAGTAGCTTGGCATTATTTATCTCTCCTCTCTCCTCTCTCCCTGTCTAGGCCTCCATCCATGTCTTCTCCATTTAAAGTAACCCCCTTTTCTCTAAGCTCCTTCTTCCCATTTATCTCCAAATTTTCTTCTGTACCCTTCATCTCCTTCCCATTTAGATTCCCTCACTTCATCTATTTGTCCCTTAGCAACAGCTGTCCCTAGTCATCTCTCGGGTTCTCTCTTTCCTTTTCCCTTCCTGGTTCCTTTGCTTGAGGAGATTCCTTTCCTTGTTTCTATAGTTACATCAGGATATATATATA
>VZQC01011453.1:194518-216438 GCA_009823505.1 Rhizomys pruinosus
CATTTTTGCTATAAGTGATAATACATGATACAGCATCCTTCATGCAAACCTATCTGCAGGCTGTTGTGCCCAAACACCTACAGCCCCCCATCCCGTGGGGGTTGACAGGTTGTTTGTTCAATCAAGTTGATCAAATGAGTGTCCAACTACATTGCTGTGTAGTTTCACCATTCACCCCAATCGCAGCCCTTCATTCTCACCACGCCCCTCTTCCGCGGTTTTCCCTGGGCTATAGAAAAGGGGCACAGGTGGAGGAGGTCAAATAGTCACTCTCTCTGGAGCCTGTTGACTTGGACTGCTGGTCAATTCCTAGGCTGTTTCCTTTCATGGGCTGACCAGTTTGTCCAGGAAGTAACTTTCGATCTACCTATTGGATGAAGAACAATGCAATTAGAGATATTGCCGGCTAATTTAGCGGCAGCTAAATTCATTTTGGTAGAGTTATCATTTACACATAGGACAACATGTTCTTGGTGATAGATGTTTAAAATATCCATGGAATTACTAAATTTTCCACCTGTTAAGATATGAACAGGTCGAGTTGTATGTGTGCTTATGAAATCTCTTTAACCTGTAGAGGATGTAAGCTTGTGCATCAGCCATGGGTTATTGTTCTCCCCAAACGCCGGGAGAAAGCAATAGCCATTTAGTTTTGGGATAGTACAAGGGCACATGGCTGCTTGCTGCACAGTATTTCCGGCAGCGTGGAGTTGTAGCTGGTGCGCCTTCCCGGACGGTGGCAGTCATTGCTTGTAGACTTAAAGGTGGTAGACCCCATTTCGATTTGCTTTATTGCGGATTTATGTGGCCCTTGTGCGGGTCAAGTACACTCTTGTGCATTTCCAGAGGCCTACTGTTCACTTAGAATGTGTAGGTCTTCGCGATACGTTCAAGTATACTCATGTACGTCAGGCGTCTTCGGTCAGCAGTGGTACTATTGGCTGCTCTCTCACTGACTAGGTATCCCATCTCTATGAGGAAAGGAGGCCCTTAACTACTTTTGTGTGTGCTCGCTGCGATCCCTGGCCAACATCCCACGCTGAACAGAACTTAATCCACATCGTCCGCTTGCAAGTGTCATGGCTCAGAGCTCCTTGTATTACATATTATTTTGCCTGAGTGACATGCCCTAGGACTTATAGTATTATAGTTTGGTATCTTGATACAGAGAGTAACCCTTCCGACAGTTCCCATGTTAGTAAGTCTCACATTACAGTAAAGCAGTTTTCACGCAGTTTTATATGAGATATTACCTGACATAACATATCGTTGTTCCTCCATTTACATTGGGGCATGACTCACTCATCATCATCATTTCTCCTGTTCGTATAGGGGCGCGAAGGCAAGAAAGTCACTCACATCATATATATATATATATATATATTACATATATAATATATATACAATCATGAATATATATTCATGATTGTAATATCTTCTTGGTTAATATTTCCTTTGACTTTTTATTTTTTAATGTATTTACTCTCTTTACTGTTTCTGATTAGTTTTAGTTTGAAGTCTATTGTGTCCCATGTTAGAATTGGAACTCTTGCTTCTTAGTGCTATTTGCTTGGAAAACTTTTTTCCATCCTTTCACTTTAATATATTGCTTATCCTTGAGGATGAGATGGGTTTTTTGCACACAACAAAAAGATGGATTATTTTTTTACTAGCCTGTGTCTTTTATTAAATTTATTGAGAAATGTGCATTGGTTCCCATCATTTTAATTTCTGTTTGCATTTGTGATCTCACTTTATGTTTCCACCATTATACCTTCATTTCATTTCTCCCTGTTGCCATCTGGGTATAGTTGTTCCGTTCTTCCAGTTTTTTGTTTTGCTTCAAGTATTCTCTGAAGGGCTGGTTTTCTGGGCATTGAATTCATTCAGCCTATTTTGTCATGGAAGATTTTTCTTTCTCCTTCAACTATATTAGATACTTTGCTGGGTAAAATATTTTGGATTAACATCTATGGTCATTTAGGACTGTTGAAGACTGGCCTTGTTTTTATTCTTGATGTGCCCTGGTTGTTTTCTTACTAGGTATGAAAATTTAGGCTTCAGTTCTCTGTTTAGATTTTGTAGTGGAAGGATCAGCTCATTCTCATCCAGCTACTCTGGCACTCCTTGCAGAGCCCCAAGTCAGGCATCAATCAGATATTCCCAGGCTCCCTTCTGCGTTCTTGTCCCCTAGTATCCAGCAGGCACAGCACAATTTGGGAGGGTTGCTGGGTGGAACCTTGACTCAGGCACTCTCAAGTAGGGTGCAAACTTCTGAGCCCCTACTAAAATGCAGGAACATTTATCCCTGAGGCAGTGGGAGGGGCTTCAGATGATCTCAAGGGTGGGGGATGGACATGACAAAATTTGAGAAGCTTACCATCACACAGAGGCTGGATTCAGGTACTCTCAGGCAGGCTGAAAATGTCCAGATATATGCCCAAGGGCACAGGAGTCTATCCTTAGAGCATCAGGAGGAGTTTCAGATGATGCCTAGATGGGGTTTGGAACAGCGCAACTGGGGAGATTCATCACCATGTGGAGTCTGGATTCATGGACTCTCAGGCAGGCTGGAAATCTTTCTTTTCTTTTAATGTGCATCTACCTTTAACATTTTAATTTATTATTTGAAAATATCAAACATGTATACCATGTATCTTTATCACATTCTGCCTTCACTTTCTCTCCCAACACTCCCCGAAATGCTCATCACAGTCCTTCCCGAGTTTATGCCCTCCTTTTAAAAATTATTTATTTATTGTTTTACTTTATGTATACAACTATAAGTGCACCTGTGTCATGCAGTGCCCACGGAGGTCAGAAGAGTGCCACAAACAAGGGACAGAGTGTTGAAATACTTGGAGGTTATGGAGAACATTCTCATTCAAACCACCACAATGTATATGGATGTTCTGCTTGCATATACGTCAGTGTGCCTCATGTGAGCAACCCCTGCAGAGGACAGAGGAGGGTGTCCCCGGGAACTGGAGTTAAAGACAGTTGTTGGTCACCAAGTGGGTTCTGGGAACTGAATCCAGTCCCTCTACAGGAGTGGCCAGTGCTCTTAAAATGAAATGACTCAGGAAGGGAATGGAAGGATAGAATCTGAAAATTAAGAACCCTGTGAAGCTTCTGATACCAAATGAAACTGCTAAACACATCTAACTTGGCTGCTCCACTAACTGACTGCTCATATGTTTTGATATGTTTTCTGTTTTAGGCTAGTCGGGAGCTCCAGATGTATTTTGTTTTAATTTCTTTTCCTCTTATTGTTATGAAATATCTTGTTGTTATGTAGCTCATAGGTCAAGAGTGTAGTGCATCACGGCGAGGAAGTCAAGGCAGCAGGAGCTTGAAGCTGCTGGTCACGTGACCCCACAATAATGAACAGAGACCAATGAGTGCTACTGCTCAGCTCTCCTTGCCACTAAGCAGTTCTGGAGACCAGCCAAGGAATGGTGCCCTTCAAAATGGTTGGGGCTCTCACCTCTATTAACCTCATGAAGAAAAATCCCATAGGTATGCTGAGAGGCCCATCTACCAAGAAATTTTATATTCTATGGATTGGCAATTAATACTAACCATCACAAATTCCACAGAAATGTAAGGGTAGGGGAAAAAGATGATATATCAAACCTAACAATAAGAACATTAGCACCTCAGTTGGGTTATGCTTAAAATGCCTCAAAAATGATAGTAGTATGCTCTGCATAAGTTTCTCAGGTAATGTGTCAAATTAAAGTGGAACAAAATTAACAGACTCTGAGAATCAAATGGAGGTCAAACTAGGCTTACAGCAGGAGTCAATACAGTGATGAGATGGAGAGATGGCTCAGTGCTTTCTTGTTTTTAGTGATTCGCCACTTCAGTACTCTCATGAATGTCTATAAAAAATCATGTTTCCAGAAAGATCTATTTATTTATATTTTCAATATCGTAAGGTATCACAAACAAAACATTATATACATTTACTATCAGAGTCACAGTTGTTCTAATTTTATTAAAAGTGATAATATTACAGAGAGATGCTTACTACAATCAGTGGTCAGTTAGAACTGATGGAGCTAGCTAGGATTAAAGGAGGTTTTAACTTAAGAAGAAAATATGAGTCTCCATATCTGCCATTGACTTCATCATTTCTTTTAAATTACATAATAGTCAAAGCTCTACACAGTCACTGAGCAAACTCAATGAATTACTGACTACCTAATCATATATCAAGGGCAGTGGATTAGGTGTATTCTATTTTGATTTCATTAGAAAGTAAGTTGAATCCTCTTCTGTTCAGGAACACAGTCTTCCAGGTGAGCATAGCCAAAATGCTGAGGGGAATTTCATGCTCCATTAATGGTTTTAGTTCTTGATACCATATTTAGGATTATGGGATTTTCTGGCTGCAAAATTGGCTGCCTGCTTAATTTCAGGGGAATCTGCAGTAGATAAACAAGGAGAATGAAAAACAATGAGGATGCTACCGGCAATCACAGAAACAAAGCAGAGGAGACACATTAAGGTCAATGATGCCTTATGAACACATCAGTGTCCTATATCTTGATTTTTTCCAATTTTACTTTTATTTTGAGCATTTGAATTTGTATATGTATACGTTCATTGAGACTGTATAGTGAAAGCACTTATCCATCTGTATCTGCAATAAGATATTCATACAGGAAAAGATCTCATTTGAGAGAATTTTCACTTAAATTTTGAACTTAAAATATTTTGAGATTTCAATTTTTAGACCACATTTTGAGTATATGAAAAATAATTTTTGAAGAGTATGTTCATTGAAACGTCAGGCAATCCTGAGTAGGTAGGGGGTCATCTATCTATTGGCAGTACTACATTTCTAAGGCACCTGAGCACCATGGTTTAATGATGGGCAAATGACTTCAGGAAGCACTGTGTGTTGTTTTCTTCCATCTCCTCTTAGCTTGCAAGGGTGGTGCAGGTGGGGAATTTTTGCATCATTCAGTGTTTTCACTAATCATTTTGCCTCGGTCTCTCCAGTCTTGAGGGGATGGGAAAGCCTCCAACAGAGTAATTTGATCTTAATCATTAAGAGAAATAAAATTGTCATATGAAGAGGGTAAGATTGTGGGTGACTGAACCTTTCCAGGTGTCCCAGAGGCCTGTCTGCTTTTGTACTCACAGGACATCTATCCTGTTGCCCTGGGCCACAAGTGAGACTTCTATCCTCCTACCTTCTATGAAGAAAGATGGCTGAACATGAAGGTGCTGCACATTACATGCAGACATTAAAGAACCTATCCCTGTCAGGAAATGTTTCATTTAATCCCATTACTTAATTTAAAGACATCACATATTTTTTGGAAAGACATTTTTCTTTAGTTCTTGGGGATAGACAATTTTAATACTTGTGCTAAATTTAGTCTCTTATTTTAAAATTTCCAACAATGTGCATGCATTTTCTCTGAAGACATAGAAAGATATTCTTATATACATACACATATGCACAAATGATAGTAGATAACAACTTAAAAAATATGCTGGGTTTGCTGACACACACATTTAATCCCAGCACTTGGGAGGCAGAAGCAGGAGGATCTCTGTGAGTTCAAGGCCAGCTTGGTCTACAGAGCGAATTCCAGGTGAGCTGGGGATGCAGGGAGACCCCGTCTCAAAAACACCAAAAAATACTTAAAAAATGTTGGGCATGGGAGTGCAAGTCTTTAACCCTAGCACTGGGGAGGCAGAGGCAGATGGATCTATATGAGATTGAGTCTAGCCTTGTCTACATAGTGAGTTCCAGGCTACCTGAAGCTGCAGGGGAATCCTACCTTAGAAAATAAAAATAAAAGTAGATGAAAATCAATACTTCAAAACTGCAAAACAACTGGCAATCACCCCTTAAAATACACTGAAAGATTTCATTGTATGCTCCCCCTGCAGAGCACCAATGACAGTTTACATAAAGAATAAAATGAATGAATACTAAGGTGTTGAAGAATTCTTCAATCCAGAGTAAAAATAGAATCAAATTGATTATTTTAGAGATGAAATGTTGAGTTAAATGATGAAAAGAGCCAGTGGGAACCAACAATGAGATCAACAAATAAATGTGCTCTGGTTAAGATGGAGAAAGCCTGAGTGGTTTGAGCATTGGTTTGAGCTTGAATTACAATTGAGTGAAGAGGAGAGCTGGAGGGAGATACTTGAACTTATGAAAATGTGAAATAGCACTCAATTTTCTGGAGCAAAATCCTTTAAATGTGGGCTCAAAGCATCTGCATTGCTTTGAGTGTCTGAAATTCTTCATATCTGGTAATATTCCAAATCAGTGATTCTAAACATTTATGATGCATGAGAAACAATGTGGAGCTTTTAAGGCCACATTCTGAGTGAAATATTAAAGCTCCTCAGTGGTTCCAAAGCACAGCTTGTGTTTGAAATCTCTTGACACCTGAGAACTTCTTTTGATTCCTGGTGAAGCCCATTATCACAATAGTGAGGTGGTCATTGCACCTGGGAGTATGCATAACAGTCCCCCACATCCAGGTAACTTGGACTCAGTTTCAAGGAGATGGTACAGCATGATAATATGCTAATCTACATTAACATGACATGCTTTCCATATTTGTGCTTTATTTGGATACAGATTTACACACCTCCAGAATGGAAGTACCCTGAAGGTCATACCTGACTTCAAATTCCTTTTGGTGTCCTATGCATTATTCAACTGTGAGTGATCAGTTTCTTTTCTGTACATAAAGCCAAAAGTTTTTAAAAAGCTGAAATATTATTTTCAGAGGAAGTTTTCTTTCTCACCTCTGTTTCTTTACAAGGCTGAATAGAGAAGTTTTGCAAAACTCTGACGACAGCAAGTTTCATGCTCATGAGAGCAAACCTCATGCCAATGCAGTTCCTGGGTCCACTTCCAAAGGGCAGGTACACATAAGGATTGAGGCTGTCCTTGTTGTTCTTGTTAAACCTGGGGACACAATAGTGGATGAAAACAAGTTAAGAAAACTTAAAGATCAAAGAGCTGCATGTTTGGAGTTGTCACTTACAGATCTCAACCAAGATCATGCATTTATGGGCTTGACAGTGAAATTCTGCTGCAAGTTCTATTGTAAGAGTTGTAACCTAGGGGTCCTTCCCACCCAAATCTGGGAGTTTCCTACATTGTGGTTGAGGCCAGTTGACGTGAATGCTCTTGGAGAGAAAATACATCTTTAAGTACAAAATTACATTTGGAATGGTGATGTGTTCCTGCTCTGAAAGACATATCTTGAAAATAAAGTGAATCTTGAAAATAAAGTGAATTCTTGCCTAATATTTAGTTTGGTTCTTTGCTCATTGAGAGTGAAAGTGAAGATACTCTGTCATTAGGGAAATGCTATTTTTGCTTCTGTTCATCACCCTTCCTCTCCTTTAATTCCACTCTTTGTAGTTCTCCTCATCCCATCCTCCTTGTCATCTTCCTCTAATTCTTTCTCAAAATATCTTCTTTTCTATTCTTCACTTCATAGAATGGTCAAACTCAAGTTATTTCTATGGCAAAGGAAGCATGTCTGGTGTATTAACGGGACTGACATCCATGTCTACCTTCTCTACTGAGCAAAAAATTCTGAGCATGTTGATCTGAATTAATTCAACCTTTGGTTTTCCATTACTTGATTATGTTAAGTGAAAATGATTTCAGAGAAATGACAAAGACCACATAATTGTATGCTTTAAGGATTTTTTGTACTCTGGGGGAAAATGAAGTATTTGTACATGGTGTGGTATGAAATAGCATGGGAGTGGAGACAGTTTGGGGTTTGTGTGGATGGGGAGCTCATATGAGTGGAGAGCTGCCAGGGAACATGATGGACGAGAGAAACATTACTAGGGCTTGGGGATGACTCATGTGGTAAAACACTTGTCTTCCAACGTGAGGACCTGAGTAAGAAAAAATTCCCCACAGAAAGCAGGGCATGGTGCTGTGTGCCTGCAGTCCCAGCAATAGCCACATGGGAGGTGGAGACAGGTGGATCCCTGGATCTCACTGTCCAGCTACTCTGGCCTACTTGGTGAAGTTCAAGGCCAATAAGAGAGCCTGTCTCAAACAAAAGGTAGAACATCCTAGGTCGTCTTCTGACCTCCAACACATACAGATGCTCATCTGTGCATGGAGATACCCCTCCCTACATATGTACCCCCAAGGAAAAAACACACCCATGTGCCCCCAATACAAGGAATCATACAGACTTGTAATAGAGAATACACTGAAATATAGGTTTAATGTTCTACTCATTTGTTAATTTCTCAATGATTGGTCCAGACCTTATATGTGGTAAGCATGTACTGTCTGATGACTACATGAATCAGAGAGACCTACAGACACCGGCCTCTGAACCTCCAGTTTTGAACTTACAGGGGGTGGAAGAGCCAAGGCTAGAGTGAACACATAGAACACAGAGGAATCATTCATCTGTGATTGACTCCTCCCATAATTACAATGTGCAGACATAAGGTTGGCACTAGAAATGTCACTACTAACAAGACAAGGTCCCTGATAATATGGAAGTATATGGTGAGGGGGCAATGAAAGTCTGGATCCCAGTCCTATTCACTCACTAGCCTTAAATTTTATTTTTTTGGACATTTTGAGAGAGGGTCTCCCTGTAGTGCTAGCTGGACAACTGAGCTGGAGCTCACTATGTAGCTGAGCCTGCCCTTGAACCCACAGAGATCTGCCTGCCTTTGCCTCCTGAGTGCTGGGATTAAAAGCATGCACCATCACACCTAGTTAATCCTTAAAATTTATTCCCGATTTTTCTTTGAAATACAACAAGAAAAAGAAAAACCCAACTATTTCTAGAGTGAAAACTGTTCCTGGTATCTGACATTGACTCTTACAAGAAAGCTCAATCTATTTCCAAGGAGGAATGTCTCAGATGTCTAGAGACAGGTAACCTGGGGTTTAGAGTCACCAATCATGGAGACTGTGAAGAAGCTGGACTGAGACAGGACTAGCAGCACCCGTGGTCTCCTCTGTCCTTATGCAGTATGCTTGACCAGCCAGGGAGGGGGGAGCTAACATGTCACCACTTATACCATTACACCCACATTGGAGGAGCTAGGAAGAAATTTCTAATCAAATGGAGGATGGAAATAATTATTAAAGCTGCTTATAGGGCTGAAAAGATGGATCAGCAAGCAAAGGTACTGATGGACAAGCCTGATATCTTGAGTTTTATTCCTAGGACCTACATGGTAGAAGGAGTGAACTGACCTTCACGAATTGTCCTCTGACTTCCATATGTGTGCTATAACAACGAGAGAGAGAGAGAGAGAGAGAGAGAGAGAGAGAGAGAGAGAGAGAGATATGGATGTCCTAAAATATGCTAAAGCTAGTGATAAATTCAGGGAGCTGAAGGGAATAGCATAGAATACTTGAAAAATATCCACAATTCTAGAATTAAATCATGCGTAAATAAATTAGAGGAGACCATAATCACTAAATAAGACACACATATTATGATGTAGTGCATAGGTTATGGTTTGATTTAAGTAAATAATGATTCAAAATGCAATTAAATTTATGCTATACTAGTTTTTCAAAGATCTTTACACACATAGGCATATATTCATGAGGAGATATGACACCTTAAAAATATTTTGGTACTCTGGATATATATATATATATATATATATATATATATATATATATGTGTGTGTGTGTGTGTGTGTGTGTGTGTGTGTGTTTCTTGTTTGTTTGTACAACTTCAACAGTAACCATTTCATAATTTTAAAAAGCTAAAAAAAAAAAGCTTTAATTCCATGGGTCGGAGTGATGGCTCAGTGTTTAAGAGCACTTGCAGCTCACAACCTCCAGCAACTCCCAGTCCAGGGAATCAGTTGCCCTCTTCTGACCTTCACAGGTACTGCACACACAGCCCATAACCACACAGACATATACATAAAAAAGCTGTAATGCCAAAAAAGCACATATTAAAAGGAATACAAATTACATGTATGTAATTTCCAGGAAGATACATGTTAGCATGTTTCAACATTTCTGGCTCACATGAGGAACTCCTCCTGAGGTCTCCATACCTTTCTGGGTGGAACTCCTCAGGTTCTGGCCAGTATTTTGGGTCCCGATGAAGAGGATATATTGGTATCATCACTACAGTCCCCTTGGGAATGAACACTCCATTGATTTCAACATCTTTCTTACAGACCCTCTCTACCCTGTTAGCAAATGGGTACAATCTGAGAGATTCATTGACCACCATGTCCAGGTACTCCATCTCCATCAGAGCATTGTATGTGACAGGGGCCTGGGAAGAAAAACAGATTTTTCTCAGATGAGGTTTAGAGTGAACTTTTGCTCTGAAGTTTAACATAGAGGGTTGGAACTCTTATTCTTAATAAATCATTTTATACCTATAGTGATCTTTGAATTTTTTTTTTTTTACTTATTTTATATGTATGAGTGTTTTGCCTGCATATGGATGTAAATGTACCCATGCAATGCCCATAGAGGCCAGAAGAGGGCTACAGAGCCCCTGAACTGGAATGTATGGCTGTTGGCTGCTATGTGGGTGCTGAGAATTGAACCCAAGTCTTCTGCAAGAGCAGCCAATGCTCTTAACCACTGAGCCAACCGCTTGCTTGGCTTTTTAATATGAATGCTGAGAATTTGAACTCAGGTCCTAATGCTTGCACAGCAAACACTCTTACCTGCTGAAGCATCTCACCTGCCCCAATCATGACCTTTTACCTGATCACATTATCATATCCCATTGTACTGTGAGGTATAGTTATGACTACAGGGGACATTTGGACCAGTCCACTGGCCATCCTTAAATCACCAGCATTGTCCCATTCTGATTTTCTTTCCCATGTGAGCATATATGATTAACATATTGTAACAATTACAGTCAAAGTATCCTAAAGTTGTCTTATCTCCATAGAGACCATAAGTCTCCACCAAAGGAGTATGTCACTGGAAGGAGTAAGTGACCCTACTTACAATCTACATCAGGTTTTTTTTTTCTATGTCTACTTATTTATGTTTTATTCCTCTTTTATTTGTTTATTTTTTAAGGGATTCTACAATATAATATTTGTTGTTTTCAGATAACACTGCTGTTGCTCAGTTTGACATACAATTAAGTAATTGGTGCATTTTTTTGAAGTGAGCCAAATTATTAAGCATAAGCAATGGATGTAAGTAACATTCATGTAAAACCAATTTCCAAGTATCTATGTCCAAATTTTGAACAACCCATGGTTCCCATAGTCCAGTTGGAGATGCTTGTATGCACAGGCATGTTGATCAATTAGGAGTCCAGTCTATATTGCTGTAGTCTCACGATTCACCCCAATCTCTCTGCAGGCCTTACATTCTACCACGCCTCCTCTTCTGCAATTTTTTCCCTAGGCTTTGGGAATACATTAGGTTTTTAAACTCACAACCTCTGTTTGGTAACTCTTTTGCTTACAGATGTTAAGTTCAGTTCAATGAAAGGTTACAATGAAGAATTCTGTGTAATATGGCAAACTAGAGGCTTTTGACCTTCATCTGTGTGCCTGATGAAGGTTAAAAGTTAGAATGAAAAAATAAACCTCTTTTAAAGATGGAAAGAGAGGAAGACTTCAGAAATTCACAAAGGTAGTGTTAGGATGGCTGGAATGTGTCACAGAATAGATGGACAACTCAGGGAAATGAAGCCCAGCTGAACACAGCTCCAACTGCCTAACTTCCCAGTTGGGGGACAGTAAGCAAAAAACCCTCCACAGGTAAACCAGGGGGATCTGGTTAAAAGGGACTTGGAGTCCTACTATCAAGACAAGCTCTCAGCCCTTACAGCCCTCAAAACTAATGCAAATTTGAGTGAGACAGTAATCCCTCCAATATTGGACAGAATGGGGTCTGACCCAGAGAAACTGTTGCTGGAAATGGAGCTCCTGGTGGGGACACAGAATGCAGAAATGACCACAGCAGAGGGAGCCTGAATTTAACCTGCCACAGTCTTAGGTCAAGACACAGCTCTGGGTGACAGGCGTGGAGAGTGGGAGGGCCAGATGCCGGCAAACCGAAAAGTACAGATAGCAGGAGGCTGAGGAAGGACTTAAAGACAAGACATCACCAACTGAAGGTAACTCTAGAGGTTGGCAGCCCTGGGCCTAATCTCAGAAGATGGACCCACCAACTCTGGAACCAACCATCTATTGTAGAAGCTCAAATTCTTACTCCAGTAGTTTGCTGGATGGCTGCCCACAGTTTCAACCCTCTAGCAGGGTGATGCAAATTCAGGGGACATTGAAAATATACGGTCAGGGAGTCCACCACACAGACCAAGGCACTGTGGATGCTTCTCACATTACCATCAAAAATAAATGCTAAAGTGTCAGTCACTCAGGGAATATGTACTGTAGAGTCTCAGAGAGGAGAGAATCTGCCCAACCCATAGACTGCAAAGCTAGATCGGCCAGCAAAGGATACTGGTGAACAAGAAAACTACTAATGTTTTGTCAGCACATGGGAACATCAGACTCCACTCCAGTACAGCCTCAACACCAGCACAAAAAGTTGGAAGGACAAGAATCCAGAAGTTCAGCTGACTCTGCCTCCACCTGGCACAGGGCAAGCAGTTTGTGAAGATACATGAAGATGCTCAACACTTTATTCTTTTGACTCCATGTGCTCCCTTTTCTCTTTTTTTTCCTACAGTTTTATAAACACAGTTTTCACAGAATTTAAAAATACATTTCCCCATAGAGGCCCATCTGATCTGGAAAAAAAATCCTTCAATTGAGATCCCTTCTCCAGGTAGTGTCAAGTTGATGATAAGTCTAACTAAGATACTTTCTTATTACTTTTGTTTTTCCAAATTTCTCATTATTGGTAAATATTTTTGTGTTTTTTCTTTCCCTTTAAAACCTTTTCTAAACTTTTACTGCTTTCTGTTCCATAATATTGTTCTTTATCTACCTCTTCTATTTCTTTCATTTATTTGACTTTGTTTCTCTCTTTTCTCCTTTCCCCCTGCCTCTTTTAATCTACATTAGTTTTCCACTTTCCTGGCTTATGGTCATTGTACATGAATTGGTGGGCTTTAGTCAATTTTAAGTGTAATTCTTTGAAACATTTTATTTATTTTTCTTTTATGTATCTGAGTGTTTTGATTGCATGTATGTAAGTGAACCACATGCTTGCAATGCCTGGGGAGGCCAGAAGAGGGCGTTTGATCCCTTGGAACTGGAGTGATAGATGGTTGTTAGCCACCATGTAGGTGGTGGGAACTGAAGCCAGGTACTCTGCAAGAGCAGCCAGTCCTTTTAGCCACTGAGCAAGCTCTCTGACCCAAGAGTATATTTCTCTGTCCTATATTGTTTGAAATTTTGCTATTATAACAGTGTTTTCTCCTCGAAGTTGTGGTCGAGACTGAACCCTCAAGAGTAGGCTGCTCACACTCTTGCTTTGTGGCTGCTCCTTTCATGGTAGGCAGGAAATGGAACCTGCTTAGATGTCCATCAACTGATAAAAATGTTGCTCATATACACAATGGAATTTTATTTAGCCCTAAAGAAAAAAATGCAATTATGAAATGCAGAGGAAAGTAAATAGATCTGGATGTTATTATGTTAAGAGAGGTAATCCAGATGCAGATTAAAGAAGGGATGAGGTAATATGAAAATCAGTATGTGACATGAAAGCAGAAAAGAGACTTCTAGGGGTAGAAGGGGATCAGGAGAGGGGGCAGGGGGGAGATCAACTGGAACAGCATCATGCAGGAAGATGCCATAATGAAACACAATACTTCATACGATAAGGAAAAACAAATGTGGACTGGAAAGATGTCCTGATAGTCAGGAGTGCTTATTAATCCTGCAGAGGAGCCAAGTTCATTTCCAAGACCTACAATAGAGTGTTCACAACCACCAGCAACTCCAGCTCCAGGTGATCTGATGCATTAGGCTCACATGAGGACTCCACAGATGCAAGCACCCACAGTCTCACATACACATACACATAATTAAAAAATAATAAAATTTAATCTTTATGGCTGACCTGGCAAGATATGGCCCCTGCCCCCTGACACAACAGTGGCATGAATGTTATGGGAGTAATCAACCACTTTCTGGTTGGATTTAAGGCCCACTTCACAAGATGGAGCCCATGCCTAATGCTGTTATCAGGGCCAAGAACCTGTGGCTAGATAGGTCACAGGTTACTGAGGAGAACCTACTACCTTTCTTTTGCTAAATGGACATAGTTAAACCAACTCATTATTATTATTATTATACCTATGGATTAGTGTATCTCTCAGTTTTCACCAGGAAAGCTCCTTTCAGCAGATAACAAGTAATACAGAGACCCCCACACTGGTCAACATGTAGACAAGAGACTGTGGAGCGATCAGCCCTAAACGAGACATCTATATCACACCATATCCTTCAAAGGCACAGTGATCATTGCAGAAGGGGTGGAAAGATTAAAAATACCACAGATAGTGTATGATTACAAGGAAACCACATTTCGTTGACATGACAGGCAGTTGCACATATAGCAACTAGTGAGAGCATGCAGAAGACCCGCCCAAGACCAAAGCAGACAAAATCCCAGCGTGGAAGGGGGAGGTGGGAAAGAGGACCCGTTTCTAGTTGAGGAACCGTTGGCTGTTGACACCTACTGGGAGAGGGAGAGTCAGCTTCCTTTAAAAAGGTGTGATGCAGAGGCAAGCAGATCTTTGAGAGTTCAAGGCCAGCCTGGTCTACAGAGTGAGTTCCAGAACAGCTGGGGCTACAGGGAGACCCTGTCTCGAAAAAAGAAAAAAAAAAAAAAAAAAAGGTGTGATGCACCAGGCATGGTGGTGCACGCCTTTAATCCTAGCACTTCGGAGGCAGATGCAGGCGGATCTTTTGTGAGTTCAAGGCCAGCCTGGTCTACAGAGTGATTTCCAGGATAGCTGGGGCTACAGGGAGACCCTGCTTCGAAAAGACAAAACAAAACAAAACAAAACAAAACAAAAAGGTGTGATGCCCCGCTGGTTCACTAGGCTCTAGACAGTGGACCCCAACCTAAGAACATTTCGGAGAATAGAAATTAGACTTGACAGGCCCTTAAAAAATAAAAGAGGACATGAAATGAGGGGGTGGGTAGTAAGATAAGGGGGAAAAGGAGACGGGCTCTGATGATTAAAATACATTGTATGAAGTTATCAGAGTAAACAAAAATATACAAAAATCTTCAAAACCTGAAATAAATTAAAGAGTAGGATATGCACTAACAGAGTTCCCCAAACAAAACTGCATGCATAAGTTGCATCATAGAAACAAAAGAAATATAAAAAATCAAGGTAATGTGACTCCTCCCAAGGTCATGTCTATTCAGCAAATGAATTCAAAGATAGTGAAGTAGATAAAATGCTGGATTAAGTTTCTTACTAGTGAAAATGATCAAGGATGACAAAGAGGTTATTAACAAGCAGATGAATTCAATCTAGGACTTGGAAAGATGAGTCAGCAATGAAGGAGAAAAAATTAGCAAAATGATGGGAAAATTCAAACACATATAGAACATATAGAAGAAAAGTTAAGCAAGAAACGAGATTTTGAGAGCAAAAGAGAATTGTTTGAAATCGAATGGCTATCAGGAAAAGAAAAAGCAATAAATGCTGGTGGGAATGTAAATTGCTGCAGCCACTTCAGAAGTCAGTGTGGAGGTTCCTTCACAAAAATACTGAATTATCATGTTGAGCCAGCTGTACTATCCCTGTGTATAAATCAAGAAGAAAGAAGACTCCAAGTCAATGTACCACAGAGATACTTGCAAGTATGTTTATAGTTGCACAATAACTAGGAAACAGAACCAGACTTGATGTGTAACCTCAGAATGTATGAGCAGTACAAATTGGACTTAGTGGGTTATTACAAAAAACAAAAACAAAGAAGGTGGACTTGGTGGCGCACGCCTTTTATCCTAGCACTTGGGAGGCAGAGGCAGGTGGATCTTTGTGAGTTCAAGGCCAGCCTGGTCTACACAGTGAGTTCCATGACAGCTGGGGCTACAGGGAGACCCTGTCTTGAAAAGACAATAAAATAAAATAAATTTTAAAAAGGAAAATAGGGCATGAAGTTGGGGTCAGAGGAGGGAGGTAGAGGGTGGACCTGGGAGGACTTAGGGAGATGAGTGGAGTGGGTGAATTTAATCAAAATACATTATGTGAAAATTTCAAAGAATTAATAAAAATGGTATAGGGCTGGAGAGATGGCTCAGGGGTTAAGAGCACTGGCTGCTCTTGTAGCGGACGTAGGCTTCATTCCCCGCCCCAGCACCCACATGGGGCCTCATGACTATCTCTAACTCTAGTTTCATCAGATCCCAAACCTCTTCCAACATCCAAAGACATTGCACACATTGGTGCAATACATGCAGGCAAAACACTCATACATAGAAAAGTAATAAATCAGATTTTTAAAAATAGTAGATTAAGGGGTTGGAGAGATGGCTCCTCTGTTAAGAGCACTGGCAATTCTTGCAGCCAGGTTCAGTTCCCAGAACCAACGTGGTGGCTACAAGCATATTTTATTCTAGTTCTAGGGGGTCTGATGCCCTCTTCAGGCACTGCACTCATGTGGTGCCCTTACACACATGCAGACAAAGCACTCTTACATGTAAAATCAAAGTAAGTAAGTAAGTAAATAAATAAATAAATAAATAAATAAATAAACAAATAAGCTTTTGTCTTAGGAATAGAAGCACCAGCTCACACCTCATGTTCTTCACTCCTAGCAACAGGACTGGACTGCAGCTTTGTTTGTAGCAGCACCATATCAAAATGCTCAGAACATCGAAGGCCAGTATGGGAAACAATGAGCACAGAGTACTTACAGGAATATCAGCATAGCTAAGTGTCCTGACACTCAGTGATTGATGCTTATTCTTAAACATTACACAGATTTTCTGGGTGTTTGTTACTTGGTATTATTGTCCTAGTAAATAACAGACACTTCTCCCTGTCTGGGTGCTGTATGCTCACCTTATTGGGCAGAGCTTTATTGATTTCATCCTCCAGTTTCTTCTGCACCTCAGGGTGAGTGGCCAACAAGTGCATAATGAAGGAAATGGAGGTGCTTGTGGCCTCATAGCCAGCAAAAATGAAAATAACAGTTTGTGCCGCCATCTCTACATCAGACAGAGCTGAAAGAAGATGGTATTTCAGATGAGGAAGATCAAAGGAAAGAACATAGAAAAGCAATAAGCAATTTGGAGTCACACTGGGATTGCTTTCCATTCTAATATCTGTCTGACATAGCCAGAAATAGCCTAAATTATTTTAACCTAGGATGTTTTGAAATCTATACTACCAGGGTCCATATAGTGTTGTGTTATGTCAAACCCATACCACAATACTGGACAATCTCAAGTGACAGAATTCTGTTTACCTCATACCATGTTATTGTCATACACATTGTGTAAACATGAAAGTATTAGTTAACATTGCTTGTTAACTTGACAGGAGCTAGAATCACCCAGGAGATAGGCTTCTGGACATACCTGTGAAATATTATCTAGATTGGGTTACTTTCTGGGTACACCTGTGAGGGATTATCCTGATTAGGTTAACTGGGGTGGGAGGGCCCATCTCTTTTTAAATAAACATTCATTTTTATTTATATGTGTACATGTATCTATGAGAGTGGATGCCAGAGGAGGTCAGAAGAAGGAGTTGGATTCCCTTTAGCTGGAGTTAGTGAGTGCTGGAAGCTGAACTCAAGTCCTCTGGGAGAGAAGCAGGTGCCCTTAACCCACTGAGCCATCTCTCCAGCTCTGGAGAGCCCATCACAATTGTGGATGGCACCATTTTATGGATTAGGTTCCTGAACTGAATAAAAATAAAGTGAGAGGCACACCAGCATTGGTCTCTCTGCTTCGTGGAAGAATAATGACTGGTAAATTTAGAATAAATGATAGAATTAGAATTCCAGTGGGCAAAAGAATAAAAAGAGCACCAGGTGTGCTGGTGCATGCCTTTAATCCCAGCACTCAAGAGGCAGAAGAAAGTGTATCTCTGTGAGATCAAGGCCAGCCTGGTTTATATAGTGAGTTCCAGGCCAGACTCTGTCTCAAAAAAAAAAGGGAATAAGAAGAGCAGGATATCTATAGCTTCCCAGAATCTATTTACTTGGTTCAGAAGTAAAAATAAATTTGAGATTAAATTGTTGCACACACTTGCACCAAGTCCTCCCAGGGAGCAGCACTACTGTTTGGACAGGAGACTTCCTGGTTGGATGTTTATATGCAAATTCCTAGCCAGAAGTTCTGAATCAGTGGAACAGGAAGCTGATAAGTTTCAACCTTTGCTCTGACAGAGGTGATCTAATACCACCAAGTACTTGTAGACATGAAATGCTTGTTTATGGTTGCCCTATAGGCTTCCTGTGGATCCTATATATATATATATATATTATCCATGCGGATGTCTTTTGAAATTTTGCAGAAATGCTTCAGAGGCCTAAAAAACCCTGTGCACACGACAAGACCACCTCTTCCCTCTGAGCTTTCTCATCCTCATACCAGGAAGCATCCAGGGTTACCTTTATAGGACTCTTTGTCTTTGGAATTCTGTGTGTTCATCATCAGCTGAAGAAAATCCACTCGATTCTAGAAGCAGAAAGAGATTTAAAGATGGACATTTAGTTGTAAATTCAGACTTAAAACAGGGATGTAGAATTTCACCTCCCTTCTTAGAATAGGGCCCCCTGAGTTCTCAAGGGTGTCAAGTGTGGCTGGGGTGAGTTTCTATCAGCAACCTGGGGGAACAGAAAGTTCCCCTGAGAAAAAATGCAGCTTTGGATATTTGTCCCCCTGATCTGAGTTCCTCCAGCTTCTGAGCAGAGTCCTGACCAGAGAGCTGTTGGCACCTTCTTTCCTGTGTACTTTCTCAGGAAGAAACCTAAACTTAACTTCTCATGGTTCTTCTGCCAAATTTCTTAACCAATAGCCTCATAGACTAATGGAATTTCATTATAATGTTTGGTGTGAACATTTTCAGACACTCCACTTTTCTAGAACACTACAAAATCCCAAGCGACAATACAGGTGCCCACCCTACCTCCCTGACCTGTAAACAGACTTGCGCTAGCACCCAGGCCACACACTGAAAAGCTAGGCAAGTAACTGGAAAACTCATTGGAGAGAGAGAAAACAGCTACTCACTGGGTGAGCAAACCTTAGTCTTTATGGTCAAGAAAATACCCCAGTCCAAGGCAAGAGGGGCTCAAATTGAACACAGACAAAACTCTCCAGGAATGGTCATACTTTCTGCTGGAGAATGTGTCAAGTAAAGCCTAGATTTGAAACTATTATTTGATAATATAAACTTCAAGGACAGGATAATAGCAATAAATATTTTAAAGCAGTAATTTTATTCTTTGACAATTATTTTTCAAGGAAGGATAGTGGTAACATTTTGATTTCATCAATGCTAATGTCAAGACACATTAACTTGATTCTCGGTAAATATGAAACTGTCTTTCACTTATTCTCATATCAACTTACCCAGATCTCACCTTCTTCTTCCCCCATAAAATGTAAAAATTACTAAGCCTTTACCATTAACAAAACACAGAAGAAAGTACACACATCACTAGTTCACAGATATACATGATGACTATGACTGCCACTACTGAACTGTGAGCATCATGACCAAATTGTGAGCATCACAACACCAGCACCACAGTTTTACCTTCTGGTTGGAATCAAGGCGATTTTCCTTTATCCTTTTTACAAAATCTCTGAAAAAGTTTACTGATTGCTTTGGAAAAATGGACATGTTTAGCATCTCATATATTGGAGTCAGAAATGGAAACACAACTACAAAGAAAAGAAAAAGAAAATTGGATAAAATGCATTTTTTTATTTTTCCATTTTCATCTCTGTGTGTGGTATGTGCATGCATGCATATTTGCATGTGTGTGTGCACAGTTGCATGTAGGTACTCATGCATGGGTGGGTGCATGTGTGTACATGGAGGCACAGGTTGATTTGAGAGTGATCCTTGATTGTTCTTCTACCTTATTAATTGAGGCAGGGCCTTTCAATCAAACCGTGGCACCCAAAGTCTTCTAAATTCCAGCCTTCCAAAAGCTGGAATTATAAGTGGGCTGCTATGCCCACCTAGCATTTGTGTTTATTCTGAGGATCAGAACTCCAGTCCTCAGTCTTGTGTGGCAAGCATTTTAACCACTGAGCTATTTCCCCAGGCCCCAAAATGCAATATTTTCCCTGGGAATGATTACACTTTTCCAAAACAGTGAGATTAAAATTCATCAGGACCTTTACTGGGAGTCATTCCCTCTGTGACTGATGCTCTAGCTCTAAACCACAGGCTGAACAAGGGCATGCCACACACATGACCACCACATACAGTGAGATCAATGGTCCCTTCTGCATCATTGCAGTGACCAAAGGTGCAGGATTCGCTATCTTTTCCTTGAAAGGTTTCATCTACTGGACTAGAGTCTTTGGTACAAAACAGACCATAGTCTTTTCCTGCAGCTAATTATGTTCTTCATGAAAGAACACAGTGTTATTCTTCAACTACCTTGGAATGGGGCCAGAAATCGAGAATAGAAAGAAAATTTTAGTTATGGTTGGGGAAGTCATAGGCTCTAGAGTAGAACCTGCTATTGTTGTTTTGCTCAATGGTCATGTTGTCAAATTACCTTCTAATTATTTATGCTTATACCCATAGATTTGGGATGCTCTCAGCTTTGGTGATAGAAGCTTATTTGGGGGATGGGATGTGGAGGAGTGCTTTTGTCTTTTGTCACAATATATAGGTTGCATTCCATGAACTCAAAGTAACTGTGGTTATCTGTACAAGAACTGTACAAGATCAAACCAGGCAAATTAGATGTGGGGAGGGCTCATGAGACCCCACTCCTGATGAGCTTCTGGTAGTTGATAAGTGCTGTTGGAGGGAGAATTCTTCTTCTTTAGGGTTGTGGCTCTTGGTGGGTTGCCTATGGGCCTGTGGATGGCCCCACATTCATGGACATATAGTAGCATTAATTATACTTAGTAGATAATTTTTTTTGAGACAGGGGAGTTCTGTAGCCCTAACTGACTTGGAATTCACTATGTACTCTAGGCTGGCCTAGATTTCACATTGATCACCTGCCTCTGCCTCCGAGGTCCTGAATTAAAGGTATACACCAACACCTACCTGCGTAAGTTACTATATTTCTGAAAAAGAGAGCATAATGTTGAGAGGAGGATGTGTTTGAGGAAACCTGGGAAGTGTTTGAGGGAGAAACTGTGGAGAGAGATAATGATATTTAATTAGAGTATAAAATCATCAAAGCATAAATTAAAAAATGTTAAAAATGAACTGAAAGAAAACTGGAGTGGACCAATAAAGAACTAAAAAAGGCAAATGAACATAAAACAACTTTTGAAAAAAGAAGAGTTTGGGGCTGGAAAGATGGCTCAGTGGTTAAGAGCACTGACTGCTCCTGCAGAGGACCTGGTCAGCACTCACATGGAGGCTAACTTTAGTTCCAGGAGATCTGACATCTTTTATGACCTCTGAAGGCATTGCACAGCTTGGGTGCACTTACACACATGCAAGCAATATACACAGACACCTAAAATAAAAATAATAAATAAAATATTTTAAAAGTAAAAGAAGTTTGAGGGGCTGGAGAGATGGCTCAGTGGTTAAGAATACTGACTGCTCTTGCAGAGGACCTGGGTTTGATTCCCAGCACCCACATGGCTGGTATCGTCTTTAGTGCCGGGGATGGTGGCACATGACTTTAATCCCAGCATTTGGGAGGCAGAGGCAGGAGGAGCTCTGTGATTTCAAGGCCAGCCTGGTCTACAGAGTGAGCTCCTGGCCAGATGGGACTAAAGGGAGACCCTGTTTCAAAAATACCAAAAAAAAAAAAAA
>VZQC01011453.1:217527-292620 GCA_009823505.1 Rhizomys pruinosus
AAAAAAAAAAAAAAAAAGATTATGAAAAATTTAAAAATACACAAAAGTGGAACAACCAGGAGATATGGGACACTATTAAAAGATCAACCCTCTTGGGGCTGGAGAGATGGTCTAGCAGTTAAAAGCACTGACTGCTCTTGCAGAGGACCCGGGTTTGATCCCCAGCACCCACATGGCGGCTGAGAGCCATTTGTAACTCCAATTCCAGGAGAACTCCAGTTCCAGGGGAATCCGACACCCTCTTCTGACCTCCGTGGCATTGCACGACATGGGTGCACAAACCTACATGCAGACAGTACATTCAAATAAATAAATAAATAAATAAATAAATAAATAAATAAATAAAATATTAAAAGATCAAACCACTGCATCATAGGAATAGAGGAAGGAGAAGAATCCCAAGAGAATGGTATTGATCAGATCCTCAACAGAATAATAGATGAAAAATTCCCCAAACTAAAAAAAGACAAATCCATACAAATACAAGAAGCACATAGAACTCCAAACAAACAAGATCAGAAAAGAAACTCCCCACACCATGTCATAGTTAAAATGCTAGACACCCAAAACAAACACAAAATTCTGAAAGCCACAAGAGAAAAACAAATTACATATAAGGGGAAATCCATCAGAATTACAATGGACTTCTCAGTGCAAACTGTGACAGCAAGAAGAATGTGAAGCAAAACAGTCCCAGCGTTAAAGGACTATAGATGACAACCCAGGTTACTATGCCCAGCAAAAATGTCAATTAGAGTTGAAGGAGAGAGAAAAATCTTCCATGACAAAAACATGATGGTAGAATACATGTCTGGAAAACCAACCCTTCAGAAAATATTTGAAGTTATTCAAAGGACAGAAGAGAGGAGCAACTACCCCAGGCACCTAGAAAGAGAAATTATAAAAACATAACTGCAGAAGTAGGAATCGAGACTAAAAATGCAAATGGATAAGGTGAAAGGAAGCAACGTGCATCTTTCAATTATAACCTTAAATATTAATGGACTAAACTCCCCAATCAAAAGACAGACTGGGAGATTGGATTAGGAAACAAAACCCATCTATATGCTGTCTGCAAGAAACCCATCTTACTCTCAAAAATAGGCATCAACTTAAGGAGAAGTGATGGAAAAATATTCCAAGCAAATGGTAACAAAAAGAAAGCAGGTGTTGCTATTCTAAAATCAGACAAAATAGACTTCAAAGTAAAAGAAATCAGAAGAGAAAAAGAGGGCCATTACATCTTTATCAAAGGAACAATTGACCATGAAGATTTCACAATCATGAATATATATGCACCAAACTCTGGTGCACCAAACTTTATAAAGACAATTCTGCAGGACCTCAAGGCACAGATTAACTCCAGCACACTCATAGTAGGGGACTTCAGTGCCCCACTAAGTCCTTTGGACAGATCAACTGGACAAAGAATAAACAGAGAGACATCTGAACTGAATGATACGATACATCAAATGGAACTCATGGACATCTACTGAATATTCCACTCAAATACCAGGCAATACACTTTCTACTCAGCACCCCACGGAACATTCTCCAAAATCGACCACATACTGGGACACAGAAAAAAACCTCAACATGTACAAAAATATTGAAATAATTCATGCATTCTATTAGACCACAGTGCAATAAAGCTTAATATCAACACCAGGATAAGCCCTACTATCTACAAGAACACATGGAGACTAAACAACACACTCCTGAATAATGAATGGGTAAAGGAAGTATTAAAGAAAGAAATAAAAGCATTCCTGGAATTGAATGTCAATGATAATACAACACAACAAAATCTATGGGATACTTTAACAGCAGTCCTAGGAGGGAAGTTTATAGCCCTGACTGCCTACATCAGAAAAACAGAAAGAGCACAAGTGAACAATCTAACACTCCAGCTAAAAACACTTGAGAGGCAACAAATGAACCCTAAATGCAACAGACAGAAAGAAAGAACAAATATCATAATGGAAATCAATGAAATAGAAACAAAGAAAACAATAAAAAAAATCAATGAATCCAAAAGTTGGTTCTTTGAGAGAATAAACTATATAGACAGACCAATAGCCCAGTTAACCAAAAGAAAGAAAGAGCAACTCAAAATCAATACAATTTGTGATGAAAGGGGAAACATCACAACACCCAATGAAAAGATAAAGACAATCATATGGGAATCTTCAAAAACCTATACTCTGCTAAGTTTGAAAACCTAGAAGAAATGGATGAATATCTGAAATCCCAGGAATCACTGAAGCTTAACCAAGAAGAGATTGACAGCTTAATCAGACCCATAATATATGAAGAAACTGAAGATGTAATAAGGAACCTCCCAACTAAAAAAAGCCCAGGCCCAGATGGCTTCATGACAGAATTCTATAAAGCATTTCAAAGAGACAACCATTATTACTCAAATTGTTCAGAAGGATTCAAACAGAGGGAAATCTCCCAAATTCCTTCTATGAAGCCAGCATCACTCTGATACCAAAACCAGGCAAAGATGCAACCAAAAAGGAGAACTATAGACCCATCTCATTAATGAACACAGATGCAAAAATTCTGAACAAAATACTTGCAAACCGCATACAGACCCACATCCAGAAGATCATCCATCATGACCAAGTTGAATTCATACCAGAGATACAGGGATGGTTCAACATATGAAATTCAATCAATATCATAAAACGCATAAACGGACTGAAAAACAAAAACCACATGATCATCTCAATTGACACAGAAAAAGCCTTTGACAAAATCCAGCATCTCTTCATGCTTAAAGTCCTAGAGGGAATTGGTTTGGAGGGATCATTCCTCAATGTAATCAAAGCATATGCAGGAAACCTACAGCCAACATCATCCTAAATGGAGAAGAGACAGAATCATTCCCCTTAAAGGTAGGAACTCAGCAAGGCTGCCCCCTGTCACAATTCCTCTTCAATACAGTGCTTGAAACACTTGCTAGGGCAAAAAGGCAAGTAAAGGAAATTAAAGGAGTACAAATTGGAAAAGAGGAAGTAAAGCTATCCCTTTTTGCTGATGCTATGACTATTTATGTAAGGGATGCTAAAAACTCCACCAGAAAACTCCTAAAAATGATTAAGAGTTTCAGTCAAGAGTTTCAGTCAAGTCCCTCAGCTGTGGTTGCTAAAAAATATCCGTAGCCTTTATTTACACCAACATCAAGCAACTGAAGAAGGAATACAAGGAGACCTTCCTACTCACAGTAGCCTCAAAAACAATAAAATACCTAGGAACAAACCTAACCAAAGACACCAAATATCTCTACAAAAAAACCTTTAAACCCCTGAAGAAGGAAATTGAAGAAGACATCAGAACATGGAAAGACCTCCCATGCTCATGGATTGGGAAAATTAATATAGTAAAAATGTCCATTTTACCCAAACTAATATACAGATTCAAGGCATTTCCAGTTAAAATCCTCAAGCATTTCTTCATAGGCTTGGAAAAAAGTCCTTAATTTCATATGGAAAAACAAAAGACCCTGAATAGCCAAAGCAACCCTGAGTGAAAAGAACAATACAGGGGGCTCTCTATACCAGACTTCGAACTATACTACAGGCCTATAGTCATAAAAGCAGCTTGGTACTGGCACAAAAACAGACCTGTTGACTAATGGAACAAAACTCAAGATCCAAACTTGAGCACATACAATTTCAGCCACCTCATATTTGACAAGGGGGCCAAGAAGACATGATGGAGGATAGACAGCATCTTCAGCAAGTGGTGTTGGCAAAACTGGATCATCATTTGTGGAAGAATAAAGTTAAACCCCTACCTTTCACCCTGTACAAAAGTCAACTCCAGATGGATCAAAGACCTCAAGATGAAACCCCAAGCTCTGAAGGTGATAGAAGAAAAAGTTGACAGCAGACTACAAGACATAAGCATAGGAAAAGACTTCCTAAATCAGACAGCAGCTGCATAAGAAATAAGATCAACAATTGACAAATGGGACCTCGTTAAACTCAAAAGCTTCTGTACATCAAAAGAAACAATCAAGTGAAGAGAAAACCCACAGAGTGGGAGAAAACCTTCACCGCAGATACATCTGAAAAAGCATTGATTTGCAGAATATATAAACTACTCGAAAAACAAAGAAGAAAGAAAACAAACGAATCACTCAAAAGATGGAGCAAAGAGCTGAACAGAGACTTCACAAGTGAGGAATTAGAGATGACTGAAAAACACCTTAAAAATGTTCAATGTCACTAATAATTAAGGAAATGCAAATTAAAACCACTTTAAGATATCATCTCGCCGGGCGTGGTGGCACACGCCTTTAATCCTAGCACTCGGAAGGCAGATGCAGGAGGATCTTTGTGAGTTCAAGGCCAGCCTGGTCTACAGAGTGAGTTCCAGGACAGCTGGGGCTACAGGGAGACCCTGTCTTGAAAAGACCAAAAAAAAAAAAAAAAAAAAAAATTAAAAAAAAAGATATCCATTTCACTTCAATAAGACTGGCTAGGATCAAGAAAACAAATGATTCCAAGTGCTGGAGAGGTTGTGGGGAAAGGGTAACACTCATTCACTGCTGGTGGGAATGTAAACTTGTACAGCCACTATGGAAAGCAGTGTGGAGAAACCTTGGAAGACTCAAAATGAGCTTACCACCTCACCCAGCCATACCACTCCTGGGCATGTACCCACAAGACTCATCTTACCACAGAGATACATGCACAGCCATGTTTATTGCAGTTCTCTTCGCAATAGCAAGGAGCTGGAACCAATCCAAGTGCCCCTCAACTGAGGAATGGATAGAGAAAATGTGGTACATCTACACAATGGAGTTCTATGCAGCGGTAAAGAAAGATGACATCATGAGCTTTGCAGAAAATGGATGGAACTAGAAGATATTATGTTAAGTGAAGTAACACACTCCCAGAAAAACAAATGATGAATTGTATCCCTCATCTGTGGATGCTAGCTCCAATTACCTAGTTGTAAGTATTTCTTGTGCAGGGCTCCTTGAGCTTTTGTCCAAGTAGTTGGGAGTGATGCATATTGGAAAGAAGAACAACAACAACAGCAACAACAGAAAAGACTGTCAAAGAACTGACTGAAACAGTGAACTTCTGCTCAAAACAGTCAACTTCTTCATGGAGAATTTTGAGAAAGATTGAGAAAAAGATGAAAAATATGTTTGGCAGAATGCATGAGCTCTGGTGGGGTGAGGGGGTAGGGAGGGGGACACAGGTCTAGATTTGATTTGTAACATAATCTTGTACAAAAAATATATAAAATGATAAATAAAAATTTAAAAAATCAGCAGAAAAAAGAAATTATCATTACAATCAGCAAATCTTTACATAAATTCAAGAGAAAAAGCGAATGTGCTAAAATAACTACTGTCAACATTGAAAGATATGACATAACGGTTGACACTGAAGAAATGAAAAGGACTATAAATTCTAGGAGCAATTATATCACTAAAACAATTGCATAAGTGAAAACGTTTTGACAAAATGGACAAGTTCCTTGAGAAACAACAAATTCAGAATGTGACTTAGAAAAAAATGGAAAGGCTGATGAGATAGCTCTATGAGTAAAGGAGCTTGCCTCACAAGCCTGGTGACTTGAGTTTAATTTCTGGTACCCACACAGAGGAGAACAGAGAAAATCAACTCCACAAATGTGTCCTCTCACCTCTACACATGTGCTGTGCATGCATAACTTCCTCCACATCATGTACACACACACACACACATACACAAACACACACACACACATACACACACATGCTAAGGTACAAAATTAAAAGGGAAGAATAAAAACTATGACCACACTTATAACACAGAGACTTTGAACTTGTAATCAAACATGATACAGAAAGAACAGCTCAGCTCTAGTTGTTTTTGTACATATATAAAACATATTATATATATATATATATATATATATATATATATATATGATGCATGTGTGTGGGTGCATGTATGTGTGCCAGAAATAGTATACCATGTCCAGGGATAATAAAAATTAATGTTTTGAAAATGGCAGTATTGGGGCTGGAGAGATGGCTGGGCAGAGGACCCGGGTTTGATTCACAACTCCCACATGGTGGCTAACAACCATCCATAACTCCAGTTCCAGAGGATCTGACACCTTCCTCTGATCGACATGGGCATTGCATTACATGGATGTACTTAAAAACATGCACACAATCCATTCATACACATAAAATAAAAATCAGTAAAAGTAAAAATAAAATGGCAGTATTATCCAAGCTGATCTAGAGATAAAACTTTCTCTGTCTGAATACTATCTGGTAACTTTGTAGAAACTGTCCAGTTGGAGACTGGACTGTGGTTAAGAACATGGACTACTTTTGTAGATGACCCAGGTTTGATTCCCAGCATGGTGGCTAGCAACCATCCATAACTCCAGTTCCAGGGAATCCAGTGCCCTCTTCTGACCTCTACAGGCATTGCACACCACTGGTTCACTTACATACATGCAGGGAATACATTCATACACATAAAAAGAAACTGGCCATTTGCTTTTAATCTACACACAGAATGTCAAAAGATTCACAGTATCCAAAACAATCATGAAAGAAGAATAAATTTGTAAGTGTTATACTTTTTTATTTGGAGACAGGGTCTCCTTGTAGCCACGGTTGGCCTGGGACTCACTTTGTAGACAAGGCTGGGCTTGAACTTACAGAAATTGACCTGCCTCTGCCCCTCCAGATGCTTGGATTAAAGGTGTGTACCACCATGCCTTGCCTGCTGACCTTTCTTATGAGGAATCTGTACTATATGAAGGTCTTCTACTACTGACATGATGATGGACAGATAGTGAAGTAGAAGAGTATTTAGAGTTTAGAAAGAACCCCATGTATATATGGACCACTGAACTTTGAGAAAATCACCATGGCAATGGATTATAGAAAAAAAATGGGCCTTTTAAGAAATGATGCTGGAAGATCTGCTTAAGTACTTTCAAAGAATAAAGAGACACCCCAATCTCACACTACATACAATCTTAACTAAAAGTGGTTCAAAGATGTAATGATTATAACTGTGCAATTAAAGTGAAGATTGTCTGACAATGGATTCTTACACTTTGTTTCAAAACACATGGGATGGAGAGATAGTTCACTTGTTAAGAGTACTGGCTGTTTTTGCAGAAGCCTAAAGTTCAGTTCTGAGCTCCAGGGAATCCGGGGCCCTCTTCTGACCTCCATGTATACTGCATGCATGTGTGTGCACACATCAACCCTTATGTACATGAATAAAAGTAAAATGATTCTTAAAAACTCAACATACTTTGTACATTATAAAATTAAAAATTGTATACTTTAAAGGATACTATTAAGAACATAAACATATGCCTAAGAATAGGAGAAAAGTTTACAAGTCATATGTCTGGTAAGGTAATTGTATTCAGGATATGCAAATAAATCTTACAACTCAGTGACAGAAACAAACAATTCAACTATATAAGATTGAAGAAATTCAGACATGTATCTAATGAAGAGCATAAAATTTCCAAAACTTCAGAGCATCATAACATGGGAGTAAAGCAAATCAAAACCACAGTGTTGTGTCCATAAATGTGCCCTCATGGGGCAATAATAAAAATCATGGAAAAATTCTGAAGTTTTGGGTGAGATGTAAAGAAAATGAACCTTCATGAACTGCTGTCAGGAAAATAAAATGCTGTATCTATTGTAGAAAATAATTCTCCCTTCCTCAATAAATTGAACATAGAATTCCACTATAATTCAGTAGATGACCATCCATGAAACACATCCAGTATCTATCCAGAAAACACAAAACAGCTATTTAATTAGACATGTATGCCAAAATGCACGAACTCAGGTTGGGTGGGGGTATGGAAAGGGGAATGAAAAAAATGTTAACAAAAACCAAAACAAAACTATTTCATTTATTATTTTTATTTTATGTGTATGAGTGTATTGTGTTCATGTAGGTAAGTACCTCCCTGTTGGGCAGTGCCCATGGAAGTCAGAAGAGGGCATAGATTCCCTTGGAACTGGAGTTACGGATGGTTGTTAGGTCCATGTGGGTGCTGAGAACTGGACCCAGATCCTCTGCAAGAGAAGCCAGTTAACCACTGAGTCATCTCTCCACCCCCAATCACAATCTTCTATGGAAATGCTCCTAATAGCACTGTTCCTAATTCCCCAATTCTGGAAATAAGCCATATGTCCACCAAATGGACCAGAATATTATTTGTCCACTGAACATGGAGGCAATGATAAATGTTCCAATGAAAAGCATAGTGTTAAGTGAAAGAAACTAGTCATCAAATATCACAATACCATGAGATATTTATGTTACATTTATATGGGGTGTATCTAATAGGCAAATCTAAAAGATCAGAAAGTGAATCAGAGTTCTCTTTTGGCAATGAGGATTGAGAGACAAGAGTGGAAGATGAAAGTCTTCTTGGTGAGGGTGCACATGCCTTTGATGCACAAAAATTGAAGTATCCTCTTTAAGCAGCTGTATTATTTTTACATGTAAATTAAAATCCAATAATAGTGCTACTTTGACTTCAGTGTGGGAGGGATGAAGAGAAAGAGAAAAGAAATAGTCTGCGTACCTATAGAGAGAACAAATGGCTCAAAAAGACCAAATTTTAAGATCTTTTTGGCTTTTTGTACAAAAGGATCCTGAGGGTTATTGAGAGAGTCGATGTTCACTCCAAACGATGTGCCAGTGATCACATCCATGCTGTAGGCCCCGAAGATGCTGAGTAGAGAGATATATGAAAATTAACATCTCTTCCAAATTTTCTGCTACACATTCAGCACGGAGGGTGAGACAGCTCATACATCCAAGCAGCCTCAGGCAGAGAGCCGCAAGTCAGAAGTCCCTGCTGGACCATCAGCTGGCTCTGGGCTCCTATCACATTAACTCCTAAGGTCTTCCTCTTTCCCTCAGGTCGATGGGATCACCAAGCTGCTCACAATCTCAGCAGCTGCTCTCCCACTTACTCTTTTGTGTTGATGGGCTTTCCTTTATCCTCTTCTTGTTTCAAATTTTTCACCAATATATCTCCATACTGGTCCATGATGGGGAACATCTAGGCAGAAAGCATCAGTAGATAAATGTGGAAGCTCAATTCCCAGGAAGATGAGACACTCCCAGTCATGAAGCAGTAATACTTGGCATGTTATAATGACTTTAAAGAAATATTTTACTTATTATTTTTATTTTATTTGTATGAGTGTATTGCCTGATAGTATGTAAGTGGTTAGAAGAGACTGTCAGATTCCCTGGAACTGGAGTTACATGTGGTTTTGGTAGTTGACGTGTGGGTGCTGGGAATCGAACCTGGGTACTCTGCAAGAGCAGTCAGTGCTCTAAAGAGCTGAGCCATCTCTCCAGCCCCTTCCCCATAATGACTTTTATTATAGGGCCTTTTGTGCACAAATACAAAAGATCGTTTTATAGAAATTGTAACTCAGAGGACTAACTCTTGGAAGGAGACTAGAGGTTTATCTCCTGTCTACCCCCAGAGTCATTCCTTTATGGTTCTATTCAAATGCCCCCTCCATTATCACCTCTTTGAGTTTTCCACTGGTGAAAGTAGGAGATAGCAATGTTCGTATTCTCTTCCATTCTTCATCCTCAGCGATGCTGATGGCCTTTTTCATAAATCCCACTGGACCAAAAGGCTAGAGTCCAAATAAAAAAAAACAATTTATACTATGAAAGTTATGATGATTTTTCACTATTTTAGGAAATTTATTAAACAAACATCATTACTATTAAGTGGAAGAACCTTTAGATGGTTAGCAATCTTTTCTTGAAATTTATTTGTAATCTATAGCAATGGAGATGGCACCTATGTATCTGGCATGACTTCAAATATTTATTAAATATCATGTATGCTAATTTTGTGTGTATGATTGTTATGCTTGAATGTATATAAATGCACCTGCGCATGCAATGCTCACCTCTGGAGGCCAGAAAAAATGTCTCAAATCCTCTGTAGTTGGAGTTTTAGATGTTTGTTAGCTGCCATATGGGTGTTGGGAACTGAACTCAGGTTTGGTTCAGAAGAGCCAGTGCTCTGAAATACTGAGCACTCAGCTTTAATTCTTCATATATTAAAGTCTCATTTTGAATGAAAATCCCTCTTTCAGAGGGCGACGTTTTATTCTACAACACTAGATAGTATAGCCCTTCAATATGCTTCAAGTATGTGCAGAGGAAAAATGTATTAGTGGCTAACATCAAATGGCTTTGTTAAACTGTTACCTTGGACAAATTCTGCATATCTATCAACAGCAGAATCAGTTGGAGAAAATGTATGCTCTGAAGTTGAGGGTTTTTTTTTTTTTTTTTTTTTGGTCTTTTTGAGACAGAGTCTCCCTTTACGCCCAGCTGGCTTGGAGCTCTCTATGTAGACCAGGCTGGCCTTGAACTCACAGAGATCTGCCTGCCTCTGCCTCCTGAGTGCTGGGATTAAAGGCATGTGCCACCACACCCGGATAAAGTTGAGTTTTTAAAAGTATAGATGTTATAAAAGATTAAAGATTTATTTGGTATTTTCAAGAAATAATGCAATTATACAGAAATCCTTTCATCATAATTCTTTATGCTGGGACACACTGAAAAAGAATTATAATTCTATTTCTCTGCAAGGAATATTTTTTGGTCTTTCACAACTACTTGACACTCACCTACGTGTAGGCATACATGCAGACATGCATATTTGAAATATAATAAAAAATCTTAAAAAGCTTCCATTCAACTTGACACTTAATCATGAAAGCTTTAATGTATCACCCTTCAATCAGGACTAAATGAAAATGTCTGCTCTCCCCACTCTGTTCAGTATCTTCCTGGGAGGACTAGCTAGTAGCACTAGCAAGAAAATGAAATAGAAAACAGATTGTAAAGTAACAAACAAAAATTCTTGTTTGTAAGTAACAAAACCATGCAGAATATATTAAGTCACATATGTAAAGAACTTATAAGATTAATAAGTGAGTTTGTCAAAGTTGCAAAACACAATGGTAACACAAAGTTCAATCACATTAATATAATAGCAACAGTGTGTGAAAAAAACCCCAAGAATATTCCATAACAGCCAAACATACATAGAAATGATATATGTTAAGTATTTTATACTTAAGATGTAAGTCTAACAAACTATGTACAGGTCCTTCAGCTGAAATCTATACATTTCTGATGTTGCAACCAAAGGAAACCTAAAAAGGCAGAGAAACAAAGTATATATGGGTAAGAACACTCCACACAGAAAATGAATCTTGACTCTGGGTTTACCTATGTACCAATTTCAAAATCTTTTCAAAATCTTGCTGAGATCTTCATAAAAATAAACAGACTCATTCTGAATTTGGATAGAAAGACAAAGGGTCAAGAATAGTTCAAGCAATTCTACAAAAATACAAACTAATATGTGTCCACATGAAGTTAAATCTCAGTTGTCAGGAGGGTGTGATTCTAGAGGAGAGAAAGACACAGTGACCAAAGGAATAAAATAGAGACTGAGAGAGGATTCCACACCAATAGTTGCCCAATAAATTTTTGACAGTACTGCAAGAGGGACTCCATGGGGGGAACAGCTTCCCCAGAAGGCAGGGGTCAGCTGGAATCATGGAGTGGAAGAGAAATCTTTTCCCAAGCTCAATATCTTATTCCAAAAGGACACATACATGATAAATCATGATAAATAGAAATGTAAAGTATAAATTTACATTATTTTCTTAAATTTCTTGAACGTTTCTTATTTTTATGTTAAAAACATAAAAATAAAAAAAAAAAAAATATATATATATTATATTATATAATATATATATTATATATAAAATAATCTCATTGGTAGGAGTCCTTGCCTACCCTGCAGAAGCCCTGGGTTTTGTCCCATCACCTACGTAAACAGGGTATGGTGGTATCTGACTATACTCCAAGGGCATGAGAGTTTGAGGTAAGGATACATAAGACTGTGTCCAAAACAAAAGCAACAAAGAGTAAGAGACAAAATTTATTAGATTTGATCCCAAAAGCAAATCCATAAAAAGAAAAATGGATTAGACCCCATTAGAAATGAAAAAAACATTAAGACTGTAACGTACTTGTACCAGGTAAAAGGTTTTTGATGTACTGTTGCCATGCAAGTCTAGATATGTGACAAACGGTAGAGAGCTACACAGATACATACACACACACAAGGGAGGACATGTAAAACAGAGGTGCAGGAATGAAACTTTGTCTGGCTCGAGGCAGGACCTGCAATTCCTGTCCCAGAACTTCTGTGAATTATCTGAATCTCCATGGGCATTCAAGTTGCCCCTGTGAGTTATTGTACCTCTGTGAAGTCCAGATATTGCAGTCATATCGCCCTTCCCTATCTCTGCAAAGTTCCAGACCCTGATGGCCTTCCTTTGAGTTATTGAGCAAAATGTCACACCTCTAGTTTACTGGTTGGACAAACAGGGCTCTGCAGACCCAGGTAGGAGCCAGGATGGCTTGCACTTCCCTTCTCCTTATCCAAACCCTTCTGCCCCCCACTTCCTCGCCCAGAGCACAGTAGCTTTTAGTATATAAACACATTGCTGGCATGAATAAAGGAGAGTCACTTTTCTTCTGGACCCTCTCTTTGAGTCTGTCTCATTTATCTTTGAGTGATTTCTCACAGTTCCCTCCCCACTCCTTGCCAGAAGCTCAGCCTAGGAACTGTTAGCCCCTGAGCCTTGTGAAGCTGCCAACCTGGTTCTAGGAGGGAAGAACACATACTGTGGATTGTGGCCATGCATGATTAAAGGACCAAACAGACTAATATATATATATATCTATATATATAATATATATATATATATATATATATCCCATACAGATGGAACTGTAAAAAAACTGTCAATAAAAATAGGTCTTCAAAGACACCGAAGTCAGAACTAACACCAGATATAGAAAGGGTAAAGTGGAGTGGGGGATGGGAGGACAGCACAGGGGAGGGGGAACTGGGAGGGCTAAATAACACTAATGAATGTTTGAAAAAGTCACTTGGATCCCCTCCTGTGAACCTGGAGCTGTGGTCCCCTCCTCTGAATCCGTGGTCCCTTCCTGTGAGCGGAAACTGTAGGCCTCTCCTGTGAGCTAGATTTGTGATATTCTGTGAGCTAGAGCTAAGGTCACCTCAAAGTAGCCTGAAGCTTTGGCCCTCCACTGTGAGCCTCTGGTAGTAGGCTGAGGGAGCTGATTGAAGGATGAGGAACTTCTCAATATTGGGAAGCAGTTTTTGCACAAACCTCCAAAGGCTTCACAATGGACAGAGAGGTATCACAAGAACTCTGGGCTAGCTTAGTGCTCATGTGTGTGGGAGAGTTGCATCATTCTAACAAGTGCATGAAACAGAAATTTCCAGAATACTCACCCCCATATTTTTCCATACTTTTTATAGCATTCTTCATCAAATTTCCATATACCCTGAGAAAAGAAATAAAATAAAATCTGTTATTCTCCTATATGTATACTGACCCATTTCTTTTTCTTTTTTTTGCTTTTTTTTTTTTTTTTGTCTTTTGAGACAGGGTCCTCTAAGTAGCTCTGGCTGTCCTGGAACTCACTTCTTAGTACCAGATCTGGCCTTGAACTCACAGAGATCCGCCTGGTCTCTGCCTCCAAGCAAGTGCTGGATTAAAGGCATGCGTCATTTCTATCAAGAGCACAAATGACTCAAATATCAGGAAATTGAGCTGTCTGTCCCTCACTTTTATTAGAGGCAAGTTCTTTTTCAAAGCCAATTTTTATTGAAGCTTTGTGCATTTTGTACAAAATTTCCAATCAAATCTAGACTCATTCCCTTCCTTGCCCACCCATCAGAGCTCATGCATTCTGCCAAACATGTTTTTTTTTATTTTTTTAGTAAAATTTAAAAATGTTTCAAGCAGAAGTTCACCACTTCAGTCAGGTCTCTTTTGACCCAGTCTCTTTTTTTGTTGTTGTTGTCATTGTTGCTGTTGTTCCTTCCAATTTACATCACTCCAAAATATGTATATATGCATGCCACATATATCTTTTAGAATCTTCAGCTTATGATTTCTTTTTTTATTAGGCTGAAAGATGTCATGTTTGGAGGCTTCTCCTTGGCAAGACCAAGCCACCATCAGTTCTGACCTGTGCTCCCACACGGGCGGTTTTCCCTCCCCGTGGTCACCAAATGAGGTCCAGTAAGCACCATGTCCTGTCTTTGATCCTCCTTGTACTTGGTCTCTCATGATACAGCCTGGGTAGTCCAACAATGCGGCAGCTCTACTCTGAAGAGAGATAAAACCCCAGTATCTCAGTCCACAATGTGAGATGATCATCAGCTAGTCCCCATTGACACTGAAGCTGTTTGGAGGATTCTTGGAGAGGATGAGTCTTCAGTCCATATTGGAAAGTTGAAAATCTTACTCTCATATCTTTGAAAGGATGGCAAAAGCAGTGGCAGCCTTAGGGTAACTGTACTTTCCATTAAGAATTGAAGACAGGCGGGCTGGAGAGATGGCCCTAGCGGTTAAGAGCGCCACCGCTCTTACAGATTGACCCGGGTTCGATCCCCAGCACCCACAATGGCGGCCGAGAGCCGTCTGAAACTCCAATTCCAGGAGAACTCCAGTTCCAGGGGAATCCGAGACCCTCTTTGACCTCCGCGGCATTGCACGACACGGGCAGGCACAACTTGCATGCAGATAGGTCACATTCATACACATACAGAAATTAAAAAAAAAAAAAAAAAAAAAAAAAAAAGAATTGAAGACAGGCAAAACAGCTATGCTCTTTTTTTATTTTTTTACTTTTTGTCTTTTTACTAAGATCTCAAGTTTTATACCTGAAGTACAATTTCCGAGGCCTTACTAATTATTTATTTCTGGTTATACTTTCCTTTTGGATGCTTAAGGCCACACTGTTAGCCCAGATTAACCAAGGTTTTTGTTTTCTCAAGGTCAGTTGAGGATCTGGTCAAGAGGCAAGTTTTTACTTAGAGATATCTGAAGGGATAGGAGAAAATGGAGTTGTTTGAAATAGAGAATTCTATTCTGCTTTTGAATTCTCTGAGAATGAATACTTTGTATATTAAAAGGAATCTCCCTTTTCCACAAACTAAGCAGCTGCGTGTATGAGGTATTTTTGAATGTGTGCATTATCTTTGAAATCCTGGAAGACTGAACTATTCCATTCACAGTCATATGAGGAATCCAAAGGGTAGGAAAGTGAATATGCTTCTTAGGGTGACTTAGGATTTTTTTAAAAAAATCTCCTGGTTCAGTATTTAAAAATTTTAAAAATGTATTTTATTTACTATTTTAACTATGTGTATGAGCATTTTCCCTGCACGTATGTAAATGCAGCAGGAGGAGGCCAGAAGAGGGCTTCAGATTCCCTGGAACTGGAGTTACAGATGGTTGTTATTCAACCTGTGGATCCTGGGAACTGAACTCAGGTCCTCTGCAAAAGCAGCCAGTGCTCTTCACAGCTGATCTGTCTCTCTAGCCTTCTTTTAATTTATTTTATGTAACAGCGAGAGAGTGAGGCCAGGCTTCTGGCTTTCTTGCCAGAGATCCACTTAAAAATCCCCTAGGCTCAACCATACTCTGGTACCAGGTCATGGCTTCTTCTGGGGTTTGTCATTAGAATTCAGCCTCTAGATGGCCTAAGCCAGTTTCTTATCTCCAAGAGAGCAACCTAAGACTAAATGAGATAAGTGTGGTGCTGGATTCTCTGGAACTGGAATTATGGCTGTTAGCCATCATGTGAGTGCTGGGAACTGAACTTAGGTCCTCTGCAGGAGAAACCAATACTCTTAACCATTGAGCCATTTCTCCAGCCCCTTAACCTAAAGCCCTAAAATCACCTTTACTGCCTTGCTCATTGTTTCTGATTTTTGTAATGTGAATAACTTAGACAAAAAAAAAGAAAAAATCCCTGCTGGTCTCATATGTAAAGATATCTAACACTTCTCTCTCTCTTTCTCTTTCTCTCTCTTTCTCTCTCTCTCTCTCTCTCTCTCTCTCTCTCTCTCTCTCTCTCTCTCCCCTTTTTGTTTTGGTCTTTTTGAGACAGGGTCTCCCTATAGCCCTAGCTGACCTGTAACTTGCTCTGTAGACCAGGATGGCCTTGAACTCACAGAGATCTGCCTGCCTCTGCCTCCCAAGTGCTGGGATTAAAGGCATGCACCACCATGCCCAGCCCAAGACATCTTGTTTTTTATGCTTTATTTTTTATTGTTGTTTTGTGTATTTCATACATAATTTTTTGATTCAGTTAAAAAAAGATCAAAAAAAGAAAGCTGGGCATGTCAGTACACATGATTAATCCTGGCAGTGTCAGGAGGATCTCTGAGATCAAGGTCAGCCTGGTCTACATAGTGAGTTCCAGGTAAGCTGTGGCTTCTCTAACCCTTTCTCACGTCTTAAACAGATAAAGATATGAACTTCCTACCTTCCCTCATTCTGGGTAAACCTAGATTTCATGTAATTGTGTCATGTGTCCTTATGATAATTGTTTTCATGTGGCATTTGTGTCAAGACATTTTAAATAAACTATGGCCACTTCAGTTATTTTCTTTTTCACTCTCTGTATTGTGTGCTAAAATTATGCCCAATTAAAATGCACATGTTCAGTTTTATTTTGATGATGTATTAAAAGGCTATATAAATACATATTGCCTTATAAACATGAGTTTATAAACATAAGTTTATAAACATGAGTAGTCTAAGCATCTTCAAACCTATATAACAATGTCTTTGGGTCTATTAAGTGTGAACAAAGTTTTAAATGCAAATTGTTTATACAAAATAATATTCATTAAAACCATAAGATATATTATTTCATTACACTATAAAATTTAATGTAACATACATAGATTTTGATTAGGATTTCCTTTCTATATAAATATGTAAATTAAAATTTTTGTTTCAACTGCATAAAAGAGAGAATTGTGGTAGGGCACCTCAACACTGCCCGTAGCTACACCAGATGATGGGCCCCTAGTGAGCCCAGAAGTTAAAAAGATTAACTTAAAGTATGGGAATAAAAATAGCTTAAATCAAGTAAACTAGGAAGGAGTTTGAGAACAGGTTAATATGTTCCTGGTTGCTTAGTAACTAACTCATTCTTCATCACTTCTGTACTTTATACTTGGCTTGCTTTTAGAGAATAGAAATTATTAGAGAGACTTACCACCCCTAAACTTGATAACTTAAACTTTTCACACTTGGACATGGTTTTTCCTATATAAATGCCTCCCAACTGTAACTTGGGGCTACACACCCTAGACTGAATGTCCACAGTGTGTAGTCATCACCTGACTAAAGACTTTCTATTGGCTTCATTCTTTATATGAGTGGTCTTCTCTGGTGAAATTATTCAATTACATGATAAAAATCATTGATTTTTCAAAATATTTTTAATATGAAGCTATTAAATGTAAAGTTTTTATTAAAAACGATGTAAAACGTAAATAATATATATGCTAAATATCTTTATGCTGTTTCTTTTTCACAATGAAAATTACAGGAGATATAATCTCAGTAAAGAGTAATTACAAAATCTTGATTACTAAAACCCATCTTAAACATGATTGTGCATGAATGCATGGTCTACATGAGCCTATGTTTAAAAAAAATAACTTATTTGGTATCAAATTGGCCTATAAGTAAGTTATCATGTAAGCTGGAATTGTTAAATTAGCCCAAATTCCTTTTGGACTATAGTAGAAGCAAAATTTTAAGAAAAATGGCCTTAACTCCAACAGACTACGTTAGCTTGGCCATGCGTCCAGTATGCCAAATGAGGATGTGAGATCAGTGTGGTTAATTTGGACAAAGAAGCAGAAGTGGCTCGCAGTCCTAGGTCTTTTGAGAAAATCGATGTGGGTTTATAAGTTTATAAGTTTAAATATTTTATGGCTAAGATATTATCACAATGCTGGTTCTACAACACAGTTCCTATTGCTTGAAGATATAAGAGATATTACTCCTGCTCCAGGGTGCAATTTTTCTGACAGATAATTGCTCTCCTGAGATGCTAAATTGTTTATTCAAGGATAAAAAAAGATCACCTATCTCTAGATATATCACAAATCAGATATAGATAGATGTCTCGAACGATACTACTAGAGAGGATATATCTAGCTCTCTATATTATATATAGACTTTACCGGCTGTTTAAGGCCACTACTGCCTCTTTAAACCAACAAACAGGGTTTCTCAAGGTCCATATCTTAGCCAAGCCCATTTTGAAAATAGCTCTAAACATTTAAAAAGAAAATTGGTCCTAAAAACCTGCATGAAGGCCTATAAATTTTATGTTATATTTTAATAATATATGTACTATAATTATTCATCTCTATGCTTTGAAGTTTAAAGAAAAAATAGTTTAGCTAACTTCTTGGTAATTATTTGAAAGAAAAATAATTTCAAACTGCCTATTATAATAAAACAAGGCTATGAATATAGTTTTACTTTCATTTATTACTATTAAATATTCAAGATACCATATAGATGTATTCTACAGTTCCTCTTGGATTTTTATTAATTTTTTTTACCAACTTTTAATTGAACTTTTGTGCATTTCATACAACATTTCTAAGTAAAATCTAGACCCACTCCCCCTTTCTTGCCCCCCACCCTACCAGAGCTCATGCATTCTGCCACACATTTCTTTCATCTTTTTCTCAGTCTTTTTTTTAATTTTTCAATGCAAAAGTTTACTGTTTTGGGCAGATTTTTATTTAAAATTTTATCCTATGAAAGTGTTTGCTAAATTTCATTTAAAAGAAAAACAAGCTAAAAATTTTTTTTTACAAATAAAAGACTGTATTCAGGTACTTGTAATGTGCTCCTTCCTTTACTACAAAATTCAGGAAGATGAACTTTGAGATTCACATGTACCCATCTCATCTGAAAATTCAACCATATTGGGGTTCAGAATGCTGTGTGGTACTCATCTTCAACTAACTGACAATCTGTGGTCCCCAAGTAACTGAACATTTCTCTTATTTTTTTTTTTTAATATTTTATTTAGGGATTCCACGACCATCCCAGCCCAGTTGCTTCCAGCGCAGGGTGAATCAGGCTTCTCAGCAGATGGGTTCCAGGGCCTTCCCAGCTCTGGCACCTCCCATGCAGGGTTCCAACACCATCTGAGCCCAGTCATTTCCAGTGCAGGGTTCCAGGACCATCCTAGTACCTTCACTTTAGGCACAGGGAAAGCGACCAGGTCAGGCCTCTCAGCAGGTGGGTTCCAGGACCTTCCCAGCCCCAGCACCTCCAGCACGGGGTTCCAAGACCATAGGAGTCCTGTTGCTTCCAGCCCAGGAATCCAGGATCATCCCAGCCCAGTAACTTCCAGTGCAGACCAGGTTCCAGGACCATCCAAGCCCAGCTGCTTCTGGTGGTACAGGGTTCCAAGACAATCTGAGCCCCATCGCTTCAGGTGCAGGGTCTCTGGAGCTGCTCCAACTTCCACACTGGATCTGGTAAGGCCCTGTAGTCACCTTGGAAGTGACAGGATTGGGCGAGCAAAAACCAGTACCACCCCCCCCACACACACCTTGCGGCCATCCTGGTGGGAACAGACAAGGTGAATCAGAGCACAAAGTAACAGGAGAGATAGCAAACCTTCCAACCTAGAGGAACAGGCCTTCAACCAAACGAAGAAACACTTGAATTTCACATCAGATTATAAAGAACAAATCAAATCCACATGCCAAGAGCACAAAGGAAAAAAAATGCGAAAAGGAAATAATAAATCCCCAACAAAATCTAGCAGTCCTATAGAAGACCCCAACAATGAGTTTTCCCTGGAGATAGCCCAGGACCAGATCTTAAAAGAACAATAATAGACATAATCAAAGAAATGAAGGGAGAGAATGACAAACTCAGGAATGAAGTGAAAACACTGAAAAGATCACAAACTGAAATGAAATAGGAAACCGACCAGTGAATCAAGGATCTAGAAGGAGAGAATGACAAACTCCAAAGGGAACTGGAAGTACTAAAGAAATCACAGGAAGGCATGAAAAAGGAAGTTGCACACTCGTCTAATCAGCAGGAAAAGATAGGAGAAAGCCTCAGTAACAGAATGGATGAAGCAGAAAGAATAGCAACACTGGAAGTAAGGTGGAAGAATTGCAGTGCTCAAACAAAGAGGATGAAAAATTAAAAAAAAAAAAAAACAAGAGTGGAACAATAAGGAAATATAAGAAAATATGAAGAGACCAAACCTCTACATCATAGGGATAGAGGAAGGAGAAGAATCCCAGGACAAAGGTATTGATCAGCTCTTTAACACAATAATAGAAGAAAATTTCCCCAAACAGAAAAACAACAAACCCTTACAAATACAAGAAGCACATAGAACACCAAATAGACAAGATGAGAAACGGAATTCCTGGAGCTGGAGAGATGGCTCAGTGGTTAAGAGCACCTACTGCTCTTGCAGAGGACCCAGGTTTGATTCCCAGCACCCACATGGTGGGTAAGAACTGTCTTTAACTCCAGTTCCAGAGGAATCTGACACCCTCTTCTGACCTCTGTGACATGCACACAGGTGCACCAACCTACATGCACACAGTACACTCATACACATAAAAATAATGAATTTTTAAAAATTTAAAAGAAAGAGAATTCCCCATGCCATATCATAGTAAAAACACTAGACACGCAAAGCAAAGACAAAATACTGAAAGCCACAAGAGAAAAACAACAAGTTACATATAAAGGGAAACCCACAGAATTACAGCTGACTTTTTGGTGCAAGCAGTGAAAGCCAGAAGAATGTGGATGAAAGTATTTCCAGTATAAATGACTATAGCTGCCAACCCAGATTACTATGCCCAGCAAAAAATGTCAATTATAGTTGAAGGAGAGAAAAAAAAAAAAAAAACTTTTCATGACATAAACAAGATGAAAGAATACATGAAAAAAAAACAACCCTTCAGAAAATACTCAAAGAAATTTGAAGGTCAGAGGAAAGGATCAACTATCTCCAAGAATCTAGACAAAGTAATGAATAAAAGTATAATTGTGGAAATACAAACCCAGACCAAGAAGGTAAACAGAAAATAAAGTAAAAAGAATCAGAACATATCTCTCAATCATAACTTTAAATATTAATGGACAGAACTCCACAATCAAAAGATATAGACTGGGAGAATGAATTAGGAAACAGAACCCATCTATATGCTGTCTATTAGAAATCCATTTTGCCCTCAAGGATAGGCACCAACTTAAAGTGAAAGGATGGAAAAAATATTCCAAGCAAATGGTACTAAAAAGCAAGTAGGAGTTACTTTTCTAATATCAGATAAAATAGACTTCAAAGTAAAACTAATTGGAAGAGACAGAGAGAGCCACTACATCCTTAACAAAGACTCAATTAACCACGAAGATTTTGCAACCATGAATATATATGCCCCAAGCTCCGGTGCACCTAACTTTTTAAACACAATTCCACAGGACCTCAAGGCAGAGATTGATCACAGCACACTAATAGTCGGGGATTTCAATACAGCACTGAGCCCATTAGATAGGTCAACTGGACAAAGAAAAAACAGAGACATCTGAACTGAACAACACAATACATGAAATGGACCTCATAGATATCTACAGAATATTCCACCCAAACACCAGAAAATATACTTTCTACTCAGCACTCCATGGAACATTCTCCAAAATTGACCACATACTGGAAAAAAAAAACCCTCTACAAATACAAAAGGATTAAAATAATTTTATCCATTTTATCAGACCACAGTGAAATAAAGCTCAATATCAATACCAGAATAAGCCCAACTAGCTATAAGAACACATGGAAACTAAAAAGAACACTCCTGAATAATGACTGGATCAAGGAAGAAATAAAGAATGAAATAAAAACATTCCTGGAACTAAATGAAAAAGACAATAAAAGACAGCAAAACCTGTGGGACAGTTTAAAAGCAGTCCTAAGAGGAAAGTTTATAGACCTCAGTGCCTACATTAAAAAAGCAGAAAGAGGACAAATAAATGAACTAACACTGCAGCTAAAAAGACTTGAGAGGCAACAACAAATGAACCCAAAACCCAACAGACAGGAAGAAATCACAAAAATCAGAGCAGATATCAATAAACTAGAAACAAGCAAACAAAAAAAATTACAAAGAATCAATGAATACAAAAGCTGGTTCTTAAAAGGATAAACATGATAGATAGACCCCTAGCCCAATTAACCAAAAGAAAGAAAGAGCAACTCCAAATCAGTAGTATTCCTGGTGAAAAGGGATACATCACAACAGAGAAAAGATCCAGACAATCATATGAGAATACTTCAAAAACCTATACTCTACTAAATTTGAAAATGCAAGAGAAATGGAGGAACATTTGAAATCCTGAAATTCACCAAAGCTTAACCAAGAAGAGATTCACAGCTTAAACAGATTCATAATATATGAGGAAGTTGAAAATGTAATAGTAAACCTCCCAACTAAAAAAAGCCCAGGCCCAGATGGTTTCACAGCAGAATTCTATAAAACATATAAAGAGGACTCACAACCATTATTGCTCAAACTGTTCAGAAGGATTCAAGCAGAGGGAAACCTCCCAAATTCCTTCTATGAAGCCTGCATCACTCAGAAACCAAAACCAGGCAAAGATACAACTGCAAAAGAAAACTATAGATCCATCTCATTAATGAGCATAAATGCAAAAATTCTCAACAAAATACTTGCAAACCACATACAGACCCACATCAGAAAGATCATCCATCATGACCAAGTTGGATTCATACCAAAAATGCAGGGATGTTTCAACATATATAAATCGACTGAAAGACAAAAACCACACAGTCATCTCAATTGATGCAGAAAAAGCCTTTGATAAAATCCAGCATCCTTCATGCTTAAAGTCATAGAGGGAATTGGACTGGAGGGAACATTCCTCAACGTAATCAAAGCCATATACAACAAACCCACTGACAACAACATCCTAAATGGAGAAAAGTTAGGAGGATTCCCCTTAAAGGCAGGAACTCCACAAGGCTGCCCCCTGTCACCACTCCTCTTCAATATAGTGCTTGAAACAATTACCATTGCAATAAGGCAAGAAAGGGAAATTAAAGGAGTACTAATTGGAAAAGAGAAAGTCAAACTATACCTCTTTGCAGATGATATGATAGTTTACCTAAGGTATGCTTAAAACTCTACCAGAAAACTCCTAGAAATGATTAAGAGTTTCAGTAAAGTGGAAGGATACAAAATTAACCTAGAAAAATCAGTAGACTTTCTTTACACCAACAACAAGCAATTGGAGAAAGAATACAAGAACACCTTCCCACTCACAATAGCCACAAAACAATAAAATACCTAAGAACAAACTTAACGAAGGACACCAAAGATCTCCATGACAAAAGTTTTAAACTCCTGCAGAAGACTGAAGAAGACATCAGAACATGGAAAGACCTCCAACGCTCATGGATTGGAAAGATTAATATAGTAAAAATGTCCATTCTACTCAAATTGGTATACAGATTCAATGAATTACAATTAAAATCCCCAAGAGTTTCTTCACAGACTTGGAAAAAGTCTTAAATTCATATGGAAAAACAAAAGACCCCGAATAGCCAAAGTGACCCTGAGTGAAAAGTGCAATACAGGGGGGGATCACTATACCAGACTTCAAACTATATTATAGGACTATAGTAATAAAAACAGCCTGGTACTGGTACAAAAACAGACTCATGGACCAATGGAACAAAATGGAAGATCCAAACTTGAGCACATATAATTTTAGCCACCTCATATTTGACAAAGGACCATAAAGACTCAATGGAGGAAAAACATCTTCAGCAAATGGTGCTGGGATAAATGGATCACCATTTGTAGAAAAATAAAATTTAACCCCTACCTCTCACCCTGTACAAAAATCAACTCCAAATGGATCAAAGACCTCAATGTGAAACCTGAAACTCTGAAGGTGATAGAAGAAAATGTTGGCAGCAACCTACAAGACATAGGCATAGGAAAAGAATTTCTAAATCAAACAGCAGCTGCTCAGGAAATAAGGTCAACGATTGACAAGTGGGATTTCATTAAACTCAAAAGCTTCTGTACAGCAAAAGAAATGATCAATGAAGTGAATAGAAAACTCACAGAGTGGGAGAAAACCTTCACCAGTGACACATCTGACAGATCATTCACATCCAGAATATGCAAACTACTCAAAAAAACAAAGGTATAAGAAAACATGTGACCTACTCAAGAGATGGAATAAAGAGCTGAACAGAGATTTCACAAGTGAGGAAATAAAGATGGCTGCTAAACATCTTAAAAAGTGTTCAACATCATTAATAATTAAAGAAATGCAAATTAAAACCTCTTTAAGATATCATCTCACTCCAATAAGACTGGGTAAAATCATGAAAACAAAAGACACCAAATGCTGGAGAGGATGTGGGGAAAGGGGAACACTCATCCACTGCTGGTGGGAATGTAAACTTGTACAACCATGATGGAAAGCAGTGTGGAGAACCCTAAAAGACTCAAAATGAGTCTACCACCTGACCCAGCCATACCACTCCTGGGTATATACCCACAAAACTCATCTTACTGCAAAGATACATGCACATCTATGTTTATTGTAGCTCTCTTCACAGTAGCAAAGAGTTGGAACCAACCCATAAACCCCCTCAACCAATGAGTGGATAGAGAAAATGTGGTACATCTACACAGTGGAGTTCTATGCAGCAGTAAAGAAAGATGACATCATGAACTTTGCAGGTAAATGGGGGGAACTAGAAGACATTATGCTAAGTGAATTAACACAGTCCCAGAGAAACAAGTGACATGTGGTATCCCTCATCTGTGAATGCTAGCAGCAAATACCTAGTAGTAAGGCAAACTGTGCAATATTTTTTTTTACCTGAAAGCAACTGTACTGTTATAATATGAATACCTTAATGGTATCTAGAATTAACCCACCACTTATTTTCAGACTTTGTAATTGTGGTATATGGGGGGGGAGGATATGTATGCATACTTTAGAATAATATAAAATGAAAGAGGAAAAATGTGAATTCCAAAATGGTTACCCTCATTTGTCGATGCTAACAGCAAATCCCCAGTTGGAAGACAAGCTGAATAACATTGTTGTTATATTTCTTTTTATCTGAAAGCAAATGTGCTGTTATAATATGAATCTCTTAAAGGACTCTAGAATTGACCTACCACTTATTTTCAGACTCTGTAACTACTGTATATGGGTGGAAGGTACGTATTTACATCTTAGAATAATATAAAATTAAAGGGGAAAAATGTGAATGCTTAAAAATATTTTGGAATTTTCCATGTGGAAAATTCCTTCTCCTCATGCTTTTGGAGCAGGAATACATCCTACATGCTACAGTGAAAAAGGAGTTCTCAGGGCTGCCAACCTTATAGTAGAGGTTGAGTGGTAGTATATTTCTCCTTCATAAAAATATTTTGGAAATAACATACAGTTTATTCTTGGAGGTCATAATTTTGATACATATGTGATGGTTATATAGGCATATGTTGGAGCAATACAAAGGGGTGGGAACAACAACAACAACCTAAAGAGGGGGTCAAAGAGCTGACTTATACAGTGAAATTCTGCCCCAAACAACAAGCCTCTGCAATGAAAAACTTTGGAAAGACTGAGAGAAAGATGCAAGACATGTATGGCAGAAGGCATGAACTGGGGTGGGATTGGAGGCAGGGAGAGGATAATGTGTCTAAATTGGACTGAAAGATGATGTATGAAATACACAAATCATCAATAAAAATAAAATACAATATTTTATTTATTATTTTAATTTAACTTTATTTTTTCTTAAATTTTTATTGTGCTTTTGTGGATTTTATATATTTCTTATTTAAGTTTAGACCCCTTCTCCCATCCCTGTTTTTATGTATGTGAGTGTGCTGTCTGAATGTATGTAGGTGCACTATGTCATGCAATGTCCGTGCAGGACAGAAGAAGGCATCAACCCCTGGAACTGGAGTTATGAATGGTTGTTAGGCATCATGTGGGTGATGGGAATCAAATCTGGGTCCATTTAAGAACAGTCAGTGCTATTTACTGCTGAGCCACTCCTCTTATTTTTTGTTCCTTAAACTTCTTTAAAATTCAATATTTTCAAGTTTCTAAAATTTAGTATTTCATTTGGTATATTCCTAATTGATAGAGTAATACTAATTTTGTTTCAATTCAATTATAAGTAATTATGTTACTTCCTTTCCCTATGAATATTTCTTATCCAGAATGCTTACCTTACGCAAAACTAGTTTTCATGTTTATAATTTTCACATGTACATTCCCTTGCTGCCTTCCTCTCTAGCTTGTGCCCTGAGGACCTGCTTAGAGCTTCCCTGTCACCTGTCTTTGGATGGCTCTCCAGGTGGTGAGAAGAGGGCCATTCTGCCATCAACGAGGTGGTGACCCGAGACTACACACACCATAAACATTCACAAGCACATCCATGGGGTGGGCTTCAAGAAACTGCCCCTTGGGCACTCAAACGAATCTGGAAATTCTCTAAGAAGGAGATGAGTACCCCAGATGTGCGCATTGCTAGCAGGCTCAACAAAGCTGTCTGGGACAAAGGAATAAGGTATTATATCCATGTTCTGTTTTTCCAGGAAACCTAATGAGGATGAGGATTAGCCAAACAAGCTGTATGGTTTGGTAATCTTTGTCCCCTTTACCACATTTAAAAAATCTACAGAGTCAATGTGGATGAGAACTAACTGTTGAGAGTCAAATAAAACTATAAAGCTGCAAAAAAGTCAAGTATTTTCATTCTTTGAAAAAAAAAACACATATAGCTGGGTGTGGTGTCACACATCTTTAATCCTGGCACTTGGGAGGCAGAGACAGGCAGATCTGTGAGTTCAAGGACAGCCTGGTCTACATAGTGAGTTCTAGGCCAACTGGGGCCACAAGGAGATCCTCTCTCAAAAAGATCAAATATATATTGCTTATTATTTAGAATAATTTGAATTAAGAACTCCAGTTTAAAAAATATATATATATATATATATCTCCAAAGTTTTGGGTTAATTCTTGTTATACAAATTATATGAAAGCATCACTGTCTAATAAAAGCAATAGTAATAATAATTTATAATTTATGTACTTTTGTTCATGATTAAATGAGCATCTAAGGAGTCTGACATTATCCAGGCCTTCAGCAAAGGGAGAGACCTAAAATTAGGTTGGATCACTAAAAAAAGGGGGGAAAAAGAGCACTGTGTACCTGATAGCCAGGTACTCCAAAGAGACAGACTTGTTCTTGTAATGATTGCTGTTGCAGCCCCAAACCTTTCAGTTTTCTCCTCTGGCTTGTCCTACACACCCAGTTACAGCCTCATGTTCGATGGATACAGACATAGAGTGGGGTTAACTGTAGCTGCTTGCAAGTGTCCTTTATATTTCTCTTTATATGTCCTGTATTGTTCAAGCTTTTCTTTTGGAATTTATGGAATGTGCTTTGAGTTGTCTTGTCATTAGGACCTGGGCACTTTCTTTTGCCCACAGCAAAATGACTTGGCTCAAGAGGAGCCTCTCTGCAGCAGGTGGGTGGAGTCCCGAAGGAAAGAACTAGTATTTTTCTTGAGCTTTACTTAGATCCCAGTCAGCTGATTTCTTGTCTATAATTATGAAATGTGATCACTCTTTCTTTTGAAAGAGTACATGGGGGTCTGTGGGGCTGGGGAAGAAAGGAGGCTACTTGTTTGCAGTAGCACAGATTTCATTTGAGCTAGACCTCACAGAATTGTTTTAAATCCCTTCCTGGGCTATGCCTACTTGACCAGTGATGCTAGATCCTGTCTTTCTGTGACTTAGGTCATAAAAGCTCAGTTCCTCATGGAAATCCACATGTTAAAATTCCACTCTTGTCACATTCTGTGGGCAGCTCTTTATGTACCTAAATCTGCTAAAAATAGTATATAAATAGTATATAAATTAACATATTCTAACATCAGAGTTCAGTCAAATCTTTCTTTTCTTAAAAGTGGCTTATTCAAATTGAATTTTTGTGTACTTTATACAGAGCATCTCAATCAGTCTTAATCACCTTTAGAACCCCTTCCTCATTGGTACTCTGCTCCAGCTCCCCCCCCCACTGGAATTCATATGCTATGTCATACACTCCTTAAGGCTTATTTTATCAAGTTGGTGTCCTTGGATGTTCCTCAATGGACGTCCATCCACTGAGGTATAGTCAGACTATCCAGAGTCCTTCAGTTTAAGAAGATCAGCATTTCCTCACACAGCTCTTAACAGCTGCCCAAGTTTCTTCAGCTAAGATGGGGGTCTGCTGCCCATTTCCCCAGTTCCATGCTGGGTTTCTTTCTGCTTGAGTTTGCATGGGCCTTGTGGATGCTGACACCATTGCTGTAGTTTCATATGAATAGGGTTCTAGGAGCTTGTATGCCAGCGTTCAGCTTTGTGTAGAGATCTCGTATGTGTAATTTGCCATTAGGTTGTTAGATATGATTCTCTCTGGGGTTTTTTTGGCACTAGCTATGTATTATTTATCTTTCCTCTCTCTCTTCTTGTCTAACCCTCCCTGTAAGGTTATGACGCGCTCCCCCCAGAATGAAAGGCCACGAGGTCTAAGTTCTTCAGAGCAAAGTTTAATTCAGGGTAGCCAGGGCTAGGCTCAGGGGAGAAGAGAGCCAACCACAGAATGGCATCCGGCTTGGGAATTTAAGGAATGTGGGTGTGGGATTCAGTGAGAGTGGGGTGGGTCAGAATCTGGAATCTGGCTTCCAGAAGGGTGAGGGGCAAGGCAGAAGATTCCTGAGTAATCAGTGGTGGCCTGCTTTAGCATAGCCAAAGGCTATGCCTGGTAGAGCAGGTTCTAGGACCTCTGGTCTTAGGTGTCTCTGCATTCCAATGGGCTTCTGGATCTCAACCTGACACTCCCTACATGACTTCCTCATTTAAAGTGTTCCTATTTTCCCTTTTTTCTCCCTTGATAATACCAGTCTCCTATGGTCTCTTGAGCTCCTTCTTTCCCTTTATTCCCAAATTCCCTTGTACAGCCTTCCCTCTTTTCTCCTATTTAAATAGCCCCCCCTCCATTTTATCCATTTCTCCCTGTCTCCTACTGTTCTTCTCTTTCAGGTTCCTTCTTTCCCTTTACCTCCCTTGTTCTTTTCCTTTTTCATTGTTCCTGCAGTCATATCAGGATGCATACTCACATATAAGAATTTGGTTCTAGGATCTGCAAAAGGAGAATGTAGGGGGGAAAAACAGGAAGCCAGCTGTGGCTTCTTTTGTGTTGTTACTTGCTTTTCTGCTTACACTGAAACCTGGCCTAAGGCAGGATTTGCATCTGCATTAGCAAGCCTATCACACTTTGAGATCAAAGGCAGTTCTTGTGCTCCTGATGCTAGTGCTCCTGATGTTATGGATCTTGAGGCACGGGGTCTGAAACCAGGCCCTGAGATATGATGTCACTCTGGGTATCAAAACAGAATGCTGTGAATAAAAAGACAAGTCCTTCTTACCATCTGACAGGGACTCCCGGACATTATTTGCGCATGTAAATCTTAGCCCTTGATGCTTGTGTAGTTGTTACCAGTGAGTTGGACTGGGGTCAAGCAGACCACCAACTTGGGAAGCTGGTGTGGGACTGGACGGTGATCAGTCAGGTCACCAGCTGTGATGCGTGGTGAGGCCCAGGTGGGAATTAGACTGTAGAGTGCCAAACAGGCAGCAGTCTGACATTAGACTGTAGAGTGCCAAGCAGGTGACAGTGTGGAGGATCCGGGGGTGCCAGTAGGGTATTGCGTGGTGTAGTTGTTAGATTAGATAAGAGGGCAGTGAAAAAGTGGTCAGCCTTTGGCCCCATGGTTTAGGACAGCCACTGGTGGTGTCTTGTGTCTTCCTTTTTCCTTGTAACCTGCATGTGGTGGAGTGACACCCACAGGTGAACATACATCGTTTGCTTTCCTGAGTCTGTGTAATTTCACTTAGCATTTCCAAATATTTATGTGAAAATTTCATGATGTCGTTTTTCTTTACTGCTGAGTAGAACTACATTGTGTAAATGTACTACGTTTTCATTGTGCACTCATCAGTTGAGAGACACTTAGGTTGCTTCCAGCTCTTTGCTATTGTGAGCAAGGAACAAACATGGATGAACAAGTATCTCTCCAATAGTGTGAGTCCTTTGCATATTTGCCACCAAGTGGTAAAACTAGGTCAAATGGTATGTTCATTTTTAGTTTTTAAAGAGTTTTCCATACTGCTCACCATAGGGGTTGCAAGAGCTTGCAATCTCACCATCAGTGAATGAACATTCCCCTTTCTCCACATCCTCTCCAGGACTTGGTATCATTTGTTCTCTTGATCTTATCAATAGTCAGCCTGACTGGGGTAAGACGAAATCTTAAAGTGGTTTTAATTTGCATTTCCCTAGTTACTAATGATGTTGAGCACTTTTTTTTTTTTTTTTTTTTTTTTTTTTTTTCTATACAGGGTCTCCCTGTTGCCCCAGCTGCCCTGGAACTCACTCTGTAGACCAGGCTGACCTTAAACTCACAAAGATCCACCTGCCTCTGCCTCCCAAGTGCTAGGTTTAAAGGCATGAGCCACCACACCCGGCTGTTGAGCACTTTTTAACGATGTTTCTTAGCCATCCTTATTTCTTCTGAGAATTCTCTGTTCAGATACTTAGCCCATCTTTTATTTGAGTTACTTATTTTCTTCATTCTTAGTTTTTTTGTTTTTTTTTTTTTTAATTCTTTATACATTCTGGATGTTAAATCTCTGTCAGATGTATTGTAGTGAAAGTTTTCTTCCGCTCTGTGGATTTTCTCTTCACTTACTTTGTGGTGTCTTTTGCTGTACAGAAACTTTTGGTTTAATGAGGTCCCAGTTCTTGGTTGTGGACCTTAGTTCCTGAGCTACTAAGGTCCAGTTTAGGAAGTCGTTTCCTAACCTAAATCATGTAGGGTACTGCTCATGTTTTCCTCTAACAGTTTCAGAGTTTCAGGTTTAACATTGTTGTTATTGGTCCGTTTGGAGTTGACTTGTGTGCAAGATGAAAGATAAGGGTGTAGTTTCATTCTTCTATGGGTGGAGATCCAGGTTTGCCAGTATCATCTGCTGAAGATGCCATCCTCTCTACAGTGAGTCTTCTTGCCCCCTTTGTCAAATATCGGGTGGCTGAAATTGCATGTGCTCAAGTTTCAGTATTCAGTTATGTTCTATTGATCTACAGGTCTAATCTCGTGCTGGTACCATGCTGTTTCTAGGACTCATTTTTTTTTTTTTTTTTTGCAAATCCAAATACAAAAATGGCACTTTATTCAGACAGATCATTATATAGGTGGTGTGGCATCACTTCCTAGGGACCAATTCCAGACCTTCGTACATCACATTATATAGGCAGCATGACATCATCTTCCAGGGACCAATTCCAGACCTTCGTACATTACATTCTATAGGCAGTGTGACATCACCTCCCAGGGACCAATTCCAGACCTTTATACATCACATGGCACTTTATTCAAACATCATTATATAGGCAGCACAACATCACCTCCCAGAGACCAATCCCAGACCTTTGTATATGACATCCCACTTTGTGGGCATAGCCAGAGACGTCCTGTGACTCTCATTTGTGCCTCTGGGAGGCACTGATTGGAATGTTAGCTCAGGCATACCTAAGCTCAGATTAGATTCGCCTGCATCTCCCCTTTTTTGTATTAGTGTCCATAAGCTCAAATAGTATTATAAAATGGTGGCCTTTATCCGGCCCAAACGGTCATGACTGCTTTGTAAAAATGCTAAGACTAATTAATACTCAAATAAAAGCCCAAAATAGAGAAAGCCAACTATAAGCAAATACAAGTAACACTTAGATAATCCCAATTAGAAAATATTTGTGTCTGATTTCACACAGATAGAGAATTTGGCTATACCCCAAAGTCTTAAGTCCAGTCTATATTTGTTATGATCTCACTATTCACCCCCATCTACTCAGCCCTTACACTCTGATGTGCCCCCTCTTCCATGAGTGGTCCCTAGGCATTGGGAAAGGGGTAAGAGAGAGTGAGAAGTCAAAGTCCATTTTTCTTTGAATTGACACATCAGATTCTTGGGTCTGTCCAAGCTTTGCTTCTAATGGGCTGGCAGCTCATCCAGGGATCCCTTTCTTAATTGTACTAATAAAACACAAATAGCAAGAAGTACAGGCACTTAAACAAACATTAACTATCATGACAAGTTACATTATGGGCACAGGCATAAATGTTTAGATAGTATTTTAATCTAGGAACTGTGGCCTTTGTGCCAAGGGATGACAACAAATTTTATTGTTGCCTATAACATCTCTTTGCCATGAGAGGGTGCAAGCTTATGGCATCAGCCACGTGCTATCTCCCAAGGAGTGGGCTAATAGTCAATTAAATCTTTGGGGTGCACTAATACCAGGCCACCACTGACTGCATAATCTCCAGGCAAGTGAGGACTTGCTGTTGAGTCTTGCTTGACTCAGGAGACCACTACCTTTCAGTGATTTGTGTAATGCTCTCTGGCACCATGAAAATGAACTGTCCATTTGCAGAGTGAGATCTCAATATAATTTTTTCTTTTCATATTAACACTTTTTAATAGAGTCTGGAACTTGGTATAGTAATCCCTCTTGCATTGCTCTTTGTGCTCAGGGTTGCTTTGGCTATCTGGGGTCTTTTGTGCTTCCATATAAGTTTTAAGATTTTTTTCTAATTCTGTGAAGAATGCCATGAGGATTTTGATTGGGATTTTACTGAATTTAATATATTGGTTTTTGCAGGATGGTCATTTTAACAATATTAATTCTTCCCATCTATGAGTACCTTCTTCTAGTGTCTTCCTCAATCTCTTTAAAGATATTTTATTGTCTGCATGTAGGTTGTTGCACCCATGTTGTTGGTCCTGGGGATCGAACCCAGGTCCTCTGCAAGAGCAGTTGGTGCTCTTAACTGCTAGGCCATCTCTCCAGTCCTTCTTTAAAGATTAAAAATTTTTATTGTATACATCTTTAATGTATTTTGTCAAGTTTATTCTAAGACACACCCCATATATATATATATATATTATATCTCTATTATATATTTATATATATATATATATATATAATATATTTGGTCCTTTTCGAAACAGGGTCTCCTTGTAAACCCCAGTCGCCCTGGAACTCACTCTGTAGACCAGGCTGGCTTTGAACTCACAAAGATCCGCCTGCCTCTGCCTCCCACGTGCTAGGATTAAGGGCGTGCACAACCATGCCTGGCTGAGACACTATATATATTTTTTTTTGGTCTTTTTGAGACAGGGTCTCCTTGTAGCCCCAGCTGTCCTGGAACTTACTCTGTAGACGAGGCTGGCCTTGAGCTCACAGAGATCTGCCTGCCTCTGCCTCCCAAGTGCTAGGACTAAAGGCGTGTGCCACCACACCCAGCTTACACTATATTTTTTGAGGCTATTGTGACAAGGAGGGTTTCCAGGGATTCTTTCTCCATTTGTTTGTTATTGGTATATAGGAAGACCACAGATTTTTGTAGATACATTTTATAACTTTCCACTTTACTGAAAGTTTTAATCATTTCTGGGAGTTTTCTGGTGGGATTTTTGGCATTTTTAAGTATAATATCATGTAATCTACAAAAAGGTAAATTTGACCTCTTCTTCATTTAATTTTCTTCTCATATCTTATTACTCTAGCAAGAATTTCAAGCACTAGGGGCTGGAGAGATGGCTCAGCAGTTAAGAGCTCTGCTCTTGCAGAGGACCCAGGTTTGATTCCCAACATCCACATGGTGGCTAAGAAACGTCTTTAATTCCAGTTCCAGGGGAATCTGGTGCCCTCTTCTAACCTCACCTCTGAGGCATTGCATGACACAGGTGCACCAACCTACATGCAGATAGTACACTCATACACATAAAAAAATAATAATAAATAAAAAGAATTTCAAGCACAATATTAAAAAGGATTAGAGATAGTGGAAAGCCTTGCCAGGTTCTTGATTCTAAGGGTAATGCTCCTAGTTTTCTCCATTTAGAATGATGTTGAGGTATTTTCCTCCCTCCAGTTCAATTCCCTATAGGACTTTTTTGGTCTTTTTGGGACAGGGTCTCCCTTTAGTTCTAGATGTCCTGGAACTCACTATGTAGACCAGGCTTGCCTGGTCTGCAGGGCCAGATTCCTCTGCCCTTTGGTAGGAGTCCATACCTTTGCAGACTTCCTGAGAGCACCTGAATCCAGCCTCTCCTAACAAGCTTCCCTAATTGCACCATTCCTTCTGGCTAGTAGGGCCACAGACCTTAGAAGGAAGCTTGAGAGTATCTGATTGGTGACTGACTTGGACTGCTGCCAGAGCTCCCGAGTAGCTTAACTGGAGCTATCTGATATATAAAATCAAGAGAGAGAGAACCTGACACCTAGATGAACCAGCTTTTCATACCTAATAAGAAAATAACCAAGGCACATCAAGAATACAAACAAAATCAATATTCAACTCAACAAAGGGAGACTTGAGCTTCATACCAGAATCACAATGGAAAAAATAATATGAAAAATCAAAATAATACATCCCCAGCAAATGCCACCAATCCTATAGAAGAGTTCTATGATGAGAAACCCCTGGAGATAACTCAGGACACAAAATTAAAAAAAATCATAAACATGATAAAATAATTCAACAGTTTTAAAGAACACACAAATAAATCAAAGAACTAAAAGAAGATAGGGATAAACTTCTGACTGAATTCACAAAAGAGACATAAATATTGAAGAAAATTCTGTCTGAAATGAAGAAGGAAGTGAAACATTCAATAAGCCAATTGGGAATTAGAAATAGAATGAATGAAATGGAAAACAGAATATCAAAAGTGGATGTTAAAGTTGAAAAATTGGACCACTCAAGCAAAGATTGTGAAAAAAAATTAAACACAGGAATGGAATTTGTAGTTAATGTGGAATACCATGAAAAGACCAAATTTATGCAACATAGGCATAGAAAAAGGAGAACAATCTCAGGATAATGGTATTGACCAGATCTTCAATAGGATTGTAGAAGAAAATTTCTCAAAATTAAGGAAAGACATACCCATCCAAATACAAGGAGCACATACAACATCAACTAGACAGGAAAAGAAAAACACTTCCAAGGCATATCATAGTAAAAACACTAAACATACAGAACAAAGAAGGAATACTGAGAACTGCAAAAGAAAAACAAGTCACATATAAAGGAAAACCCACCAGAATTACAGCTGACTCTTCAATGGAAAAAGTGCCTGGACATAAGTATTCCTGGTTCTAAATGACCAGAGATGCCAACCCAGAATATTTCACCTAGCAATGTCTATTATAGTTGAAGGGGAAAGAAAAATCTTCCCTGACAGGAATAGGTTAAATAATTCATGTCCAGAAAACCAGTCCTGCAGAGAATACTGGAAGCATACAAAGAGCTTAAGAAAGGAATGACTATACCCAAGGAACAACAGGAAGAAACTAAATGAAGGTATAACGGTGGAAACACAAAATTAGATAAGAATGCAAACAGAAATTAAAATAGCAAGAATCAATACACATATTTTAATAATAACTCTAAATATTAATGGCCTCATCTCCACAGTAAAAAGGATTTAGGCATGCTTCAGATTGTCCCAAGGTGGTGGTGGGGCACAGTACAATTTGTGGAGCTCACCACCACACAGAGGCCAGATTTGGGCATTCTTACAAAGTCTTGATTTGTCTGGAACCCTGCTAAAGGGTAGAGGAATCTATCCCTGCAGCAGTGGAACAGGCCTCAGATGGTCCTAAGACAGCAAATCTCTATTTAAATTAATTCTTGTCAACAATTACAAAGGCTGGCTCAAGTAACAAAATTTATGTCCAGTTGAGGTTTGGGTTTTTGTTCAAGCTTAATCTACATGTTGAAGAGTAATTAAAAATAATCAGAGTGGTGTTATTAACCTTATTGGATATCTAATAACCATGTTTGGAGGTCTATACTAATACAGTCAGAAAGAATTAAAGAAACAAGTTTTTTGCTCTTTGCCCTCTAAGGTCAACTAAATCCCAGGGGACTATGGGGCATCTCACAATGCCTGAGTCACTGTAATGTTCTTCTTTTCAGGGAAGCCATGGATACCTCACTAGATGGGCTCTAACCAGTGTTCAGTCTGCAAAGAGGAGGGTCAACACAGAGGAAAAAAGTCTTCAATGTTTGCAAGTGGAGCCAAGGTCAAGTAAAGCCTTGACTTACCCTCACATAGATGGAACCAGAAACAGAAAGGCTAAAGGAACTAGAGGCTCCTCCCAAATCCAGTGACCCATGAAGACCAGATGCTCAGTTGACCTTGATGGTAACATAACTAATTTGAGCTGACCACATTGTCTTAAACACCCAAGGAAAAAGTATGACCAAAAATTATTTATTTATTTTTCTTTTTATCTATTTTTATATATGTATGAGTGTCTTCCTTTCATGTGTGTAAGCATACTTCCACATGCAATTCCTATTGAGAAGAGGGTGTTGGATCACTTGGAACTGGAGTTTGAACAATTGTTAGCAACCATGTGCATGTTGGGAACTGAACCCATGACCTCTGCAAGAACAGCCAATGTTCTTTTAACTGCTGAGCCTTCCCTCCATCCCCTGGTATGTTTCTTTGAGTCCAAGAGATTGTACTTCCAAGAAATTAGGCTTAAGTTCATATAAAATATTATTTAGACAATTATTCACCACTAATAATTTTGTTCTCAATAAAAATAAAATTGCATCTTGAAAATGAACATTCTACAAAGTGTTACCAATTGATTAGATATTCAGTGATTGTGGAGGGTTTGGAATGTTGAAGGCCCAGGGCCTAATTACTATTTATCTTGGACCTCAGGGCCAATACAATGTGACCTCTGGTTACTTTCCATAGTATAGGGCCAACCATACACTGTGCAGAAGTGTGTCAAGGCCTGTACAGTGGGCTTTGGTCAGACTAGGCAGTAGGGTAAGCAAACAAGGGAACTATAGCCATATCAACCTTCAGAAAGAGGAAGGGGCCAATGCAGTCAACTTGACATGTTTTGAGGGGTACTTCTCCCCTCTGAATCTCACCGAGCAAGATTGCCTGGTCACACACTGGACATTGTTGGCAGATATTACATATTTCTTCTTGAGAGAAGCCTAGTATTCACCAGATAAGTACCTGTGTCATGGTCTGGCTTCCTGTTTGTCCATACTGTGCTCACCTACTGGCCTGTGTATCCACTGAACATGAGCTAATGCATCAGCCTTATTTCCTGGGGTGAGCAGAGTTTTATGGCCTGACACTTGATAAACTCTTTTTTTAAATTTTTTTCATGATAAACTCTTATAGACTTCTATTTTCCTACATATTATAAGTCTTCCCACATTGGGCAGCCCCACAGGTTCTGGTAGCTTGCTTTCCAATCCTGCAGGTGCCATGTGGGAATCCACAGGGTGACCCCCATGTATAATTATTGATTTACACATGAAAGCTGAGGGGGCTTATTCATGACTACCAGTGTATGGCCTTTAATTCATCTCACTGGGTACTTTGACTCTTGTTTTCTGTTCAGATAACATTGGTAGACAACTGGATAGCACTGCTGTCCATGTGGCCTGTAGCCTTCTGCTGGAGCCATCAGTGTACCAAATGTCAGAAGGAGGAGCAGTCCCTTCTCAATAGGAACTTGACTCCATGGGCTCCATCCCTTACAGCTTGGCATTGCCTATTCTACTAGTCCCAGGACCTCCTGTAACTCAGATGTCAAAAGACTATTGCTTAGTGTTCACTTCTGGTCCAGGCAGGTTCTTCATTTAGCCAAATAGGGGTTTGTGCCACCCCTGACATTAGAGTGGTTAACCAAGACCTCATCTAGCAATGGGATATTCATTGCTCACTAGGACTTTGCCTCTCCCTGTGACAGACTCACAAGCCTGCACCACTTCATATACTGCTGCTAGCTGCTTCTCAGTAAGGTGTAGTGGGTCTTAGTCCCCAGCTATACTTGTGACCCAAATGTTATGGGTACTGGCCTCCCTCCCATATGTTACTACAGGTCCCAACCAAAATCTGTCAGTGGTCCCCCTGATTCAAATGGTTAAGTCTGGTTATAGCCTTAAAAGCATTTGGGTGTGTTCAGCAGGCCACAATTCAGCTGTCTCAGTCCAATCTCATGTTACTCTATTTTTACATAAGGTTCACAAGAGATGTAATATTGGGGCAGGTGGAGAGTGAATACTTGTCAGTACCCCAACAGCCCCACAAAGGCTTGTAATTTCTTGACCATCACCTGATGAGGATATGCCTGAACCTTGTCATTTATATCCTCTGGCAAATATTTGGTTTTAATCTGACCAGAAAACTCCTCAGAATATGACAAACAAACCAGGCCCCTGCACTTTTGAGCTATTTGGTGCATATCCCTATGATTCCAGACTCTGTAGGGCTCTCAGGCTCTCAGGCTCTCAGGCCAATAGCTGCTGAGTTTAGATTTGCAAAAGAATCAGATATTAGTATGATATCACCAACATAATGATACAAAGTGACCACTGGGGCTATGTTGGTACTCCAGGAGCAAAGCAATCAGTGCTGTTGTCTACCTCAGGTAAAAGCAAAGTGATCCTGACTCTTGGGGGCAATGGGGAAAAGAATACCTGCTTGGTCCACCACATAGTGGTCAGAGTCAATTGGTCCATCAAGTCCATGATGGATAGCACTGCTGCATGCATGGATGGTGTCACCATATTTATTTCTCTATAGTCCACATTCTTCATGTTCTGTCTGGCTTCCACACTGGCTCTGCTGGGGAGTTCTAGTGGCTATTTGCTGCCAGTTTTATATTATAAAATAGTCTGAGTAATCTCTTCCTACTCCTATGTAGTCATGGATATTTTACCTGAACATTTGTGGGGGATGGTGTGAGTGACCTCTTAAGACTGACTTAACAGTCCTTACTAACAATCAAAACTCACCAGCCGTCATTTAGAGGGTTGTCGGCCCTTAAAGGATATACACCCTTAGGATATATTTAGTTATTGAGAAACATACACTGTATACAGTCAGGGAGCCAAATGACTGATACCAAAGAAAAGCAGTCACAGGCTTGATTTGATTGTGTGGATTTGATAGCCATCTATATATGTAGCTGGCCCAGGAAATGGATCCAGGATTCTACCGACTGAACTACAGTCAGCTCCAGTATCAACAAAAGCTAATACTCTCTGTACATTGGTGGGGACCAGTAAATAGTCAATTCAATATGAAGCTTCCAGTCTTCTGGGATCTACCTCCAAACTCAGACAGGCATCTCAACTGCACTTCCAGCCCTGTGGTGGATAGCTTTAGTGTCAACTTGACACACCCTTGTTGAGGGAACTTCAATTGGGGAATTGACTCCATTGGATTGGCCTGTGGCCACATCTGTGGAGCATTGTCTTGATGGTCAAGCAGTGTGGGAGGGCCCAGCCCACAATGAGTAGTGCCACCCTGGGCAGGTTGTTGTGTACTGTATAAGAAGGCAGGCTGGGCATGAGCCAGGAGAGCAAGCCAGTGGACAGCACTCCTCCATGGCCTGTGCTTCAGCTCCTGGCTCCAGGTTCCTGCCCTGAGTTCCTGTCTTGGGCTCCCTAAGTGATGAACTGTGACCCAGGAGATGTAAGCTGAATAAACCCTTTCCTCCCCAAGTTGGTGTTGGTCAGAGTGTTTTGTCACAGCAATGGAAGACAAACTAGAACAAACCCCAAAGAGTGAGTTATGTAGAACAGGTACCAGAAAATTTTGGAGACATGTCATATACTCCTGCTGGCCAAGACTGCATCTCTATTTTCTTAGGGAACCTCTGGTACTATTGAACAGGGTTCAACTGGTTACTGAAGACTCCATTGAGTCTTCAGGCCTGCAGTGAACTTCCAACTGCAAAACTGTGAATCTGACCAAGAACTGGAGTCTTTGGAAAAGGAGATCCTAGAAGAAAGCAGCTGCACACATGCTCTGTTGACAGCCTTTAGGAGATGAGGTCATTAATTTCTATCTGATACATAATGTATCAGCCTTGGTCCAGGAATCAGATCAGTTTAGTCAGAAGGAGTTAGCCAAAATTCACAGTAATTATTACATCTATGCCATAATTCAGTGCCACTAATTTTTTGATAATTGTTGTCAAATAACCCTTCCATGGTGATTCTATAAAGTGATTCTACCATTGTTTAGAAACATTTTATGTTGCAATATCTGAAGATGATAGACAAGGGCCACACTGTCTCAGCTACAGCCATTCTCTGTGCAGAGTAACCCATAGATATTGACTTCCAGGAAAAGAATGTAGAACACTGTTGTTTTATCAAACTCCCAAAGCTGCCACAAGCAGTGAAAGATGCAGCAGAGCCATTGAAATAACTTTAAGGGAATTAGGAAACCCTGAAAGAGTTCAGCTATGTGAAAATTCTCCAGAGGTAAACACACAGGCAGCCTGTTATGCTGACGCTTCTGGGCTATCCAGTAGAGAGGCAAAAATGCTGGTTCTGAGCTCTGGTATGAATAAGAAAATTCGAATCTAGTGCACACAGGTTGGTGAGATGCTACTGCGGACTTTATTTATTTATTTATTATTTACTGTGGCTCATATCTGTGCATGTGCCTACAGCACATGCGTGGTCAGAGGACAGCTTTGGGGAGTTGATTCTCTCACTGAGCTTAGAAGCAGGCAAATTGAGCCATCTCATTGGCTTCATAAGACAACTCTATCCTACATCAATTTCCACTATACAGACAGACAGAAAGATACACAATTCTTTTGATGGGTATAATGTCTGAGTATCACGTCATGAGCATCAAGATTAAAGTGTCAATGATTAAAGCTTTCTAACCAGAGTCAGCTGGAAGTACCAAACAGTTGCTAACACACCATAAGAAGATAAGAAAGCTCAAATACTACTCACCACATTGTAGCAAAAAGCAGTGCCTAAAAAGGGCACTGGTTTAGGCCCAGGAATTCCGAGCTTCTTAAAAAACCCATGTGAATGGGTTCCATAGCTGTAGAATAAAAAGAAAAAGAAAGGTTTCATGGTTTGTAATTTTTGCATTTCATTATTTATTTAGATGTTCTAGCTCTCACAGTAAGTTTTAACAAGCTGGTGAAGAGTGAGAAATTATTTCTCCCACAGAACTATAACCACACATTCCCAGACTGTATAAATATATGGTTGAAGTAACATTAATACACATGGCCACGTTATTGATTACATAACAAAACCAATTATCAAGTATCCAATTATTAAGTTACATAGCTCAAAAGGTGTATAAAATACTAGATGTCTTCTCAGATCATTAGCAGAACCCACATTTTTGTAAGAGAGGTTAGGGAGAGAAGGGAGAAAAATCATAATTCAATGGTACAGGGTTCCAGGACCATCCTAGCACCTTCTCTTCTGGCACAGAGTGACAGGGAGGGCCTCTCAGTAGGCAGGTTCCAGGATCATCCCAGCTCCATTACTACAATCCCTGGGTTCCAAGACCATTAAAGCCCAGTCACTTCCAGTGCAGGGTTCCAGGACCATCCTAGCACCTTCACTTCAGGCACAGTGAGAGGGACAGGGCAGGCCTCTCAGCAGGCAGGTTCCAGGACCTTCCTGGCCCTAGCACCTCCAGCGCAGAGTTCCAAGACCATCAGAGTTCTGTTGCTTCCTTCCCAGGGATCCAGGACTATCCAAACCCAGTCACTTCCAGTGCAGGGCATGTTGCACGACCATCCCAGATCAGTCACTTCCGGTGCAGGGTTCCAAGACCATCTGAGTCCCATTGCTTCAGGTGCAGGGTCTCTGAAGCTGCTTCACCTTCCAGACCAGATTGGGTTAGGCCCTATGGTCACCTTGGTGGTGACAGGATTGGGTGCAAAAACCAGTGCTGCACCCTCCCCCGTTGCTGCCATCCTGTTGGGAACAGAGAAGGTGACTCAGAGCACAAAGTAACAGAGGGACAGCAAACCTTCCAACCTAGAGGAACAGTCTTTCAACCAAATGAAGAAACACTTGGATTTTGTGTCATACTGTAAACAGCAAATCAAATCTACATGCCAAGAGCGCAAGGGAAAATCAACAACATGGGAAAAGCAAATAATAAATCCCCAACAAAATCTAGCAGCCCTATAGAAGACTCCAATGATGAGTTCTCCATGAAGATAATCTGGGACTCATATCTCAAAAGAACAATAAAAGACATAATAAATGAAATGAAGGGGGAGAATGGCAAACTCAGGAATGAAGTGGAAACACTGAAAAGATCCCATGCTGAAATGAAGCAGAAAATTGACCAGCGAATCAAGGATCTAGAAGGAGAGAATGACAAACTCCAAAGGGATCTGGTAACACTAAAGAAATCACAGGATGAAGTGAAAAAGGAAATTGCACACTCATCCAATCAGCGGGAAAAGATGAGAGAAAGCCTCAGTAGTAGACTGGATGAAGCAGAAAGTAGAATATCAACACTGGAAGACAAAGTGGAAGAAATGCAATGCCCAAACAAAGAGTATGAAAATTTTTTTAAAAAAAATCACAAGAGTGAAACAATCAGGAGATGTGAGACACTATGAAAAGATCAAACCTCTGCATCATAGGGATAGATGAAGGAGAAGAATCCCAGGACAAAGATATTGATCATATCTTCAACAAAATAATAGAAGAAAATTTCCCCAAACTAAAAAATGACAAACTTATACAAATACAAGAAGCACAGAGAACATCAAATAGACAAGATCAGAAAAGGAATTCCCCATGCCATATCATAGTTAAAACACTAGATGCCCAAAACAAAGACAAATTACAGAAGGCTGCAAGAGAAAAGTAACAAGTTACTTATAAAGGAAAGCCCATTAGAATTACAGCTGACTTTTCAGTGCAAACTATGAAAGCAAGAAGAACTTGGACCAAAGTATTCCCAGTACTAAACAACTATAGATGCCAACCCAGATGACTTTACCTAGCAAAAAGTGTCAATTATTGTTGAAGGAGAAATAAAAATCTTTCATGACATAAACAAGATGAAAGAATTAACGTCCAGAAAACCAATCCTTCAGAAAATACTCGAGGCAATTCGAAGATCAGAGAAAAGGAACAACTATCCCCAAGAACCTAGAGAGAAGAATGAAAAACAGTATAACTGCAGAAATACAAACCTAGACCAAGAATGCAAACAGAAAATAAAGCAAAAGGAAGCAGCACACATCTCTCAATAATAACTTCAAATATTAATGGACTGAACTCCCCAATCAAAAGACATAGACTGGGAGAATGGATTAGGAAACAGAACCCATCTATATGCTATCTACAAGAAACCCATATTACCATCAAGGACAGGCATCAACTTAGATTGAAAGGATGGAAACAAATATTCCAAGCAAATGGTACCAAAAACGAAACAGGAGTTGCTACACTAATATCAGACAAAATAGACTTCAAAGTAAAACTAATCAGAAGAGACATCCTTATCAAAGGATCAATTAACCATGAAGATTTCACAATCATGAATATATACACACCAAAATCCGATGCACCTAACTTTATAAACACAATTATACAGGACCTCAAGGCACAGATTGATCCCAGCACACTAATAGTGAGGGATTTCAATACTCCGCTGAGCCCATTAGATAGGTCAACTGAACAAAGTAAAACCAGAGAGACATCTGAACTGAACACAATACAACAAATGGACCTCACAGATATCTACAGAATATGCCACCCAAACACCAGAGAATGGACTTTCTGCTGGGCACCCCATGGAACATTCTCCAAAATAGACCATGTACTGGGACAAAGAAAAAAATCTCTACAAATACAAAAGCATTAAAGTAATTTCATGCATTCTATCAGACCACAGTGCAATTAAGCTGAATATCAAACCACAGTGCAATTAAGCTCAATCAACACCAGAATAAAGCCAAATATCTATAAGAACACATGGACACTAAATACATCTCCTGAATAATGAATGGGTCAAGGAAGAAATAAAGAAAGAAATAAAAACATTCCTGGAACTAAACAAAAAAGAAAATACAACACAGTAAAACCTATGAAAAACTTTAAAAGCAGTCCTAAGAGGGAAGTTTATAGCCCTCAGTGCCTACAGTAAAAAAGCAGAAGAGGACAAATAAATGAACTAACACTGCAGCTAAAACACTTGAGAGACAACAACAAATGAACCCTAAACCTAACAGACAGGAAGAAATCACAAAAACCAGAGCAGAATCAATGAAATAGAAAAAAGAAAACAATACAAAGAATCAATGAATGCAAAAACTGGTTCTTTTAAAGGATAAAAAAGATAGATAGACCCCTAGCCCAGTTAACCAAAAGAAAGAGCAACTCCAAATTAATAGTATTCGTGATGAAAAGGAAAACATCATGACAGAGAAAAGATCCAGACAATCATATGAGAATACTTCAAAAACCTATACTCTACTAAATTTGAAGATGTAAGAGAAATGGATGAATATTTGAAATCCAGGAAATTGCCAAAGCTTAACCAAGAAGAGATTGCCAGCTTAAACAGATTCATAATATATAAGGAAGTTGAAAATGTAATAGTAAACCTCCAATTAAAAAAAGCTCAGGCCCAGATGGTTTCACAGCAGAATTCTACAAAACATTTAAACAGGACTTACAACCATTATTACTCAAATTTTTCAGAAGGATACAAGCAGAGGGAAACCTCCCAAATTCCTTCTATGAATCCGGCCTCACTCTAATACCAAAACCAGGCAATGATACAACCAAAAAACAAAACTATAGGTCCATCTCATTAATGAACATAGATGCAAAAATTCTCAACGAAATACTTGCAAACTGCCTACAGACCCACATCAAAAAGATCATCCATCATGACCAAGTTGAATACATACCAGAGATGCAGGGATGTTTCAACACATGAAAATCAATAAATATCATAAAACACAGAAGTGGACTGAAAGACAAAAAACACACAATCATCTCAACTGATGCAGAAAAATCCTTCAAAAAATTTCAGTATCCCTTCATGCTTAAAGTCCTAGAGGGATTTGCACTGGAGGGAACCTTCCTCAACATAATCAAAGCCATATACAACAAACCCACAGCCAACATTATCCTAAATTGAGAAAAGTTAGAAGCATTCCCATTAAAGGCAGGAACTTGGCAAGGCTGTGCCCTATCACCACTCCTCTTCAATACAGTGCTTGAAACACTTGCCATTGCAATAAGGGGAGAAAGGGAAATTAAAAGAGTATTAATTGGAAAAGAAGTAAAACTATCCCTCTTTGCAGATAATATGATAGTTTACCTACAGGATGCTTAAAACACTACCAGAAAACTTCTAGAAATGATTAAGAGTTTCAGTAAAGTGGCAGGATACAAATTAACCTAAAAAAATCTGTAGCCTTTCTTTACACCAACAAGCAACTGAAGAAGGAATATAAGGAGACCTCCCACTCACAATACCCTCAAAAACAATAAAATACCTAAGAACAAACTTAACCAAGACACCAGAGGTATCTACAACAAAAATTTTAAACCCTTGAAGAAGACTGAAGAAGACATCAGAAGATGGAAAGACCTCCCATGCTCATGGATTTGAAAAATTAATATAGGAAAAATGTCCATTCTACCCAAATTAATATACAGATTCAATACAACCCCACTTAAAATCTCCAAGAGTTTCTTCACAGACTTGGAAAAATATCCTTAAATTCATATGGAAAAACAAAAGACCCTGAATAGCCCAAAGCAACTCTGAGCAAAATGTGCATGCAATATAGGGCTTATCACTCTACCAGACTTTAAGCTATATTACAAGGCTATCATCATAAAAATAGCATGGTACTGGTACAATAACAGGCCTATAGACCAACGGAACAAAATTAAAGATCCAAACTTGAGCACATACCATTTCAGCCACCTCATATTTGACAAAGGGGCCAAACAGACTCAATGAAAGAAAGACAGATCTTCAGCAAATGGTGCTGGCAAAACTGGATCACCATTTATAGAAGAATAAAACTAAACCCCTACATTTCACCCTGTACAAATATCAACTCCAAATGGATCAAAGCCCTCAACGTGAAACCTAAAACTCTGAAGGTGATAGAAGAAAATGTTGGCAGCAACCTATAGCACATAGGCATAGGAAAAGACTTTCTAAATAAAACAGCAGCTGCACAGGATATAAGATCAGCAATTGATAAGTGGGATCTCATTAAACTAAAAAGCTTCTGTACAGCAAAAGAAATGATCAATGAAGTGAAGAGAAAACCCACAGAGTGGGAGGAAATCTTCACCCGTGATACATCTGACAGAGCATTAACACCCAGAATATATAAATTACTCAAAAAACAAACATGTAAGAAAACAAATGACCCACTCAAGAGATGGAGTAAGAAGCTGAACGGAGACTTCACAAGTGAGGAAACAAAGATGGCTGAGAAACATCTTAAAAAGTATTCAACATCATTAATAATTGAGGAAATGCAAATTAAAGCCACTTTAAGATATCTCACTCCAATAAGACTGGCTAAGACCATGAAAACAAAAGACACCAAATGCTGGAGAGGCTGTGGGGAAATGGGAACACTCATCCACTGCTGGTGAGAATGTAAACTCCTACAGCCACTATGGAGATCAGTGTGGAGAACCCTTAAAAGACTCATAATGGGTCTACCACCTGACCCAGTCATACCACTCCTGGGTATATACCCACAAGACTCATCCTACTGGAAAGATACATGCACATTTATGTGTATTGTAGCTCTCTTCACAATAGCAAAGAGCTGGAACCAACCCACATGCCCCCTCAACCAATGAGTGGATAGAGAAAATATGGTACATCTACACAGTGGAGTTCTATGCGGCAGTAAAGAAAGATGATGTATTAGTCACTTTTCTGTTGCTGTGATAAAACACCATGAGCAAAGGAACTTATAAAAGGAAGAGTTTATTTGAGCTTACAATTGATGGTTCCAGGGAATTAGAGTCCATTGTGGCAGGAGGCATGGTGGCTGGAGCTGGAGCAGCAAGCTGATGATCACAACTCACAATGAGCACAGGAAGCAGAGAGAGCGACTAGAGACAGCAAGGCTTGTTAAACTCACTAAGCTTGCCCCCCAGGGACATACTTCCTCTAGCATGGCCACACCTTCTAAGATCTCCAAGAACAGTGCCACCAACTGGAGACAAATGTCTGAATACTTAAAACCTATGAGGGACACTCATTCAAACCACCACATTCCACTCCCTGGCCCCCATAGGCTCCTGACCATATAAAATGCAAAATGCATTTAGTCCAACCTTAAAAGTCCCCATAGTCTTTACCAGTTTCAATGCCATTCAAAAGTTTACAGTCCAAAGTCTCTTCTGAGACTCAGGCCAATCTCCCTTAATGTAAGTTCCTGTAAAATTTCTTCAAATCAAAAGCAAACCCTTACCCCTTATTCTCCCATATGTGCATGACACGTTGGAAAATTCTTCCTGCTTTTCGCCTAACCGCCAATATCACCTATTCCCATCTCCCAACAGAGGAGGAATAGAGGCATAGTTGAAGGAAATACTGGACAAAACAAGACTAGAAAACTGCAGGGAACACCAAGTCCAGTGCTCCATAGTCTGTGTGACTTCTGGGACTTACTTCCAAAGGCTTAGATGGCTAGCTCTTCCAGCTTTGCTTTCAACATATATCTCTTTCTTAGGCTGATACCACTCCCCTGTATGCAGCTGTCTCTTGGCAAAATATCTCACAGGTCTGGCATCTGAAATGTCTTCTTGGGGTCTCTGCTAGCCACCAGCCTTCACATTCACAGCTTCATGCAATGGGCCTATCAGGGCCTTCTATTTGAGGGACACCCCTGCACACACTCTCCTGACCCTGGCAGCTCTCTGTAAACGGTGGTGAGAACTGATGACCCTTCACTCTTGAAAACTTCATGCCTCTAAAGCACACCACGTGAATGAAATGCGAGTTTGTGCAAGTTTGGGATGGACCTGGCCTATTTCAACCACATTTGCAACTTTCTCTGCCTGGACTTGGAGAGAAAAGCTTTTATTATTTTCCTTTCAAAATTGAGGATGGATTTGAGATCTCCTGAGCCCAGCGGAAGGAAAGAGGGAGAGACAGGTAGGAACTGGATGCACTTGGCGAGCTGATTGTTGATTTTGGTCTGCTCTTGCTGGTTTTGTGGTTATTGGCCTGTGGGTGTGAGTTTTCCCCAGCTGGGATTAAGGCTGTGGTTCTTTGGCTTTTATAGATCTAGCTTGGCTTTGGGGGTCGGTTATTCCTCCCAGCTCGGGATTAAAGGCATGCTTGTGTATCTCTCTTTTGATATTTGCAGATTATCTAGCCAGCAGCAGGGTGAAGGAGCTCAAGCTAAAGCACCTCCACCTCATCAGCCCTTCAACACAGTGAAGAGGCATTTGGACTACACATTGGAATACAGGCAAGGAGAAGCCCATATGCCAGGATCACGAAGAAGAGACTACACTGGAAAGGGGCAGGATAATCCCACACCAAGCTTACCAACCCTAGGAAGACTCCTGCAGTGGGATCTTTCGGGGATGCCCAGGACACGACATCAGAAAACAACAATTGGAGACAAACTTAAAGAACTACAAGTAATAAAGAAAATTAATAGAACCTAAGAAAGAGGAATGAGGACTCAAAAGGACCGAGCGAGAGAGAGAAGCAGCCAGAAGGAAGTAGCAACACTGAAAAGATCCCATGCGGAAAAAGAAAAAGAAACAACCAGCGAACAAAAGAGCTACAAAAGAGATTGAGAAGAAAACAAAAAAAAGAACAAAGAAATCAGAAAAAAAAATGAAAAAGGAAATCAACACTCACCTTCAAGAGGGGAAGAATGAAAAAAGCCTCTCAGAGCAGAATGGAGGAAGCAGACAAAGAATATCCAGACCTGGAAGAAACACAGAACAACTAAAAACCTCAAGGAAAGATTATGAAAAATTTAAAAATACACAAAAATGGAACAACCAGGACTGTGGGACACTTGAAAAAGATCAACTACGCATCATAGGAATAGAGGAAGGGGAAGAATCCCAAGAATGGTATTGATCAGATCTTCAAACAGAATAATAGATGAAAACTTCCCCAAACTAAAAAAGACAACCATACCAATACAAGAAGCACATAGAACTCCAAACAGACAAGATCAGAAAAGAAATTCTCCACGCCACAACTAAGTTAAAATGCTGACACCCAAAACAAGGACAAATCCTTAAAGCAAAAGAGAAAAACAACAAGTGACCTATAAGGCGAAACCTATCAGAATAACAACAGATCTCTTCAACGCAAACGATGAAGGCAAGAAGAACCTGGAGCAAAGCATCCCAGTGTGAGGGACAATGGATGCCAGCCAGGTTACTATACCCAGCAAAAATGTCAACATAGTGGAAGGAGAGAGGAAAATCTTCTCTGACATAAACAACTTGAAAGAATAATGTTGGAAAACCAACCCTTCAGAGATACTTGAAGAATTCAAAGGAACGAAGAAAGGGAGCAACACCCCAGGCACCTAGAAGGAGAAATCAATAAAGAATAACTTGACAGAAGTAGAAATTAAATCAAAACCACAGATGGATATAAGGCAAAAGGAAGCAACAAAACCTATCAGTCATTAACCTTAAATATTAATGGACTAATTCCCCAATCAAAAAGACATAGACTGGGAGACTGGATTGGAAAACAGAATCCATCGATATGCTGTCTACAAGAAACACATCTTACCTTCAAGGACAGGCCACCTTAAGTGAAAGGGAATAAAAAATATTCAAGCAAATGGTTCAAAAGAAAGCGGTGTTTGCTATTTTAATATCGCGATTAAAATAGACTCTCAAAGTAAAAGAATCAGAGAAAAGACAAAGAGGCCATTACATTTCATCAAAGGTACAATTCACCAAAAGATTTCACAAATATGAATATATATGCCCCAATTCTGGTGCACACCAAACTTTTAAAGACAATTCTCCAGGACCACAAGTCACAGACTACACCCCAGCACTCATAGTGGGAGATTTCATATCCCCACTAGAGTCCTTTGGATAGTGTCAACAGGACAAAAAAATAAACAGAGAGACATCTGGATGATGATATGATACACCAAATGGACCTCATAGACCTCTACCAAACTTCCTCCTCTACCAGAGGATACCTTTCTACTCAGCACCCACGGAACATTCTCCAAAATCGACCACATCCTGGGACACAGAAGAAACTCTACAAATACAAAAATATTTGAAAATAATTTCATGCATCCTGTTCAGACCACAGTGACAATGAAAGCTCAACATCAACACCAGGACAAGCCCTCCTGCCTACAAGAACCCATGGAGACTAAACAACAAACTCTTGAATAATGAATGGGTCATGGAAGAGATAAAGAAAGAAATAAAACATTCCTGGAACTGAATGACAATGACAATCAACACAACAAAACCTGGGATACCTTAAAAGCAGTCCTAGAGGGAGTTTATAGTCCTGGGTGCCTACATTAGAAAAAACAGAAAGAGCACAAGTGAATGATCTAACACTACAGCTAAAAGCACTTGGAGGCAACAACAGATGAACCTAAACGCAACAGACAGGAAGAGTAACAAAAATCAGAGCAGAGAATCAATGAAACAATAAGAAACAAAGAAAAACAATACAAAAATCAATGAAGCCAAAAGTGGTTCTTTGAAGAATAAACAAGATAGACAGAACTCTAGCCGGTTAACAAAAAAAGAAAGAAGGAACAACTCCAAATCAATACAATCTGTTGATGAAAAGGGAAATATCACAACGGACAAGGAAAAGATCAGAAAAATATATGGGGAATATTACAAGAACCTATATTCTACCAAGGTTGTGACACACCTAGGAGAAATGATGAATATCTGAAATCCTGGGAATCACCAAAGTTGGCCAAGAAGAGACCAGCAAGCTTAAACAGACCCATAACAATAATGAATAATAGAGGGCATGCAGTAAGAAGCCTCCAAACTAAAAAAGCCCCGCCCCAGACGTTTCACCGCAGAATTCTATAAACATTTCAAAAAGACCTACAACCATTTTTCTGAAACTGTTTAGAATATAAAATCAAGGGAGGGAAAACTCCCGACCATGAAGCCAACATCACTCTATGACCAAAACCAGGCAAAGAGCCAACTAAAAGGAAATAAATCCCCATCTCCCTCATGACACACAGAGGCCAAAATTACAAACAGAATATGCAAATCGCAACAGACCCACATCAAGAAGATCATCCATCAGACCAAGGATATACTCAAGAGGCAGGGAGGTTCAACAACGAAAACAATAACACATACAAACCATAAACGGAATCAGACATAAAAACCACACCATCACTCAATTTGATGCTGAAATAGCCTTTTGACAAAATCCAGCCATCCTTCATGCTTAAAGTCCTAGAAGGAATTGGATTGGAGGGATCATTCCTCATGTAATCAAAGCCATATACAGGAAACCACAGCCCAATATCATCCTAAATGGGGGAAATGACAGAAACATTCCCTTTAAAGGAGGACTCGGCAAAGCTGCCCCCTGTCAACCACTCCTCTTCAATATAGTGCTTGACACTTGCTAGCCCAATAAGGCAAGAAAAGGATAATTAAAGGAGTACTAATTGGAAAGAGGAAGTTAAACTATCCTATTGTGCTGATTGATATGATTGTTTACTTTAAGGGATCTAAAAACTCCACCAAAAAAACCTCCTTTAGAAATGATGTACGCTTCCCACAAGTGCGAGAGTCATACATCACAAATTAACCTTAAAAAAAATCAATGGTTCCTGTCTTTACACCAGAAAAAAGCACACGGGAGATAGAGACAAAAGAATTCAAAGAGACCTTCCCCTCACCCTATAGCCTCAAAAACATTAAGACCTTAATTTAGGACACCAAACCTCACCAAATGAACCATCCAATTACACCCTCTACAACAAAAATTTTAAACCCTAAAGAAAGAAATTGGAAAGAAAGACCTCATCCGAAGATGGACTAATAACCTCCCTCTCTCTTTTCCTTCTCCTCTCCTCTTTTAGTGCTATTCATGGATTTGGAAAATTAACATTGTTAAAAACTAAAATAAATCGTCCTTTTACCATAAAAAACTCGTGATAGATTTAAGTGCCCGTCGATTCCCATCAAAATATCTCCAATTGTAGTTTTCTTCACAGGCTGGAAACAAAAAGTTCTTAAATTCATTTGAAAAACAAAAGCCCACGAATAGCCAACTTCAAACCTGCGTGAAAAAGAGCTAACAGGAGGGATCTTATCACCAGATTTTAAACATATATACAGCTGGCTCTATAATCATAATAAATATGCTCTTGGTACTGGCCCAACAACCAGGATTGTGGACCAAATTGTGATAACAAAAACCGAAGATCCAAATCTGAGCACATTTAATTTCAGCCATCTCATATACGACAAGGGGTCCCACCGAAACCATCAATGGAGAACCCCTAGCAGCATCTTCAGCAAGTGGTGTTGGTCCCCCCTTTTTCCCACAAACCGCGATCACCAGCTTGTTTAGAAGAATGACATCATTAAACCTCCCTACCTCTCCCCTGTACAACAAGGTCAACTCCAGATGGATTAACGGACTCATACGTGAAAATTCCCCTAAACTCGGAAGATGATAGAAGAAAAGTTTGGCCGCAGACTACAATGACATGGCCCTTATGTAGGAAAAGACTTCCTAAATTCAGACAGCAGCCGCACAAGAAATAAAGTTCGACAATCTGGTACAAATGGGACCTCATTCAAACTCAAAAGCTTCTGTACATCAAAAGAGGCAAACAAAGAAGTGATGAGAAATCCCACAGAGTGGGAGGAAACCTCACTGCAGATTACATCTGACAAAGCATTGATTTCCCAGAATATATATAAACTACTCAAAAAACACACAAAAAAAGGGATGGAAACATATGACTCCTGCTCAATAGAGGATGTCAAGAACTGACAGAGACCTCTTCCAGCGAGGAGGCAGGAATTAGGCGTTCTCTGGAAAATATACACCTCAAGATCTGCTCAACATCACTAATTAATTACTAGGAAATGCAAATAAAAACCACTTTTAAAATATCATTCTTACTCCAATAAGACTGGCGGCTAGGATCAAGAAAAAACAAATGATAACCAAGTTGTGGAGAGGTTGTGGGGAAGGGGACACACTCATCCACTGCTGGTTGGGATGTAAACTCGTTACCAGTCTTCAGTCTCCACTATGGAACGCAGTAGTGTGGGAGACCACCCTTGGATAGACTTGGACTTCTTTTTTCTATGCATATGCACCCCCCTCATCCCACTCAAGCAATCCACTCCTGGGTATGGACCCTCAAGACTTACGCCACCCAGAGATTCCCCCGAGACCAGCCCTTTTTGCATAATGCTAAGGCATGTTTATTGCAGCTCTCTGCACCATAGCATAGGAGCTGGAACACAACTAACATGCCCTCCCAACTGACAGATTTGGCTTTATGACGAAAGATAGAAAATGTGGTCCATCTTACACAATGGAGTTCTACTTTCCAGCAGTAAAGAAAGTATCGTACATCACGCGCTTGCAGGAAAATGGCTGGAGCTAGAGGGTATCATGCTGAGGTGAAGTAACACAGTCCTCCAAAAAACACACCGTGACTAATGGCTTTTATCCCTCCCATCTGGGGATTTGCTAGTTGCAATTACTTCCAGTTACGTAAGTATTTGTGTCGGGCCCCCCTGAGCTTTGTCAAAGCCAGGTGGGCCATATACTGAATTTTTTGGCAACACAACCCCATACAACACGAACAAGATGCCATCAAAAGAGGAAAGAAATGACGAAATACAGTGAAACCTCCTCTCCAACCTAGTTCAATCCTCTCCCATGGAAAATATGGAAAGACTAGAGATGGAAAGCATTCTTGGCATCCAGATGCATTGCGATTTCTGTTGCTCGGGTGGTCGGGCCCTTCGAACTGACGGGAACACGGGTCTAGATTTGTTTAAAAATAAATAATAAATAAAACTTTATGCCCCGAAAAAACATAAAAAAAAGTTATTGTCTGGATAGCCCGACCTTTGGGTTGTTTCTCGTCTTCACCCTGAACGGTATATTTTCTGTTTTTTCGTTTATTTATTGGTGTACTTCATCCAATATCCCGCCATGGACCATTACTTCATTACTTAATTTAATCTCATTCTCTTTCCATTGTTTCTTGTAAATAGCTAGGGCCTTCTCCTAATTCATTTTCAACTTCCCTATCACAGTAGGGATAACCTTACTTTCACTGCCTCCGGGGCACCACATTTATCTTCCTAGTGGGGTTTTTCAGATCCAAACTGTACATTCCTGCATTTCTTTCTGCCCCATCTGCTCTCTTCACTGTAGATCTGTATGATATTCACCATTTACCATAACCCTCGCCACATTTTCATTTCTACATTAGGCGTCCTTGGAAATATCCTTCCATCTGCCAAAGACATTAGTACATTTCTTTTCAAACATTTAACATCAGGCAAGCATTTGGGTTTGGGCAAAATGCTGCCAGACTCTTTATCAAATATCCCAGTTAGTTGCTGCCTAAGTCTTTATTTCCTCTGGAAATACACTGTTTTGCAGCCATCATGCTTTTTCTTCCAGGCTTATACTAGAATGACCCCTTAAGCTCAGCTTACAGTAGTCAACAGCTTATTTTCTAGCAAATAAGTTCCAAATCTTCCCACTCATTTCTCAACAACTTACTTCCACCTACATGGTCAGGTTCTTCACCAGTCAACAGCCCACTCTCTAGTGTACCATATTAAACTAATTAGTCCTTTCTTTGTTGTTCTGTGATAAACGATTAACCACTGACACAAGGCAAACTTAGTAAAAGTAAGGCTTTTATTTTCGCTTAGCTATGATTGCCGCTCCCTGGCCGAAATTTAGAGTATACATTGTGGAAGGACGGCTAGGAGCGGAGTGATGGAGCCTGGGAGGAATGTCCAAACGCCCCCAAGTGGGTCACAGAGAGACATGAGAAACAGGATATGCAGACCGGATTGATTGGAGCGATTGAGAGCGACTCGAGAGACAGCAGGGCTTGTTACAACTAATATTCGCCTCCTCCCCACCAAGTGAAACTACCTCCCTGCATCATTGCATTGGCCCACACCTACTAAGACCCCAAGAAGAACAGTGCTACCAACTGGTGACAAATGTCTTAATACTTAACGCCTATGGGGGGACAACATTCATCAAACCACCATCAAAAATTGAATCACTTGAAACGACCCTGTAGCGTCAACCGTGGAATGTAACCAAGAAAGTACATTTTATTTTGTCTGTTACGCCCCGTCCCTTGTGAATTGTCTATTTAACACCTGTGTCCATTCCAGAGAACTATTATCAATGACAGACTTATGTCTTGTTGGACCCATGCCCTCCCCATCTGTTTTTTCTTTGCTGGTCTTTTTTTTTTTTTATTTGCCATAGAAGTCAACCCTTCACTATTTAGTAATGGCTCCTTTTTACACATTTATGACAGTATTATATATATATATATATATATATATATAGATGTGTGTGTGTGTGTGTGTATTTTTTCTTTTATCTGAAAGCATCTGTACCATTATAATGTGAATACCTTAATGGGACTTAGAATTAACCTACCACGTATTTTCAGACTTTGTAATTGTGGTATATTGGGGAGGGTATGTATGCATACTTTAGTGTAATATAAAATTAGAGGAGAAAAATGTGATTTCCAAAAATGTTTACCCTCATTTTTGGATGCTAACAGCAAATCCCCAGTTGAAAGTCCAGCTGAACAACATTATTGTTACATTTCTTTTTATCTGAAATGAATTGTGCTGTTATAATGTGAACCTTTTAACAGGCTCTAGAATTGATCTACCACTTATTTTCAGACTCTGTAATTACTGTATTTGGATCCATATCTTAGAGTTATATAAAATTAAATGGGAAAATGTGAATGTTTAACCATATTTTGGAATTCACATACAGTTTATTCTCAGAGATCATAATTTTGATACATATGTGATGGTTATATAGGCATATGTTGGAGCAATACAAAGGGGAGGGAACAACAACAACATGAAGACTAGGTCAAAGAACTGACTGATACAGTTAAATTCTGACCCAAACAACAAGTCTCTGCAGTGAAAAACTTTGGAAAGACTGAGAGAAAGATGCAAGACATGTATGGCAGAAGGCATGAACTGGGGTGGGCTGGGGGGGAGGGAAAGGGGAGTGTGTCTTTTTTTATCACAATAAGATATCACAATCATGAATTTGTAAACACCAAACTCTGGTGCACAGAACTTTATAAACACAATTCTACAGGACTTTAAGGCACAGTTTAATCTCAGCACACTAGTATTAGTGTACTTTAATATTCCACTATGTCCATTAGACAGGCCAACCAGAAAAAGAATAATTAGAGAGACATCTGAACTGAACAATATGATACACCAAATGGATCTAACAGACATCTACCAAATATTCCACCCAAACACCAAAGAATACACATTCTATTCAGCACCCCATGGAACAAGCTTACATGGGACTAACTTCGGAGGAAGAGAGTAGAGAGAATTATGTGTATATATTTTTCCTTTTTGCTTCTCTGAATGTATTTTTATTTCCCATTCACAGAATCTATTCAGGAATAAAAGTTCTACAAGAGAAATTTCAATGGACAGGTTTAGTTAAACTTTATGGTAATAAAATTAACATTAAAGATAAAAAAAGTCAATGGCTAAGCACATCTGATGCATACTGGTATGAATTTGGGAGATGTAAGCACAGAGTGATCAGGTGAATAACCCAAGAGGCCCTAACAAACAGTGCTTGAAATGGCTGAAGGAATATGCCATTAAAGGTCTAGATAGTGTCTTCTTAGTATCTGGGATTTGTTTTTATATGATACTAAAAGTATAAAGTTTGGTGCTGGGTATTTTGCCACCTAATTGTTCTAAATCCCTTATTTATTGATAAGATTCTGGCACAGGAATGGATTTAAAGACATAACTCGATACCATAGGATTTAGGGAAAGGTCAGTTGGTACAAATAATAAGCATATTTTAATTGCTGACCAGTAAAACAATCTTTTGTTAAGTGTCCAAACATGTCACTCATAGAGGTTGTAATTCTGTCAAGCTTGTGGCCTGGTAAAACTGGTTCTCAATATTCCTGTAGAAGCTTTCCTTAGACTTATTCACCAGGGCAACATGTTGGCTAATTATATATGACAAATTAGGTCGTATCCAAAGTTCCACTTTCAAGGCAATGACATTCAGCACCTCAGTTAACTGAATACAACAGTTGTTTCTATGATCATTGGAATCCCTGAAGCACAGCTCCAATTTAGCATCATTCTTCAGATATAAAAGTTGCTTGCTGTTAAAAGTGCCATGCTGCTTTTGTCTTATGAGTTATACAGCATCTTCATATTTCATTCCAGCTTCAATTAATGTAAGGGCAACCAGCACTGGAGCTCTCCCAAGGCCTGCAGCACAATGGATGGCAATGCAACAACCAGGTTCTTCATGAAACTTACTCTTCAGGAGACTTAATCAGTCATCAACAATCTGGTTGGATGGTGGTGCACCATCATCAAAAGGCCAATCAAGATCACAAATGCCTTCTTTCTTCACAAGAGTCATGTCATGAGTTGCTTCACATGCTCTTACTATTGTGTTAACTCCATATTTCTTATAAATTTGTTTAAGGTTGCATTAGTTGGATAGTGTATAATAAGGATTCTCATGATCTTGTATGTGACTCTCACAAAAGCAGGGCAATTCATCTGAGGCATGTTAATTTAGTTAAAAAAAACAATACTCAATATGGTTATGAAAGAATTTTAAAAAACTGATACAGAAATGATGAAAAAAAGGACCGAGGTCTATGTCAATACTCAATGTACTCCACTTGAAATTCTCAGTGCTTTGAGTATGAAATTGGGAGAAATGGGGAATTAAATGAACCTTCTAACAAGAAGTAGCGATTCTTCGATCCAGTAATACTGAGGCAAGACAAAGGAAGTGCACTGAGGTTTACCCCATACAGGTCTGAGTGCTTGTAAAGTGCTCTGCAGGTTTCAATTCAACACTCCTATATCCAAGTTATTCACTCTTATGGGGGCTTCTTGGTGGAACAGTAATGGATTTCTAAAGTTCACCTGTCTGCTTGGAGGTTGTGTCGTGCCTGGCAGTAATCTCCACTGCCCTTCAGAAACTCCATAAACCTGTGACCAAGAACATTACAGAACGGTTCCCATTAAAGGTGTTCTCTCTCAAAGTAGGTTCCAGAAAATACTCCTTTCTGATAGCTGGCCTTCACTCTCCAAGTGTCAGGTTTGTAATTTTTATACATACAGGCATTTGCCAGTCATTCCATAGGGAACCTAAATTACCAAGCCAGGGAGGTAACATTTGTTCTGGGCAACAAAAAACAAAAAAACCCCAAATGGTAACGATCACAATTTTTACAAACTTTTTTCCTATTTCCACTGAGAAGACTCACCATAATTCATGATTACATAAAAAGCTGAGACCTTTATGCTCCAATTACTAGAATAAATCATTGATGAAGCCCCCCACTCTTGAGTGTGAATGCTGTTGAGATCAAAACTGGAGGCTCACTATGGAAATCAGTGTGGAGAACCCTTGGAAGACTTGGAATGAACTTGCCACCCAAGCCAGCCATACCACTCCTGGCCATGTACCCTTAAGATTCAACCCACCACAGAGATACATGCACAGCCATGTTTATTTCAGCTCTCTTCACAATAGCAAGGAGCTGGAACCAACCCAAATGCCCCTCAACTGATGAGTGGATAGAGAAAATATAGTACATCTACACAATGGAGTTCTATGCAGCAGTAAAGAAAGACGACATCATGAGCTTTGCAGGAAAATGGCTGGAGCTAGAGGACATCATGCTGAGTGAAGTAACACAGTCCCAGAAAAACAAACGACGAATAGGATTCCTCATCTGTGGATGCTAATGCCAATTACCTAGTTGTGGAAATTCTTTTGCAAATGGCATGGGCTGAGATACATCTGATGTGTGGGAAGACATTATAATGAGACACTAATGAAGGCCTGAGTCCAAAGAAAGCATGTCACCTGGAAATTGGGATGGAGAGGGGGAGCTGATGAGAAATCTCAGCAGTTCCTCGCACATGGCCCCCCATGGCAGCCTGCCCTTGTTCCCAACTCAGGCCTGCTGTAGCAAGCATCGGAAGGTGCTCAGTGCCCACACCAGTGTTCCCGTGTGTGCCTGTTTCAGGCCAGGCTGTCCCTGTGCTTAACAGACCCATTCAGATTGGGAAGAGCAGTCTTAGTGCAAGGACAGACAGGAAATGGAAAGCTTTTCTTTAAATAAAATAGATCAATCACAAAGCAGTTAGTTTATTGCCTGTATGCATTAACTGTGTGTGGGGGGGAACAAAAATCTAGTCTGGAAGATTCTCCTAGGGCAGAGCTTAGAAATGTCTTAATCTCTATCAATGTGGGTTCTTAACCAACAGACCATCCCACACTAATGTGACTGATACATGGTAGTTATAGGAGATGGTGAAAGACTGGTTGAAGGCAATTTTAGAAAGCATTGTAATATTGCAGAAGCCAGTTTCACAGAGTAAGGCTGATCATGGCAAGCTTAGAAATTATTCTTGAAATGTATGTTTGTGTAAGGGTTCAACATGACCCTGGAATTCTTTTTTTTTTTTAATTTTTATTTATTTCTGTATGTGTATGAATGTATTGTCTGCATGCAGGTCTGTGCACCCTGTGTTGTGCAATGCCGCAGAGGTCAGAAGAGGGCATTAGATTCCCCTGGAACTCGAGTTCTCAGATGGTTCTGGAATTGGAGTTTCAGACGGTTCTCGGCCGCCTTGTGGGTGCTGGGGATCAAACCTAGGTCCTCTGTAAGAGCAGTCAGCACTCTTAACCGCTAGGCCATCTCTCCAGCCCGACCCTGGAATTCTTTGGAGACCATCAAAAATTCAGGTGTTGATAGTGACAGATGAACTACACAGCATAAAATATGAAGCCATACATGTTTCAGACTTGTGAATTAACTTCTTTTCTCTTCTTTAGTGGTGAGCTTTTAAAGCAATAGAAGTTCCAAATGTTTTCTACAAATCCAGTAAATCTCATAAAATATTATACAATATAATAACCTAGAATTTTCATGAAAATGTATGTATTTTAAGAATCACCAGGAAACACCTCAGCAAGGTCCAACTCACTACTAGCGTTCCTCCCTTAAGATTTTTCTGGCTGTATTTTTGTATCAACAACCAACATACAAACAACATATGTTGTTAAGTGGGTTTTCCATACTGCAAGGTGAAAGAGTGAGTTAAAGAAGGAATAGTGTTTCAGATGAAGATTATAGAAAAGAGAGAAGAGTGTCTTCTCTGGTTTCCCAAAGTTGGCAAGGCCATAGTAGCTGTTCTAGTTTAGTTTCTATTGCTGTGATCAAACGCCCTTAGGAGAGGAAGAGTTTGATTTATTATTCCAGATTAAAATCCCTCATTTCAGAGAAGTCAAGGCAGAAACTCTCAGATCCATGCCCAAGAGCAAAGACAGAATAGATGCATAATTGCTTGCTTTCATCTTGTTTTCTTCTGCCTTATATAGTTCCAGACCCACTGTTTAGGGAATGATAAAACCCACATGGGATCCATCTTCCTATATCACTTAGCAGTCAGGACAATCCCCCACAGACATGCCCACAGGAGAACCTGCTACAGACAGTTTTCAGCTTAAACTCTCTTTCTAGATACTTCTACCTTGTGTCAAGTTGACAGTTACAAATTAACCAGCATGTAGCAACTGTTTTTTAAACCATTTTGTTTATTATTTTATTTTATTTATTTTACTTTATTTTTGTATGTGTATGAATATACTGTCTGCATGTAGGTTTGTGCACCCGTGTTATGCAATACCATGGAGGTCAGAAGAGGGCATTAGATTCCCCTGGAACTGGAGTTAAAGATGGTTCTCAGCCACCATGTGGTTGCTGGGGATCCAACCTGGGTCCTGGGCAAGAACGGTTGGTTCTCTTAACCTCTAGGCCATCTCTGTAGCCCCTTATTTATTATTTTAATTTTATGTGTATGAATGTATCACCTGGATGTATATAAGTGCACCCATGTTATACAATGCCCACAAAGATTAGAAGAGGCTGTTGGATCCCTTAGAACTGTAGTTAAGGGCAGTTGTTAGCTGTCATGAGGTTTCTGGGAATCAAATCTTGGTCCTCTGCAAGAACAGCCAGTGCTCTTAACTGTTGAGCTCTCTCCAACACCCAAAGTTGTTTATAATATCATATAATTTCTATTAATTGGTACAAACAGAGAGCCAGCTACATCATCCCAGGAGTGAAACTTGTCAAACCCTCCTAACTACAGTACTATAAAGTCTTTCTTGGCTTTCTCAGGAAAAATGAGTAAGAATTACGTAAGTGTAAGATGAATTGGAACTACCTAAGTGTTTAATTCAACTTGCTGTCCATGATCTCCTTCTGTCTTCCAACAGATAAAGAAACGAGGGGCCTCAATACCACCTGACTGTAGGTATAGATAGGAGAGGAGCCTGGATGGTTACTCACATGTAGAGAAGTACCAGGATGGTAACCAACAGCACCCAAGTTTCTGTGGAAAGGTTCAGGGTCAGGTCCATCTTGGGTTCCCTCAGCAGTTCTCTCCTCCTAGATGAGTCTTATTGGCTCCCCTACTGCATGCACTTGAGAGCCAAGGAGACCAGTCTGCAGTTTTTATATCCCAGGAAAGGATGTGTGGTGTAGCCAATAGAAGGGCCAGCTGTCTCTGCGGAAAGTTGGAATTCTGATGTGGCCTCTCTATCTGGCAGTTGTTAAAAGTTAATGAATACCTTGTACCCTGACCTTTGAATGATAGCCTTTGTGAGTATTTATTCTTTCAGAAACTCAGATAAATCCATTGGCATTAAATTTGGTCTCATTCTCAGTCATCGTTTTGGCTTTTTTCACTCAAAATATATGACAGCTTTTCTTCTTTTAAGATCTCTGTGTGCTCTGGAAGATCTGGTAGAGCCACTCCTTACTAATTACCCCTAACAAGTGAAATTACTTCCTACTCTGGACTGATTTGTTTCTCTGCCCAAAATGCAATTTTTTCCTCTCTACTCTGTAACAGTATTGGGTATTTCCATGCATGTTTTCCTTACTAGTCTATGAGATTAGCATGGAAATGGCAATGGGAAGTGGGCATGAAGACTTAGCCCAAGCTGGGGAGCTGCTGACAATTGACTGCTGCTAGAAAAGAGAGTCAATTTTATTTAAGGTTCTGACCCAGTGGTAAGTTGACCACACTCCAGAGGATGGCCTGATACCCAAGAGTATTTGAACAATACAAGTTGGAGTCCATGGGCTTAAAAAAGAGGACATGAGGATGGGTGACTAGGTAGGTGGTATGGACATGAGGTGGGTGGGGAATCTGGGAGGATTATTGAATTTGTTTCTCCAATATCTATCCTTCATAGAAGGACAAAATTTTATCTTGAAAATTTTGGGGGATCCAGGTAATATCCAAGAACAGGTCAGGAGCAGAGGATATCCACCTCTTCTGGGCCCCGTATTTGGGGAGATAAGGAGAGGGGCAGTCACGAGAACATGATCTCTTAGCAAAGGAGTAGGTAGTTCCTCACCCTAATGTAATTGCATGTTACTGTGCTGTATGCCCAATGAATACAGTCAAGCACTGAATCAAAGGAAATCAGAATCTTTGTTCTTACAAAGTATCATACTGTTATCAGAGGAAAGAGCAATAAACACCTAAGCACACAATAAACATTGAATAACCCACTGGAATAAATAACATGAAGAAAAAAAAAAGAATCATTTGCTGAAATTCCATGTGTTTGAAATAGTTTATCCTTATTTTTTAGCTTTCAATCTCACTTCACTGAGAGATATGAAGATACCAAAATCCATAAGGCCTGAGGGATGGGAAGGGTGGGACTTGGCACATCTGTGGGCCTCTCCTGATCTATGGGGTAAGTTTCCAACACCTGACTCAGAAGGTTCAAGGTTCCCTTTACTCCAGTTACAAGACACTTCAGCACTGCCTACTTCTTCCTGGCTCTATGCTCCACTAGGAGACTCCTCATTCTTCTTTCTCTTATACATCACTTTCAGTCTACCATATTGTCTAGTTCAGCAAGGAACCAAGATTCTTTTTCTAAATTAAAAGAGTTATTTATATATTATGTGTACGAGTGTGTTGACTATGTATGTAAGTGCACCATGTGTATGAAGTGCCTACAGAGGGCAGAAGATGGCCCCCCTGGAACGGGAGTTGAGGATGCTTGTTACCTGCCATGTGGGTGCTAGGAATGGAGCAAAAACAAATAGTGCTCCTAACTGCTGAGTCATCTCCCCAGGCCCCAAAGAACCAAGATTATTGAGGATAAGATGGATGGTAAAGGTGAAAATGGAATGGGCTTGGGAAAGGCTCTGGTCATGATGTTTGAACTCCAAATAGAATGTTTTCTTAACAAGAACTGCACGGAAAGCAATACACACAAATATACATGTCCATGTGCACACAAACATGGAAGTTACTTCAGAAATGTTTGCCCAAATTGTACTGGTCTTAGTGTTTTCCCACATTAACTGATATATTTAATCTGTGGTAGTCAAGGTCTACTAAAGGAGTAAGACTGATAGAATGAAATATATATATATATATATATATATATATATAAATGGGTTTATTATATATTCATTATATATATGGGTTTATTATATTGGCTTAAATGGTTGGAGAATTCCTAGAGAGCTTCTGGTCTTCAGTCTATGTTGGAAGGCAGCTATGCTCACCACTATACCACCAACACACCTCATACATGTCCTGTTCCCCTTCTGAGTCTTTTCGAAGTTTTTCAAAGGAAAAGATTACTTTTTTGGGGGAAGAACTCCACTGTTTCAGTCAGTTCCCTGTCCCACTTCTTTTGTTGTTGTTCTTCCCTCCAATTCGTGTTGTTTCACCATATGCATTTATGTATGTCACACATGTACTAAAATCATGACCTCTGAAGATAAACTATATGTTATTATTATCATATTTTGGGATGTTATTTGTTTTAATGAGGAGGAAGTGCTAGTTGTCCACAGACTCCTCTTAAGTGCATGCTGAAGCATTTTAGAGGTTTCACAGAGGAAAGCAATTATATTTGTGTCTCTCCCTGGAAACTTCAGACATTCTGTGAACTTGAAGGGCTCACATTAGATATAGGATGGCCTGGCGAGGCAACCTCAGATACCCAAATGGCACGTCATCTGGGGCATGGTCACGGGGGTTCCTGGACACCCAGATGAGTTCTCTTACATTGACTGGTGCTCTTTCTCTTGGAATTCACATTCTCCCCTTGAGGGAAGGAAAAACAAAAGCACAACTACATAAACAATGGGTACGACAGTAAAATACATCTCAGGACAAAGAGGGATGATGGTCTTTACTGGATGGGAGACCTATCCTCTCAGTGGCCCTATGAAGACAATTAGTGAGTCGACTCCATCAGACAATCATCAAGGGGTCACAAAGACTCCTGAACTCCTGAGACTCACTAGTACATTCTGCGGGCTGGACCACATTGTCAAAGACATTGTACTTAGGTGTCTTGTCTCTACCCAGGTAAATCCCAAAGGAGGAAAGAGAGCCCCGAACAGAGTAGGCACTTGTGGCACCACACCTGAGGAACATCAGGAATTAGACTTTACTGAGGTTAAACCAACTGTCTTTGGGTGCATGTAAATTTTTCTTTTAATATTTTATTTTATTTTATTTTTGGTATTTTTGAGACAGGGTCTCCGTGTAGCTCCAGCTGTCCTGGAACTCACTCTGTAGACCAGGCTGGCCTTGAACTCAGAGATCTGCCTGCCTCTGCCCCCTGAGTGCTGAGATTAAAGGCGTGCACCACCATGTCTGGCTAATTTTTTATTTTATATGTATGAGTGCATTGCCTGAATGTGTGTAAGTGTGCCTGTATTTGTCAATGCCTGTGGGGGTCAGAAGAGGGCACTGGATTCCCCTGGAATTGAAGTTACAGATAGTTGTTAGTTGCACATTCAAGGGCAGAATCTTAGCCAAACTCTGCAGACTTCTACTAAGCCCAAGAATTCAAGCACAGTCATACCAAGTTGGCCCTCCACCAACTCTTCAGGCTTCTTTCAAGCCATTGGCATTCACCCAGCCAGAGAATTCACAGTGCCACAGTTCCCCGTTTCTTGTTAAGACTGACAGTGACAGTAAGAGCTATAAATTTCTCATGGATTCCTGAAGAGTGCCTCCAGGCCCATCAGAATCCTATGCAAAATAAAAGAATTGAGCAAAGTCCTACTATAAAAGAGAGTAATGAAGCCCCTGAAAACCAGTGTACTGGGTTTAAGTTAGACAGGGTAGATGACAGAGCATCATAAAAATCTGAGGAAAACAGTTTAGGGGGAGTACGAGCAAATATCTGTTTTATGTCTTTTATAACTCCAAAATATCTAAGGATAAATTATGCTGGAGGTCTGGAAAGTGATTTTTCACCTTCTTCTAAGGGTGTTTAGTAGAGTTATAGAGGGTATTAGTTAAACAACAAAAGGTAGAAAAGTTTCAATGGCAATGTAATTTTAACTGTTGACACTGTTATCTTCTAACCAGATAATAGTATCTCAAAGTTCAGAAATTTAGGCAGCAAATCTGTCCTTGCTGAACCCAAAGTGAGTGTGACTGGTTGTGCTGTCTGGTAATGAAATCATGATTTTGTATAGGATTATGTAGGGCCATGCCCAAAACTGTCCATACTGTGATAATTGGCATAAGCCCAATAATGCCTGTTATGATCCAATCAATGAAACATTTTGCTCTAGAGAAAGGTAGAAAAAGTAATTCATGCAGAAACAAAGAGTCTGTCCAAGTTTCTGGTAAATGAACAGGTAACCGTAATTCTAACCTCTGACATAGTAATACAATACTGTCAGAAGATGAATTAAAAGTAATAGTGTGATTACTACATGAATATAAAGAACAATCTGTACAACACAACATTTTCAGTTAATCATTTAATGTAAAATTTCCAGTGGCTACTAAGAAAGGCTTAACACGGGCTGGAGAGATGGCCTAGCAGTTAAGAGTGCCATCCACTCTTACAGAGGACCCGGGTTCGATCTCCAGTACCCACATGGTGGCTGAGAACCATCTGAAACTCCAATTCCAGGAGAACTCCAGTTCCAGGGGAATCTGACACCCTCTTCTGACCTCCACAGCATTGCACAACACGGGTGCACAAACTTGCATGCAGACAGTACATTCATACACATACAGAAATAAATAAAATTAATAAAAACATTTTAAAAAAGAAAGGTTTAACACAGGAACGTACATATCCAGAGAAAGTATAAATTATGATGTAGTTCTGAGGTATTATAGCAGCTGTTTAGTCAATAGTTCTTATAAATTCGTGTAAAGTAGCAGGAATATTCCAAATATGATATTGTTTAAGAACTAGGGGGTGAACCATTTGAGGACAGGGAGATGACAAACCTCCATTTATCTATGAAAACCACATCTGTGTCACTCCACAACCTGGAAGTTTTGTGATTAAAATAAGTTTTGTTAAAAGTAATATCTGCATCAGGTCTTCCACAGCAGGGCCTTACCATCTCTCTTCTTGCAGGTATCCCAGTTTACAGGCAAGAAACCTTTACCTTTTGGGGGGGGGGGGCTTGGATCCCCTGGCCAACATCTCCTTGGCAAAATAATCCATTGTTGATATCAGAGCTCTCCTGTATTAATATATTTTGCTTAAATGCACAGCTTGAAAAGACTTTAGTATTATATTTGGCTCTGAATAGAGAATAATCCTTTTCACATTTCCTATGTCTATTAGTCAATTAAAGAAAGCAGTTATACTGGTTTTGAAGGAGATTACCTCTATAACAGTTGGCTCTAAGTTATGATTAGAGAATGACTTCATTACCATCATGTATTTCTTTGTTCTATGAAAAGGAGGTAAGAAGGTCTCTCTTATTGACCTGATGCAAGCATGGGAAAGATGTATTGAGACCACACTTGCAAGTGTACAGTTGGTCTCTGGAATGCTAGAGCGTGTTACAAAAGGCCACTAAACCAATAAAGCAAAAATTGGTCTCCTTGAGTCAAGCAAGACCCTTCCGTCAGCATCAGCTACACCTCACCTGCCTGGAAATACTGTGCAGCAGAGGCAGCCACATGTCTATAGCCCAAATCTAATTGGCTATTAGCTCTCTCCTTGGAGGAATAATTCATGGCTGATGCCACAAGCTTACATCCTTTAGTGGTTAGGAGAAGTTATAAGCCACAGTAAGACCTTGTCATCTGTTACAGGAAAAATATAATTCATGGATTAGCATACCATCCAAACATCTGTGTCTATACCAAAGTAACCTACCGTAATAATTAGTACTGTTTAAATACCTATATATCTAATTGCTTGTGTTTCATTTGTAGGATCGAGAGGTTATACCTGGACAAACTGTCAACCCATGAAAGGAAACAGCCAGAACTGATCAGAGTCCAAAATGACATCTCCAGAGAAAGTAGACTGTTTTGCTTCTCGTCCACCAGTACCCATTTTCTAAGCCTAGGGAACAATCTGTGGAAGAGGGGGCATGGTAGAGTGTAAAGGCTGCAATTGGGATGAATGGTGAAAGTATAGCAACATAGTCTGGACACTTATTTGATCAACATGATTGTACATAAAAGCCCCACCAGCTGGATGGTGGAAGACATGGGTTGTGTGGGTTTGGGCATAGCTGCTTGCAAATTTGGTTCTACATGAAGGATGCTTGTATTCATAACTTATTACTTATTGTTAAAAAATAAAAATAAACTTTCGATCGTACTAATGAAGAACAAGCAATTAGATATATAGGTATTTAAGCAGCACTAATAGTTATGGTAGGTTACTTTAGCATAGACACATGTTTGGATATGTTAATCCATGAATTACAATTTTCCCCCCTGTTAAATATGACAGGGTCTTACTGTGGCTTATAACATCTCCTAACCTGTAGAGGATGTAAGCTTGTGGCATCAGCCATGGGTTATTTCTCCAAGGGGAGAGCCAATAGCCAATTAGATTTGGGATATACAGGCACATGGCTGCCTCTGCTGCACAGTATTTCCAGGCAGGTGAGGTGTAGCTGGTGCTGACGGTGGAGTCTTGCTTGACTCAGGGAGACCCGTATTTGCTTTATTGGTTTAGTGGCCTTTGGTAACACTCTCTGGCATTCCAGAGGCCATCTGTACACTTGCATGTGTGGTCTCAATACATCCCTCCCATGTTAACGTCAGGTCTTCGGCAGCAGGGTCTTATTGCCTCTCCTCCTGTAGGTATCCCAACTTAGAGGCAAGGAGCCCTTACCTTTTGTGGGGCCTTGGATCCCCTGGCCAACATCCACCTGGTAGAACAATCCATTGCTGATGTCAGAGCTCCTGTATTAATATATTTTGCCTGAGTGCATAGCCCTAGGACTTTAGTATTATATTTGGTTCTGAACAGAGAGTAATCCCTTCCACAGTTCCCATGTCTAGTAGTCAATTAAAGAAAGCAGTTTTACCGGTTTTATAAGAGATTACCTCTACAATAGTTGTCTCCAATTTACAGTTGGGGAGNGAATTAGACTTTACTGAGGTTAAACCAACTGTCTTTGGGTGCATGTAAATTTTTCTTTTAATATTTTATTTTATTTTATTTTTGGTATTTTTGAGACAGGTCTCCGTGTAGCTCCAGCTGTCCTGGAACTCACTCTGGACCAGGCTGGCCTTGAACTCAGAGATCTGCCTGCCTCTGCCCCTGCGTGCTGAGATTAAAGGCGTGCACCCACCATGTTGCTAATTTTTTATTTTATATGTATGAGTGCATGCCTGAATGTGTGTAAGTGTGCCTGTATTTGTCACATGCCTGTGGGGGTCAGAAGAGGGCACTGGATTCCCCTGGAATTGAAGTTACAGATAGGTTGTTGTAGTTGCACATTCAAGGGCGAATCTTAGCCAAACTCTGCAGCTCTACAAGCCCAAGAATTCAAGCACAATCATACCAAGCTGGCCCTCCACCAACTCTTCAGGCTTCTTTCAAGCCATTGCATTCACCAGCCAGAGAATTCACAGTGCCACAGTTCCCCGTTTCTTGTTAAGACTGACAGTGACAGTAAGAGCTATAAATTTCTCATGGATTCCTGAAGAGTGCCTCCAGGCCCATCAGAATCCTATGTAAAATAAAAGAATTGAGCAAGTCCTACTATAAAAGAGAGTAATGAAGCCCCTGAAAACCAGTGTACTGGGTTTAAGTTAGACAGGGTAGATGACAGAGCAGTCATAAAAATCTGAGGAAAACAGTTTAGGGGGAGTAGAGCAAATTCTGTTTTATGTCTTTTATAACTCCAAAATATCTAAGGATAAATTATGCTGGAGGTCTGGAAAGTGATTTTTCACCTTCTTCTAAGGGTGTTTAGTAGAGTTATAGAGGGTATTAGTTAAACAAAAGTAGAAAAGTTTCAATGGCAATGAATTTTAACTGTTGACAAAACTGATATTATCTTCTAACCAGATAATAGTATCTCAAAGTTCAGAAATTTAGGCAGCAAATCTGTCCTTGCTGAACCCAAAGTGAGTGTGACTGGTTGTGCTGTCTGGTAATGAAATCATGATTTTGTATAGGATTATGTAGGGCCATGCCCAAAACTGTCCATACTGTGATAATTGGCATAAGCCCAATAATGCCTGTTATGATCCAATCAATGAAACATTTTGCTCTAGAGAAAGGTAGAAAAAGTAATTCATGCAGAAACAAAGAGTCTGTCCAAGTTTCTGGTAAATGAACAGGTAACCGTAATTCTAACCTCTGACATAGTAATACAATACTGTCAGAAGATGAATTAAAAGAATAGTGTGATTATACATGAATATAAAGAACAATCTGTACAACACAACATTTTCAGTTAATCATTTAATGTAAAATTTCCAGTGGCTACTAAGAAAGGCTTAACACGGGTGTGAGAGATGGCCTAGCAGTTAAAGAGTGCCATCCACTCTTACAGAGCACCCGGGTTCGATCTCCAGTACCCACATGGTGGCTGAGAACCATCTGAAACTCCATCCAGGAGACTCCAGTCCAGGGGGAATCTGACACCCTCTTCTGACCTCCACAGCATTGCACAAACGGGTCACAAACTGATGCAGGACAGTACATCATACCACATACAGAGAAAAAAATAAAATTAATAAAAACATTTTAAAAAGAAAGGTTTAACACAGGAACGTACAATCCAGAGAACAGTTAAATTATGTGTAGTTTTCTGAGGTATTATAGCAGCTGTTTCGTCAATTCTTATAAATTCGTGTAAAGTAGCAGGAATATTCAATATGATATTGTTTAGAAACAGGGGGTGAACCATTGAGGACAGGGAGAGACAAACCTCCATTTATCTTGAAAACCACTCTGTGTTCCACTCCACAACCTGGAAGTTTGTGATTAAAATAGTTTTGTTAAAAGTAATATCTGCATCAGGTCTTCCACAGCAGGGCCTACCATCTCTCTTCTTGCAGGTTTATCCCGTTCATGTTTACAGGCAAGAAACCTTTACCTTTTGGGGGGGGGGGCTTGGATCCCCTGGCCAAACATCTCCTGGCAAAATAATCCATTTGTATATCAGAGCTCTCCTGTATTTATATTTTGCTTAAATCTACAGCTTAAAAGACTTTAGTATTATATTTGGCTATTTCTTGAATAGAGAAATAATCCTTTTCACATTTCCTATGTCTATTAGTCAATTAAAGAAAGCAGTTTATACTGGTTTTGAAGGAGATTACCTCTATAACAGTTGGCTCAAGTTATGATTAGAGAATGACTTCATTACCATCATGATTTCTTTGTTCTATGAAAAGGAGGTAAGAAGGTCTCTCTTATTGACCTGATGTCAAAGCATGGGAAAGATGTATTTGAGACCACACTTGCAAAGTGTTACAGTTGGTCTCTGGAATGCTAGAGCGTGTTACAAAAGGCCACTAAAACATAAAGCAAAAATTGGTCTCCTTGAGTCAAGCAAAGACCCTTCCGTCAGCTCAGCTACACCTCACCTGCCTGGAAATACTGTGCAGCAGAGGCAGCCACATGTCTATAGCCCAAATTAATTGGCCTATTTAGCTCTCTCCTTGGAGGAACTATTCATGGCTGATGCCACAAGCTTACATCCTTTAGTGGTTAGGAGAAGTTATAAGCCACAGTAAGACCTTGTCATTTTACAGGAAAAATACTAATTCATGGATTAGTCATACCATCCAAACATCTGTGTCTATACAAAGTAACCTACCGTAATATTATGTACTGTTTTAAATACCTATATCTCTAATTGCTTGTGTTTCATTTGTAGGATCGAGAAGGTTATCTACTGGACAAACTGTCAACCCATGAAAGGAACCACCAGAACTGATCAGAGTCCAAAATGACATCTCCAGAGAAAGTAGAGTACTGTTTTGCTTCTCGTCCACCAGTACCCATTTCTTAAGCCTAGGGAACAATCTGTGGAAGAGGGGGCTTGGTAAGGTTAAAGGCTGCAATTGGGATGAATGGTGATGAAATAGAACAGACAATATGTTCTGGACACTTATTTGATCAACATGATTGTACATAAAAGCCCCACCAGCTGGATGGTGGGACATGGGTTGTGTGGGTTTGGCATAGCTGCTTTGCAAATTGGTTCTTACATGAAGGATGCTTGTATTCATAACTTATGAACTTATTGTTAAAAAATAAAAATAAACTTTCGATCGTACTAATGAAGAACAAGCAAGTAGATATATCAGGATTATTAAGCAGCATAATGTTATGGTAGGTTACTTTAGCATAGACACATGTTTGGATATGTTAAATCCATGAATTACAATTTTCCCCCCTGTTAAATTGACAGGGTCTTACTGTGGCTTATAACCATCTCCTAACCTGTAGAGGATGTAAGCTTGTGGCATCAGCCATGGGTTTTTTCTCCAAGGGGAGAGCCAATAGCCAATTAGATTTGGATATACAGGCAACATGGCTCGCCTCTGCTGCACAGTATTTCCAGGCAGGTGAGCGTGTATGCTGTCTTGACTGGCTGGATAGCTGCTTGACTCAGGGAGACCCCCATATTGCTTTATTGGTTTAGTGGCTTGGTATAACACTTCTTGGTTATTCCTGGACAAAACACTGTCGCCCATGAAAGGAAACAGCCCAGAATTTGACCAGAGTCCAAGTCAACCAGCTCCGAGAGAGAGTGGACTGTTTTACCTCTCATCCACCTGTGCCCCTTTTCTAAGCCTAGGGAACAACTGCGGAAGAGGGGGCGTGCGTAGATATGTAAGGGCTGCGATTGGGTTGAATGGTGTGATGAAACTACAGCAATGTAGTCTGGACACTCATTTGATCAACTTGATTGAACAAACAACCTGTCACCCCCCCACTGGATGGTGTGGGCTGTAGGTGTTTGGGCACAACAGCTTGCAGATGGTTTTGCATGAAGGATGCTTGTACTCAATGTTTATATTCCGTAAAAAAAAAAACAAACTGAAAAAAAAAAAAACTGAGAGAAAGATGCAGGACAGTTATGGCAGAATGCATGATCTGGGATGGGGTGGGGGTGGGGGGGGAGGGAAAGGTAAATAAGCCTGAACTGAATTGGAAAAAATGTATGAAATGCACAAAGCATCAATAAAAACTAATTAAAAAAAATAAAAATAAAAATAAAAAAATTGGGATAAAATAAATAAATATTAAAAAATGTAATATCTGAAGAGTCATTACAAGAGAAAGTATTACAACTATTAAAGTACCCATGTGGTCCCCAGTCAATAAAGGTGTAATTATATAATGTAGCAATCTTAGCAAATGCGTTACTCCACAAAGATATCAGATCCATGTGTTGATGAGTCCAGGATACTGCTTCACATGGTTCCTTAGGTGGTAAAAGCTCCCGGAAAGTCCTGTTACCTACTTGACCTTTGACATATTTTTTAGTAAAATTGAACAGAAAAGAAGCACTGGCATGAAAGCCTATGTGAAATCCAGTCTTATTGGCACAATTGTATCCCCATCGTAGAGGAAATATTTTTAGGCATACATCAAGCATCCCAAAGCACATAGGGAGAGTAGAGAATCCCAAAGATATATAAACTTTAGTTCCTTTCTCCTCAGGTTTGGGGATAGGCCCCATTTCCCAAGGAGGGGGAAAATGAAATGAGTCACTGGTGTATATTAAAGGGCCATGGTCAGTCCAATCCAATATCTGCAAAAGAAGGGGAAAAGGAATATATGCCCAATAGGTGAAATTTTGAGCATTCACCCCTGAAGCACATTAGCATTGCCATCATGGCAAGCAGAAGATGATCAGGCATCAGGGGGTTCCTGAATTGCAAAGAGTAGATTTAGCTTTTCTGGATAATTTTTTTATCTGAGACCACGTGGGATATGGAGATATTTGTGATTTGGTCGAGCGAGGTCTCTTATGAGATAGCTGATGTATGGTCATATCTGTTGTTTTCTGTGTCAACGTTGTCATGGTGTTGAGCCATCTTTTCTCCTGTGTCTGGTGGTCAGTGGCAGATACAACGGAGCAGAGTCCAAATGTCTGATCCATCACGTAAGGTGAAAAGAGTATATCCCTTTCCCATTATTTTTAATTGACCTGGTTTACCAAAACTGGAATAGGTTCTGGTAGAATTGGTTTTGAAGAGGAAGTAAAATGTGAATTAGCATGAGTTGAGAGGTGGGATTCAGGGAGAAGTAAAAATTGATAGTAAATAATGCCAAAGGTAATTGTGGGAAGGGACCATATATAGTTGCTATTTTTACTTTTTTTTTTTTTTTTTTGTGGGTACTGTTTAAATAAAGGATGAATGGGTATCAATAATCATGAAAAGAATATTGGCTCCTGGTGTGGGAAATAGTGTATAATTAGTTTGTTATGTATGATTAGAATGTAGAGTCTCTGGGGGTAGTAGAAGTAAAGAGGCTGCAACTATATGGGGGAAGAGTTGGAGGACATACTGAGAGTTAGATACTATGTTTAAAGGGTTGTGTATTTTAGGCAGTAATTGAATTAATGTAAAGAGTTTAGAATGTTGAACAGAATGATATGGTCCAACAGAGGATTTTTGAATGTTAGGACCAACAATGGTATACTTACTATTCATTGAGGCATCTATAAAATAAGTGGGAGCATTAGGGACTGGAGAGGAAGAAACAATACTTTAATAACAAATTTAATGTGTTGAATAAATGTTTACAATTTTTTGTAAGAAGTTTATACTGTAACTGTTTTATATAATTAATAAGACCAATTTGTATCCAAGAAGTATGGGGAAATGTAAAGGAGAACTATTCTTTCTTTTTTTCCCCTTTATTTCTTTATTTTTTAAGGGATTAGACAATATAAGAGCACAGTTGTTTTCAGATAACATTGACATTGCTCAGTTTTCCATACAATTAGGTAATTGGTGCTAGCATCCACAGATGTGGGATACTGGTTTCTCTGGGACTTCACTCAGCATGATATCTTCTAGCTCCAACCATTTATTTGCAAAGTTCATGATATCGTCTTTCTTTTTTTTTTTTAATTTAATTTTTTTTTATTGATGCTTTGTGCATTTCGTACATCATTTTCCAATTCAGATCAGGCATTTTTCCCTTTCCATTCCCCCACCCACCCCATCCCAGATCATGTATTCTGCCATAACTGTCTTGCATCTTTCTGGTTTTTTTTTCCTTTTTTAGCTATAAGTGATAATCCATGAGTACAAGCATCCTTCGTGCAAAACCAATCTACAGGCTGTTGTGTCCAAACCCCCACAGCCCCACCATCCAGTGGGGGGTGACATGTTGTTTGTTCAATCAAGTTGATCAAATGAGTGTCCAGACTACATCGCTGTAGTTTCACCATTCACCCCAATCGGAGCCTTTACATTCTACCACGCCCCCTCTTC
>VZQC01011453.1:292778-413163 GCA_009823505.1 Rhizomys pruinosus
TTTCTCAATATTTTCCATGGGGAAGTTGACTGTTTTGAGCAGAAGTTCACTGTTTCAGTCAGTTCTTTGATGCAGTATTTTCTGTTGTTGTTGTTGTTTCCAAAATGCATTATGCCCAACTGCTTTGTACAAAAGCTCAGGGGGCCCTACACAAGAAATACTTACAACTGGGTAATTGGCACTAGCATCCACAGATGAGTGATACCATACATCGTTTGTTTTTCTGGGACTGTGTTACTTCACTCAGCATGATGTCCTCTAGCTCCAGCCATTTTCCTGCAAAGCTCATGATATCGTCTTTCTTTACTGCTGCATAGAACTCCATTGTGTAGATGTACCACATTTTCTCTATCCACTTGTCAGTTGAGGGGCACTTGGGTTGGTTCCAGCTCCTTGCTATTGTGAAGAGAGCTGCAATAAACATGGCTGTGCATGTATCTCTGTGGTAAGATGAGTCTTGTGGGTATATACCCAGGAGTGGTATGCTAGGTCGGGTGGCAAGTTCATTCCAAGTCTTCCAAGGGTTCTCCACACTGCTTTCCATAGTGGCTGTACAAGTTTACATTCCCACCAGCAGTGGATGAGTGTTCCTCTTTCCCCACAACCTCTCCAGCACTTTGTATCATTTGTTTTATTGATCCAATCCAGTCTTATTGGAATAAGATGATATCTTAAAGTGGTTTTAATTTGCATTTTCTTAATTATTAGCGATGTTGAATACTTCTTAACATGTTTCTCAGCCATCTCTAATTCCTCACTTCTGAAGTCTCTGTTCAGCTCTTTGCTCCATCTTTTGAATGATTCATTTATTTTCTTTCTTCTTTGTTTTTTGAGTAGTTTATATATTCTGGAAATCAATGCTTCGTCAGATGTAGCTGTGGTGAAAGTTTCCTCCCACTCTGGGATTTCTCTTCACTTCCTTGATTGTTTCTTTTGATGTACAGAAGCTTTTGAGTTTAGTAAGGTCCCATTTGTCAATTCTTGTGCAGCTGCTGTCTGATTTAGGAAGTATTTTCCTATGCTTATGTCTTGTAGTTTGCTGCCAACTTTTTCTTCTATCTCCTTTAGAGTTTGGGGTTTCACGTTGAGGTCTTTAGTCTATCTGGAGTTGACTTTTGTACAGGGTGAGAGGTAGAGATTTAATTTCATTCTTCGACAAGTGGTGATCCAGTTTTGCCAACACCACTTACTGAAGATGCTGTCTTTCCTCCACTGTGTCTTCTTGGCCCCCTTGTCAAATATGAGTTGCTGAAATTGTATGTGCTCAAGTTTGGATCTTCAGTTTTGTTCCCTTGGTCAACAGGTCTGTTTTTGTGCCAGTACCAAGCCGTTTTTATGACTATATCCCTGAAGTATAGTTTGAAGTCTGATATAGAGATTCCCCCTCTATTGTTCTTTTCACTCAGGGTTGTTTTGGCTATTTGGGGTCTTTTGTGTTTCCAAATGAAATTAATGACTTTTTCTCTAAGCCTGGGAAGAAACTCTTGGGAATTTCAATTGGAATTGCATTAAATCTATACAAGAATTTGGGTAGAATGGACATTTTTACTATATTAATTTTCTCAATCCATGAGCATGGGAGGATTTCCATCTTCTGATGTCTTCTTCAATTTTTCGTCAGGGGTTTACAATTTTTGTTGTAGAGATCTTTGGTGTCTTTGGTTAGGTTTGTTCCTAGGTATTTTATTGTTTTTGAGGCTATTATGAGTGGGGAGTTCTCCTTGAATTCCTTCTTCAGTTGCTTGTTAGAGAGGTAAAGAAAGGCTACTGATTTTTCTAGGGTAATTTTGTATCCTGCCACTTTACTGAAGCTCTTATTCATTTCTAGGAGTTTCCTGGTGGAGTTTTTAGCATCCCTTAAGTAAACAACCATATCATCAGCAAAAAGAGATATCTTGACTTCCTCTTTTCCAATTATTACTCCTTTAATTTTCTTTTCTTGCCTTATTGCCCTAGCAAGTATATCAAGCACTATATTGAAGAGGAGTGGTGACAGGGGGCAGCCTTGCCGAGTTCCTACCTTTAAAGGGAATGCTTCTGTCGTTTCCCCATATAGGACGATATTGGCTGTAGTTTTCCTGTATATGGCTTTGATTTCATTGAGGAATGATCCCTCCAATCCAGTTCCCTTTAGGACAGGACTTTAAGCATGATGGGATGCTGGATTTTGTCAAAGGCTTTTTCCGTGTCAATTGAGATGATTGTGTGGTTTTTATCTTTCAGCCCACTGATATGCTTGATGATATTTATTGATTTTCATATGTTGAACCATCCCTGAACCTCTGGTATGAATCCAACTTGGTCATGATGGATGATCTTCTTGATGTGGGTCTGTATGTGATTTTCCAATATCCTGTTTAGAATTTTGGCATCTGTGTTCATTAATGAGATGGGTCTATTGTTCTCCTTTTTTGGTTGTATCTTTGCCTGATTTTGGTGATAGAGTGATCCTGGCTTCATAGAAGGAATTTGGGAGAATTCCCTCTGTTTGTATCCTTCTAAAAATTTGAGTAATAATGGTTGTAAGTCTTTTTGAAATGTTTTATAGAATTCTTCCATGAAACTGTCTGGGCCTGGGCTTTTTTTAGTTGGGAGGTTTCTTATTACATCTTCAATTTCTTCATATATTTTGGGTCTGTTTAAGCTGTCAATCTCTTCTTGGTTGAGCTTTGGTGATTCCCAGGATTTCAGATGTTCATCCACTTCTTCTAGGTTTTCAAACTTAGTAGAGTAAAGGTTTTTGAAGTATTCCCATATGATTCTCTGGATCTTTTCATTGTCTGTTGTGATATTTCCCTTTTCATCATGGATTGTATTGATTTGGAGTTGTTCCTTCTTTCTTTTGGTTAACTGGGATAGAGGTCTGTCTATCTTGTTTATTCTCTTAAAGAACCAACTTTTGAATTCACTGACTTTTTTTTTTTTTTTGTATTGTTTTCTTTGTTTCTATTTCATTGATTTCTGCTCTGATTTTTCTTATTTCTTCCTGTCTGTTGCATTTAGGGTTCACCTGTTGTTGTCTCTCAAGTGCTTTTAGCTGCAGTGTTAGATCATTCCCTTGTGCTCTTTCTGTTTTTCTAATGTAGGCACCCAGGGCTATAAACTTCCCTCTTAGGACTGCTTTTAAGGTATCCCATAGGTTTTCTTGTGTTGTATTGTCATTGTCATTCAGTTCCAGGAATGCTTTTATTTCTTTCTTTATCTCTTCCTTGACCCACTCATTATTCAAGAATGTGCTCTTTAGTCTCCATGTGTTCTTGGATAGATAGTAGGGCTTATCCTGAGGTTGATAATGAGCTTTATTGCATTGTGTTCTGATAGAATGCATTAAATTATTTCAATCTTTTTGTATTTGTGGAGGTTTCTTCTGTGTCCCAGAACATTGGAGAATGTTCTGTGGGTGCTGAGTAGAAAGTGTATTCTTCAGTATTAGGGTGGAATATTCAGTAGATGTCTGTGAGGTCTGTTTGGTGTACCATATCATTCAGTTCAGATGTCTCTCTCTTTATTGTTTGTCTGACTTACCTGTCCAAAGAGCTCGGTGGGGTACTGAAGTCCCCTACTATGAGTGTACTGGCGTTAATCTGTACCTTGTAGTCCTGGAGAATTGTCTTTATAAAGTTTGTGCATCAGAGTTTGGTGCATATATATTCATAATTGTGAAATCTTCTTGGTGAATTGTTCCTTTGATAAAAATGTAATGGCCTTCTTTGTCTCTTTTGATTTCTTTTACTTTAAAGTTTATTTTGTCTGATATTAAAACAGCAACACCTGATTTCTTTTTGGTACCATTTGCTTGGAATATTTTTTTCCATCCTTTCACTTTAAGGTGGTGCCTATCCTTGAAGGTAAGATGTGTTTCTTGCAGACAGCATATTGATGGGTTCTGTTTCCTAATCCAATCCCCAGTCTTTTGACTGGGGAGTATAGTCCATTAATATTTAAGGTTATTACTGATAGATGTGTGTTGCTTCCTTTAACCTTATTATCCATTTGCATTTTTAGCCTAGGTTTCTACTTCTGCAGTTATGCTGTTATTAATTTCTCTTTCTAGGTGACTGGGGATGATTGCTCCTTTCTTCTGTCCTTTGAATTGCTTCAAGTATTCTCTGAAGGGTTGGTTTTCCGGACATGAATTCTTCCATCTTGTTTGTGACATGGAAGATTTTTCTTTCTCCTTCAACTATAATTGACATTTTTGCTGGGTATAGTAACCTGGGTTGGCATCTATAGTCTTTTAAGACTGGGAATGCTTTGCTCCACATTCTTGCTTTCATAGTTTGCACTGAGAAATCAGTTGTAATTCCGATAGGTTTCCCCTTATATGTAACTTGTTTTTCTCTTGCGGCTTTCAGAATTTTGTCTTTATTTGGAGCATCTAGAATTTTAACTATGATATGGGGTTGAGAGTTTCTTTTCTGATCTTGTCTGTTTGGAGTTCTATGTGCTTCTTGTATTGGTTTGTCTTTTCTTAGTTTGGGGAAATTTTCATCTATTATTCTGTTGAAGATCTGATCAATACCATTCTCTTGGGATTCCTCTCCTTCCTCTATTCCTATATGTGGAGGTTTGATCTTTTCATAGTGTCCCACAGTTCCTGGTTGTTCCACTTTTGTGTGTTTTAAATTTTTCATAATCTTTCCTTGAGGTTTTTAGCTGTTCTTGTTATCTTCCAGGTCTGATAATCTTTGTTCTGCTTCCTCCATTCTGCTTCTTGGGCTTTTTTCATTAGTTTCCTCTTGATTGGATGAGTGTTTGATTTCCTTTTTCATTTTGTCTTCTGATTTCTTTAGTATTTCCACTTCCTTTTGGAGCTTCTCAATCTCTTCCTGTAGCTCTTTGCCTCGCTGGTTGATTTCCTTATCTTTTTCAACATGGGATCTTTTCAGTGTTTCCATTTCCTTCGGGAGTTTGTCATTCTCTCTCTCTAGGTCCTTCTTAAGTTTTTCTTTCTCTCTCCTAAGATCTCTGATTTGTTCTTTATAGTTTTTTATTTCTTTGAGTAGGTCCACAATTGTACTTCTACTATCTGGGTCCTGGGCCATCCCCAGGGGGATCCCACTGTAGGAGTCTTCCACAGGCTTGGTAGAGCTTGGTGTGGAATTATCCTGCACCTTTCCCATGTTGTCTCTTCTTCTTGTCCCTGGCAAGTGGGTTTCTCTTTGCCTGTATTCCAATGTGAATCCCAAATTGTTGAAGTCTTGATTTGCTTGCCTCCTTCAGATACCTTCCTTGTTTTATTGATTGATTTGTTTTTCTTCTTTTCTCCTTGCTTATGGATTGTTGACTTGTGTAAGTTTTAGGCTTTCTATTGGAAGACTAACTTATTCTTCCTTTTCTGTTCTGAAGTATCTCCAATTAATCCACTTGGACACTCTTTCTGCAATCCCAGTTGGGATGGGGTGGGGGACAGACTTCCTGTTTACCTGTTTAGCACAAGTCCCCCAATACCTATGCTTCAGGTGGTCTTGGGAAATCCCCAATCTCAAGTCTCACAGTGGCAACAGGGCCACCTTTTATACCAGCTAGGAGGACAACTCCCCCATCAAGCCAATCAAGCCAAAGACAATTGAATCAAAACAAACAATCTGCCTGACTGCAGCACCCAGCTCCTACCTGTGCTTCAGGTGGTCTTGGGAAATCCCTCATCTCCAGAGAACTTTTTCTTTTTTTTATTTGATTTTTTAACAATAAGTAATAAGTAATGAATACAAGCATCTTTCATGAAAAACCAATTTGCAAGCAGCTATGCCCAAACCCACAGAGCCCAAGGCTCCCACCATCCAGTTGGAGGGGTTGTATGTACAATCATGTTGATTAAATAAGAGTCCAGTCTGTATTGCTGTAGTTTCACCATTCACCCCAATCGCAGCCCTTACATTCTACTATGCCCCCTCTTCTTCAGATTGTTCCCTAGGCTTAGAAAAGGGGCACGAGTGGGCAAGAAGCAAAACGGTCTACTTTCTCTGGAGATGTCGTTTTGGACTCTGATCAGTTCTGGCTGTTTCCTTTCATGGGTTGACAGTTTATCCAGGAATAACCTTTCAATCCTACTAATGAAACACAAGCAATTAGATATACATGCATTTAAATGGTACTAATTATTATGGTAGGTTAATTCTGTATAGACACAGATGTTTGGGTGGTATGCTAATCCATGAACTATAGTTTTTCTGTAAAAGATGACAAGGTCTTACTGTGGCTTATAACATCTCCTAACCACTAGAGGATGTAAGCTTGTGGCATCAGCCGTGAATTATTCCTAATAAGAGAGAGCTAATAGCTAATTATTTTGGGGATATACAGACATATGGATGCCACTGCTGCACAGTATTTCCAGGCAGGTGAGGTGTAGCTGATGCTGATGGAGGAGTCTTGCTTGACTCAAGGAGACCAATATTTGCTTTATTGTTTAGCGGCCTTTGGTAACACTCTCTGGCATTCCAGAGACCAACTGTACACTTGCAAGTATGGTCTCAATACATCTTTCCCATGCTTACACCAGGTCTTCGACAGCAGGGCCTTACCACCTCTCTTCTTGCAGGTATCCTAGTTTACAGGCAAGAAGCCTTTACCCTTGGGGGGGGCTTGGATCCCCTGGCCAACATCTCCTTGGCAGAATAATCCATTACTGATATCAGAGCTCTCCTGAATTAATATATTTTGCTTAATTTGCACAGCTTAAAAAGACTTAGTATTATATTTGGCTCTGAATAGAGTATAATCCTTTTCACAGTTCCTATGTCTATTAGTCAATTAAAGAAAACGGGCTGGAGAGATGGCCTAGCGGTTAAGAGCGCCGACCGCTCTTGCAGAGGACCCGGGTTCGATCCCCAGCACCCACATGGCGGCAGAGAACCGTCTGAAACTCCAGTTCCAGGAGAACTCCAGTTCCAGGGGAATCCGACACCCTCTTCTGACCTCCGCGGCATTGCACGACACGGGTGCACAAACTTGCATGCAGACAGTACATTCATATACATACGGAAATAAATAAAATAAAATAAAATAATAAAAAAAAAAGAAAACAGTTATATCAGTTTTATAAGAGATTACCTGTATAACAGTCAGCTCTAATTTACAGTTAGGGAATGACTTCATTACCATCATGTTTTTCTATGTTCTATGAAAATGAGGTAAGAAAGTCTTTCATATTAAAACTTTGTAGCACCTGGAAGGTAAAGTTCATTAGGGCTCATTATAAACAGTTGTTACAAATAGGATCCACAGATATATTTGATGCCTGTAGCAGTCTGAGGATTTTTTCCCCTTTTAATGCTTAGATGGGTCAACTTTCTGCTGGTATTTCTTGCTACATCCTGAACACTGCAAAGCTGTGTCTTTTTTTTTCTCAGCCATTAAGTTGGTAATGTTCTGACCTGTGGGAACATGAAAATCTTTTCTCATAATTAGTTTTAAGATTTAAATTGAAAAATTTGACAAAAAGGTTTAATATATAACTGTATCCCCCCTTTTTTATTTTAGGTTTTTATTTTTTGACCCATGAATCTCAAAAAGGCAGTTTTAGTACACATACTTATAGGCAGGAATCAAGGTGTAAATTTCTTAAATTTACCCAAGCTGTTTTGGATGACTGTATGTTGTTAATTTGGGAAGCAAACTTAATTCCTTAAGTTAAATTATCCTACAGGTAGAAGAAAATGTTACAAAATGATACTGTACAACACAAAGATTATAGAGAACATTTGTATACATTAATCCCAAAGTTGTTGTTATACAAATTTTAAGTAAAACAAATGTGGACAACAATTTATATTTCCAATTAGCTTAAATGTATTACCGTTTTTATTTTAACCTTTTAACCAATTTTGTTTAATATAGACATTTTTACTTTTACTAAGTCCTAAAATACCATATAATTTGTAGATAAAGTTTGGGAAAATTTGTATACTTGTTAAACTCACATCAATTAAGTATACATTAATCGAATATAGACCCCTGTCCCCCTCCCAACCCTCCCACCCCACCAGATTCACTGTTTCAGGTAGTTCTTTGATGCAGTCTTTTCTGTTGTTGTTGTTGTTGTTGTTGTTGTTGTTCTTTCCAATATGCATCTCTCCCCACAAGAAGTATTTACAACTGGGTTATTGGCACTAGCATCCACAGATGAGGGATACCATTCATTGTCATTTGTTTTTCTGGGACTGTGTTACTTCATTTAACATAATATCTTCTAGTTCCATGTATTCACCTGAAAAGTTCATGATGTTGTCTTTTTTACTGCTGCATAGAACTCCATTGTGTACATGTACCACACTTTTTTCTATCCACTCATCAGTTGAGGGGCATTAGGATTGATTCCAGCTTTTTGCTATTGTGAACAGAGCTGCAATAAATATACCTGTGCATGTATCTCTGCGGTAAGATGAGTCTTGTGGGTATATACCCAAGAGTGATATGACTGGGTCAGGTGGTAGGCTCATTTTCAGTCTTTAAGGGTTCTCCACACTGCTTTCCATAGTGGCTGTACGAGTTTACATTCCCACCAGCAGTGGATGAGTGTTCCCTTTCCCCACAACCTCTCCAGCATTTGCTATCATTTGTTTTCTTTATCCTAGCCAGTCTTATTGGAGTGAGATGATATCTTAAAGTGGTTTTAATTTGCATTTCCTTAATTATTAATGATGTGGAACACTTTTTAAGATGTTTCTCAGCCATTTTTACTTCCTCGCTTGTGAAATGTCTGTTCAGCTCTTTATTCCATCTCTTGAGTGAATCATTTGTTTTCTTCTTTGTTTTTTGAGTAGTCTATATATTTTGGAAGTTAATGCTCTGTCAGATGTATCACTAGTGAAGGTTTTCTCCTACTCCGTGGGTTTTCTCTTCACTTCAATGATTGTTTCTTTTGCTGTACAGAAGCTTTTGAGTTTAACGAGGTCCCACTTGTCAATTTTTCACCTTATTTCCTGCACAGCTGATGTCTGATTTAGAAAGTCTTTTCTGACTCCTATATCTTGCAGGTTGCTGCCAATGTTTTCATCTATCACCTTCAGAGTTTCAGGTTTCACAGTGATGTCCTTGATCCATTTGGAGTTAATTTTTGTACAGGGTGAGAGGTAGGGATTTAATTTCATTCTTCTACAATTGGTGACCCAGTTTTGCCAACACCATTTGCTGAAGATGCTGTCTTTCCTCCATTGTGTCTTCTTAGCCCCTTTGTCAAATATGAGGTGGCTGAAATTGTATGTGCTCAAGTTTGGATCTTCAGTTTTGTTCCATTGATCTACAGGTCTGTTTTTGTGCCAGTACCAAGCTGTTTTTATGACGATAGCCCTGTAATATAATTTGAAGTCTGGTATACTGATCCCACCTTTATTTATTTTTTTACTCAGGGTTGCTTTGGCTATTCAGGGTCTTTTCTTTTTCCATATGAATTTAAGGAATTTTTTCCAAGTCTGTGAAGAAACTCTTGGGGATTTTATTTGGGATTGCATTGAATCTGCATATTAATTTGGGTACAATGGGAATTTTTACTATATTAATTTTTCCAATCCATAAGCTTGGGAGGTCTTTCCATCTTTTGATTCTTTATTTTTTCCTTGACCCATTCATTATTCAGGACTGTGTTGTTTAGTCTCCATGTGTTCTTATACATAGTTGGGCTTATCCTGGTGTTGATATTGAGCTTTATTGCACTGTGGTCTGAGTGAATACAAGGAATTATCTCAATCCTTTTGTATTTGTTGAGGGATTTTTGTGTCCCAGTATGTGGTCGATTTTGTAGTATGTTCCATGGAGTGCTGAGTAGAAAATATGTTCTCTGGTGTTTGGGTGGAATATTCGGTACATGCCTTTAAGGTCCATTTGGAGTAATGTATTCTTCAGTTCAGATATCTCACTGTTTATTCTTTTTAAAAATTTTTTATTTATTTTTGTATGTGTATGAATGTACTGTCTGCATGCAGGTTTGTGCACCTGTGTTGTGCAATGCCGCGGAGGTCAGAAGAGGGTGTCGGATTCCCCTGGAACTGGAGTTCTCCTGGAATTGGAGTTTCAGACGGTTCTTGGCCGCTATGTGGGTGCTGGGGATCAAACCCGGGTCCTCTGTAAGAACAGTTGGTGCTCTTAACCACTAGGCCATCTCTCCAGCCCCAATCTGTTTATTCTTTATCCAGTTGATCTATCCAAAGACCTCAGTGGGGTATTGAAGTCCCCCACTATGAGCATGCTGGGATTAATCTGTGCCTTAAGGTCTTGCAGGATTGTATTTATAAAGTTCAGTGCACTGGAGTTTGTTGCATATATATTTTTGATTGTGAAATCTTCATGATTAATTGTTTCTTTTACAAGGATGTAATGGCCCTCTTTGTCTTTCCTGATTAGTTTAACTTTGAGGTCTATTTTGTTTAATATTAAAATGGCTACCCCTGTTTGATTTTTGGTACCATTTTCTTGGAATATCTTTTTCCATCCTTTTACTTTAAATTCGTGCCTGTCCTTAGGGGTGAGATGGGTTTCTTGTTTACAGCATATAGATTGATTCTGTTTCCTAATCTATTCTCCCAGTCTATGTCTTTTGATTGGGGAGTTTAGACCATTAATATTTAAGGTTATAATTTAGAGGTGTGTTTCTTCCTTTCACCTTATTTTCTCTTTACATTCTTGGTCTAGGTTTGTATTTTCACAATTATACTTTTATTAATTTCTCTCTCTAACTTCTTGGGGATAGGTGCTCCTTTCCTCTGTCTTTTGAACTGCTTCAAGTATTTTCTGAAGGGTTAGTTTTTTTGGACATATATTCTTTCATCCTGTTTATGTCATGAAAGATTTTTCTTTCTCCTTCAACTCTGATTGACATTTTTGCTGGGTATTGCAATCTGGGTTGGCATCTATAGTCATTTAGTATTGGGAATACATTAGTCCACGTTCTTCTGGCTTTCATAGTTTGCAGTGAGAAGTCAGCTGTAATTCTGATTGGTTTTCCTTTATATGTAACTTGCTGTTTTTCTCTTGTGGCTCTTGAGGTCTCTGAATTTTTAAATTGAAACAAGCATATATAAGATTTGAAAGCTAGCATATAGCTGTGAGAGAGAACATGTGGACTTTCACATGACAATTTTTAACAACAACATTAAAAGCCTCTATGTAGCATAGAACTGGGGAAATGGGCAACAGGCCCCAAACTTAGTGGAAAAACGACTGGCAGCTGATTACTGCTGGGAGAGGGATAGCTGACCTTCTTTAAGGGTCTAGAAACTGTAGATTTGGCTCTGTGGGATGAACTTGCACTGAGGGATATCTGGGTACATAAATTTGATACAGACCTTACCATGTATGATAGAATGCATGAAATCTGATGGGGGGCCATGGAGGGCATGGATGGGGCATAAATATGATTAACCTTTTCTGCATGAAATGTACAAAAGTTGAATAAAATATGCATTGCAATTGTCATACAATATAATATTATGGTATTTTGATGCCCTCCCCTAGCCCTTATTGTCCCTGCCCAATTTAATGTACTCTATTATACATAGAATATGCCTTATAGATTCTAAATAGTGTTCCCAAATCTCCTTCATATGAACTTGGACAAGTTCTTGACCTTCTGTATACCTCCATAAGACATGGAGATATATCCACAATTACTATAAAAATAAACTTTCTTTTGAAGAATTATTTTAGAGAAAAAGTCTCTGTATAGATCCAAGAACTTCTCCTAATATTAGTAACAGAGACCCCACACCAGCATTTTTCTTGTTTTGAGAACGAATGAGCTGGTTTGATAATGAGGGGAGCTAATTCTATATTCACAACCTCAGGTTTACATATGGCTTGAGATTTGAATCATTACCTTTATTTTTTTTGTCTTTTTGAGACAGGGTCTCCCTGTAGCCCCAGCTGTCCCAGAACTCACTCTGTAGACCAGGCTGGCCTTGAAATCACAGAGATATGCCTGCCTCTGCCTCCCAAGTGCTAGGATTAAAGAAGTGCGCCACCACACCCGGCCATTACCTTTTTAAATTTTTTTTAACGCCTCTTGAGTTTGTTGTTTGAGATCCTGTGATTTTTTTTTACAAGAGAAGACAATTTTGCTCAGATATTTTTGGAGGAAATTCCAAATAACTGTTTCATGGCTCCACAGATGTCTGACATCATGATAGATGGCGTTATGATGGGAGTGTGTGCAAGAACAAGGGGTCAGATGGTAAGACAGGGTTCCAGAGCACAGGGAAGGATCAGCAACCAGTTTTCACTGTGCTTTGTCCCTTGATGTTTCCACCAGCCACAAAACAGTGCCATACTTGAGACCAAATAGTCACCTCAGAATTGTTTGGAGACCCAACCACATCCAAAACATGATATAATGTTCAGTATAAAATTTCTTGAATATATTAATGACATCTATCTTTTTTGTTTTTGTGTATTGCATTCAAAATTCAATAAGTATAGGGACTGGTGGGATGGCTCAGTTAGTAAAGTGCTTGCCAAACACGGATGAGGACCTTGGTTTAGATTCTAAGTAGGTGTAAAAAGCCAGGTGGTGCATGTCTGTCATTCCACATCTATGCTCACTGACCAGTCAGCCTAATCAAATTAGTGAGTTCCAGGATCAGTGAGAGACTGTCTCAGAAAATAAGGTAGAGAAATGTTTGAAGAAGACACCTGATCTTTTCCTTTGGCTTTCACACACAGGCCTACACATGTCTGTGTGCACCTTTACACATGTGCAGAAGAGATAAGAATACATATACAGATACACATAAAAGTTCAGTAAGTTCATTGTAACACAAATCAGGAACAACCACATATCAAATGCTAGGTGCCCCGTGGCCACTATCTAATAAATTTTCATGAAGGAGAGACAGAGTCTCAGAAGAGCTGATAGACCATGGCCAGAAAATTAAAAGGTCATTTGCTTTATCGGAATAGACCATTTTGTAACAGTTGAAAGTGACCAGAGCTTAGAGACTGCTGGGCATAATATCCTGGCTATATGTACTACCGTCTAATACATTCTTATGTGCTGCTCTTTCTTTTGTCCAATAGGGACTAGGGCACTTGGTACACATATGGTTAAGAAACTTCCTTAGCTGGCTCCATGGAATGCTAGGGGAAAAGCTGCATTGCAATTCTTGTTTTGTGAAATATGCTTCTAAACACAAATTAAGGATGTTTGACTTCCACTTTTAGCCTCGAAGTTAGTCACCAAAACCTTGTGTAAGTCTAAGCCATTTCCAGAGTAATTCAATAATGAAATTCCTATGTGTTTTGTACTGCTTAAGCATTAATCATGTGTGAGCTTCCTATGAGTTTCATATACTGAGCTTCCTCATAAAAAGTCTACCAAGAAACAATAAGGCACTCTTGAGCTGGCACAAACCTGGAGTCTCTTGGTCTGAAACTCAGTTCATCAGCACTGGACATGCAGGGCTTCAACACTTACCCACTCAACTTGGTAAAGGAGGACTTACTCTGTCATCTGATGTCTTAAGTTTGTATCACACTCCCATGCAGACCATCTGTATGACATGAAGGAAGTTCCTTTGGGACTTATCTTTATCACATTAAAAACAAGAATGCTAATAAATTTTACTCCATGGAATAACTTAGGGGATTCAGTGAACTAAACAGTGAGGCATTTGAAATGGTTTGTCCTGTGGAGGAAATGCTGGAAATAGAATATTTTGCTTTGTTGACTTATTTCTGAGGGTGTGTTCCCTGGAGAGGATGGCCTAAATAGCTTTTCACAGGAAGCTCACATATGATTAATGCTTAAGCAGTACAAAACACATAGGAATTTCATTATCAAATTACTCTGGAGCTCATTTAAGTTGTGGCCTATGAGGGGACCATGCAACTAGGAAAGGGCGTGAATATATAAGACAGAATATAGGCCTCAACCTCATTTTCCCTAGGAAGAGGCTGAGTCCTGGTGAGCTCAGTATTAGTGTTGTCAGCTAGTAGGACTGAGTCATTTTGATATAACTGACAAAGCTGGATGTTCATGGAACAGATGCCTAAGGCTTCTTTATTTTTATTTTATGTATAGGATTGTAGAGTCTATATGCAGGTAGGTGTACCTGTGTCATGCAATGCTTGGGGAGGTCAGAAGAAGGCATCAGTTCCCTTGGAACTGGAGTTTATGGATGATTGTTAGCTGCTATATAGATGGTGGGAGTCAAACCCATGTCTCCTTCCAAGAGACATGATTGTGAAGTCTTCATGGTTAATTTTCCCTTTGATAAGGATATAATGGCCCTCTTTGTCTCTTCTAATTGCTTCTACTTTGAAGTCTATTTTGTCTGATATTAAGATAACAATTCCTGCTTTCTTTTTAGTAGCATTTGCTTGGAATATTTTTTTCCATCCTTTCACTTTAAGTTGATGCCTATCCTTAAGGGTGAGATGGGTTTCTTGTAGACAGCATATCAATGGATTTTGTTTCCTAATCCATTCTCCCAGTCTATGACTTTTGATTGGGAAGTTTAGCCCATTGATATTTAAAGTTATGATTGAGAGGTATGTGTTTCTTCCTTTCATCTTATACGTTTGCATTTTTTTGTGTAGGTTTCTACCTCTGCATTTCTGTTTTTATTAAATTTTTCTTTCAAGGTGTCTGGAGGTAGTTGCTCCTCTCCTCTGTCCTTTGAATTGCTTCAAGTATTCTCTGAAGGGTTGGTTTTCCAGACATATATTCTTTCATCTTGTTTATGTCATGGAATATTTTTCTCTTTCCTTCAACAAGAATCGACATTTTTGCTGGGTATATTAACCTGAGTTGGCATTTATAGTTGTTTAGCACTGGGAATGCTTTGGTCCACATTCTTGCTTTCATGGTTTGTGCTGAAAAGTCGGCTGTAATTCTGACTGGTTTTCCCTTATGTATAACTTGTTGTTTTTCTCTTGTGCCTTTCAGAATTTTATCTTTGTTTTGGGTATCTTGCATTTTAACTATGATATGGCAGGGGGAGTTTCTTTTCTGGTCTAGTCTATTTGGTGTTCTACTTGCTTCTTGTATTTGCATGGGTTCGTCTTTTTTAAATTTTTATTTATTTTTGTATGTGTATGAATGTACTGTCTGCATGCAGGTTTGTGCATCTGTGTCGTGCAATGCCACAGAGGTCAGAAGAGGGTCTCGATTCCCCTGGAACTGGAGTTATAACTCCTGGAATTGGAGTTATAGATGGTTCTTAGGTGCCATGTGGATGCTGGGGATCGAGCCTGGGTCCTCTGCAAGAGCAGTCGGTGCTCTTAACCGTTAGGCTATCTCTCCAGCCCTGCGTTTGTCTTTTTTAATTTGGGGAAATTTTCTTCTATTATTTCATTGACAATCTGATCAATACCATTCTCTTGGGATTTTTCTCCTTCTTCTATCCCTATGATGCGGAGGTTTGATTTTTCCATAGTGTCCCCCATTTCCTGGTTGTTCCATTCTTGTGTATTTTTAAATTTTTCATAGTCTTTACTTGCGCTCTTTAGTTGTTCTGTGTTGTCTTCTAGGTCTGATATTCATTTTTCTGCTTCCTCCATTATGCTTCTGAGGCTTTTCCCCATTCTTTCCTCTTGATTGGATGATTGTTCATTTTCCTTTTTCATTTCTTCCCCGTGTTTTCCTTAATATTTCCATTTCTTTTTGAAGCTTCTCAAACTTTCCTTGTAGTTCATTGGTTTCCTTTTCTTTTTCAACATTGGATCTTTTCAGTGTTTCCACTTCCTTCCAGAGTTTGTCATTTTGTCCCCCTAGCTCTTTCTGAACTCTGTAATTTTTTTCCTTTTAGTTCTTTCCAAAGTTTGTCTTGTCTTCCTCTAGGTCCTTTCTGAGTTTTTCATTCTCTCCCCTTAGTTTTATGATTTCTTTGAATACATCTGTGATTGTTATTTTGGGATATACATCTTGGGTTACCTCTAGGGAGATCCCATTGTAGGAGTCCTCCACTGGCTCCATATAGTTTGGTGTGGAGTTATTCTGTGCTTTTCCCATATTTTTCTTTCGTTGTGCTCTCAGCATGTGGTTAGCCTTCTGCCTGTATTCTGATGTGAATCTTGAATGTCTCTTCACCTTGTTGAAGGATTGCTTTCTTTGATTCCTTTGGGTGTCTTTGTTGTATTCTTCTTATGAATGGAGTGTTGAAATGTCTAGGTTTTAAGCTTTCAATTTTGGTTATATATTGGAAGGTATAGTTGACTTTTCCTTTCCTGTTCTGCAAGAGCTGGGTGGGTAGCAACCCTGATGACACCTTCTGAACACTGTATTCCCTCTGCTGCCAGCCACTCTCTCCTGAGTTCCAGTTGGGGGGTTCCAGTTGGCAGGGGGAGGCGTTGGGTTGCTTGCTTAGCCTGCACACCCGTCCACACAAACTCCGCCCTCAGCTGCTGCAGAGGCAGCACATAGACCACCCCAACTGCTTGTGCAGCTCTGTGTTCAAACCTCAGCTCCTAGCTCCCAGAGCCTTCTATATCTCCTTTTCTGAAAAGTTACAAGTTTCTCCATAAGACTGGCCTTGTAAACATGTCTGTGAGACATATTCCTGATGGTTGAGTGAGATGGAGGGCTCAGCCTGCTGTGAGTTAGGTGGAGGGCTCAGCCGGCTGTGAGTGGTGCTCTGCTTCAGCAGGTGCTCCCGGATCATATATGAAAATGGGCTGAGCACAGGACAGAGGAGTAGGGCTGAATGCTGTGTTCCTCTTGATCTCTGCTTCAACTCCTGCCTTCAGATTCCTGCTCTGCTCAATCTCCTGCCTTGATTTCTCTCAGTCATGTTTATGGTGTGGAAGTGTAAGCCAAACAAACCTTTTCCTCTCTGAATTGCTTTTGATTGGTGTTTTATCACAGAAATAGAAAGCTAATTGGAACAAATGGTAACCTTCCAATTCTGATCGCTCTATTAGTGCCTTTTCCTTGCTTCTGATTGATCATACTGAAGGGAGAAAGCATTGTTTTTGGTCTCTTGCCAAAAGGCCCTTCCTATTATACAGCACACTAGGCAATGGGAGCTCATGTGGGCACAGCTATACATGTCCTAAGGAGAGAATGTGCTCTGGACCCAGCCTTCTATCACTGCACTCTTCTATCTCTCCTCTGTTGGCCTTCCAGGAAAAAGTAATCATTTTCTTTCTCCTCTGTCTTTAAAGGAATAGGTCCCACGGGCTGATGAGATGGCTCAGTGGTTAAGAGCGCCGACTGCTCTTGCAGGGGACCTGGTTCGATTCCCAGCACCCACATGATGGCTAAGAACCATCTTTAACCCCAGTTCCAGGGGAATCCAATGCCCTCTTCTGATCTCCATGGCATTGCATGGCATGGGTGCACAAACCTACATGCAGAAAGTACAGTCATACACATTAAAAAAAAAAAAAGCGCCGGGTGTGGTGGTGCACGCCTTTAATCCTAGCACTTGGGAGGCAGAGGCAGGCGGATCTTTGTGAGTTCAAGGCCAGCCTAGTCTAAGACTGAGTTCCAGGACAGTTGGAGCTACAGGGAGATCCTGTCTCAAAAAGACCAAAAAAAAAAAAAAAAAAAAGAAATAGATCCCTTTCACATCTATCCAATGCTACATACAGGGGTTGGAGAGATGGTTCATTGGTTAAGAACACTGGCTGCTCTTGCAGTCCAGGGTTCAATTATCAGCATCCACATGGCAGCTAATAACCATGGAACTCCAGTTCTAGGGGAATCTTCTGCCTCCTTCTGGCATCTGTGGGCTTCATATTAGATGAGTGCACTCACGTACATGGAAATGTAACACTCATATATATATAAAATAAATTTTAAGAAAAGACTAATGCTACAACCACAGAATTTTGGTTTTCTTTGTATTTTCTTTTCTGAATTTTCTTGCCTCCAAGATGGTTTGCAGTCCAGGATCATTGCAAGCTCTGTTATCTCTGCTTGCTTTTCCTAAAATAAAAACAACTTATATGTTTCACATGGACAAATATATTAAGAGTCTCCAATGCCCATCTACTAGTAGTGTATGCTGACATTACAGACATTTGTGCCATCCTGTCTGGCTTTGGTGTGGGTCCTGGCAATCTGAAAACAAGTTGTCAGACTTTGCCACAAGTGTTTTATCCACAGTGTCAGCTCCTCAGCTTTCTTTTTTCATTTTTTAGATAACATTTCATTATGAAATCTAGATTATCCCTGATCTGCCTAAACTCCTGTCTCAGTCTCCTGAGTGCTGGTATTGCAGGCATGTACCTCCACACCCAGCCTTCATTGATTTTTAATATTTTATTTATTATTTTTATTCTATGCATATGAGGGTATTGACTGCATGTTGTAGATGCACCATGTTGCACAATGGCCACAGAGATCAGAAGAGGGTGTCAGATTCCCCTGGAACTGGAAATGGTTGCTAGCCACCAAGTTGGTGCTGGGAATAAATCCCGGGTCCTCTGCAAGAGCACTAAGTGCTCTTAACTGCTGAACCATCTCTCCAGCCCCATATTTTTTAAATCTCCATTCAATTGTGTGTGAAGTGATAACATTTGTAGACTTTTGACTGTGTGTAGCCACAGCTGGAGAGGAATGTGTGAAAACATGCCAGCAGTAGAACAAAATAGCTTGGGCTGGACACCTTCCTGGGGGACACTGGGTGTCCTGTAGACTGTGAGGATACCCACTCTCTTTGTACTGCAGACACGTGGCAAGCTGCTACCCTTAGAATGTGACTTATGGGGTAGGCCCTGGATGCCTTAAATTTCCTCAGCCTTGGGTGTCTAGGGTATAAATGGTCAGTGATGCTGGCCTTCCTTCCACATGGACACCAGGACAGAGCAAACTTTTCTGTGACCTGATGTGGGCCTAGGAGCTAGATCTCTGGGTCTGTTTCACACTATCCATTACTGAAGAAAACAGGGGACCTGAACAGTAAATGATCCTTTCCTGTTTACAAATGCTTACTGCAGATGAAGACTTCAGAGAAGGCAAAAGTTATAGAGTAACATTTGATTACACAATGCATGCCTCTGTGTCAAGAAGAGATAAGCAGTTCATGTTTTGTTGAAAAGTTGGTAAAAGGTTGAACATTGGCTAAGAGTAGATGATTGACCATTTTGCACTTATTGGCACTCTGTACCCAGGCTTCTGTTGGGACTCCCAAGCTCCACCTTCCCCAGTCCTCTGAGGTTCCTGGATGTTTTAATCATTATAACATCTCCCTCTGTTGTCACTAATCTGGGGCCAGTGGTCTAAACTTTTCTCCAAATTGAAATGTTCTATATTTAGGGAGAAGTCAAATCCCAAAGTGACTGAAAAAAAAAGATTGACTTTTCAATGGAGTTGATGAAAGACTCTGTGCGTACAGTAAGAGCCAGACCCGTGCTGTAGCCGTCGAGGTTCCCACCAACCTGCTGGCTGCATCGCCTCTCTCAAGCTCACTTCACTCCCCACATTTCAAGGGAATCTCCAAATGAAATCAGTTTTCTACTGTTGCAAGATCTTTGCACTTCTGTTTGCTCTCCTGGCTCTTCATGGGACAGATACCTAATTACATTATTTTTGAGAGAGGGTCTCCCTATTAGCCCCTGCTGGCCTGTATCTTGCTATGGGAACTGCAGATAGGAGAGAGGGGACTAAATATGATTAATGTTTGTTGTATGAAATGCACAAAAACTCAATAAAATATTCATTACAAGATTATCTCCCTCCTTTGGGACCATCTGCAGTCCCTCCCTCTGTCCATGGCTCAGCCTTCTCTGCTGGCTAGCAAGGGCCTGCACTTCTTCTGTGCCATCACTTTGCCTTGAACACTTTGCCCATCCAAGACTGTGTGAGAGTGCCTGACTTGAGCTGTGGGGGTGAGCAGCCCAAATCGTACCATGCTCATCTCCCTGCTTTGGGGCCATTTGTAGTCCCTCCAGGGCTCAGGCTTCACTTAGTAGGGGCCTGCATATAATTGTTCCATCACCTCTCCTTGGACATTGGCTATAACCCTTTGAGGCTCTAAACTATCCAGGGCAACTTCACCCTCCTGGAGAGCCCCTGAGTAGCCTGCTTGGATCCATATGTTCTCTCTGATATAAAATCAAAAGAAATGGTCCATAGATAGGCTCAGTGATTAAGAGCACCGGCTGCTCTTCAAGAGGACCCAGTTTCTATCCCCAGCACCCACATGACAACTAAGAACCATCTGTAACTCCAGTTCCCTGGGAATTTGACATCCTCTTCTGATCTCCATGGGTATTGAATGACACAAGTGTACCTATCTACATGTAGGTAATACACCCATACACATAAAATAAAAATAATAAATAAAAAAAACAAATTCAAGAGAGAAACTGAAGCCTGGATCAACTACTTTTCATGCCCAATCAGAAAACAAAGAAAGCACATCAATAATACAAACAAAACCAAACTTCAACTTAACAAAGTCAGGCTTGAGTTTCATACCGGAATCCTAAGAAATGGAAGAAGTCTACATGATGAAGAGATCAGCAGCTGAAGCAGATCCATAACAACTAAGGAAACTAAAGCAGCAATAATACAAAACTTCACAGATGTCAGAAACCAAGAAATCCAGTTGTTGGGGTACTATGGGAGACTGCCAATGTAGAAGGAGGAATAATGATGACTAAGATGTTGTGTATGAAATACCAAAACAATAAAAATGTATAAACCAAACACCTCCCAACTACAAAGAGCCCAAGCTAAGAGAGAGAGACAGTCGAATTATACTGGGGATTCAAAGATGCACTAAAACCAATGCTAAATTTTTTCAAGAAGGCAGAAACAGAGGGAGAACTGCCAAACTCCTTCCATGAAGCCACTATTACTCTAATACCAAAACAGAGCAAAGAGACAAGAAAAAAGAAAACTATAGACCCATGTCCTAATGAGCATAGTTACCAAGTTTCCAATAAAACATTTTCAAACCATGACTTCATTCTAATTGCAGCATATTCTGGGTGGGGGATGGTCTTGGCCACCTCCCCCCTCTCATCTCTGTCCTCAAAGTCCACAGTTTTGGTGGTTTTGTACATGACTCATAGCATGTTCTTGTTATATACTAAAAATCACAGTGCTCATTGAGAACTAAGACCATGTAGTTTAAGGGGCAGCCAAGAGAACTAAAAGTCAGTATTTCTTAGCAGTGTGCAGTGGATGAGTAGCAGGTGTGCAGTGGTTTCCCTGTGCTGGCTTTCTTTTGACAACGATAATGTCATTCCTTGCTTTTCTCCAAAATTGCATGTGTGGTCTTTTTTTGTTGTTGTTCTTTTCGAGACAGGGTCTCCCTGTAGTCCCAGCTGTCCTGGAACTCACTCTGTAGACCAGGATGGCCTTGAACTCACAAAGATCTGCCTGCCTCTGCCTCCTGAGTGCTAGGATTAAAGGCGTGCGCCACCACGCCCAGCTGCATGTATGGTCTTATTTCTTGTTTCAAATCTCTCTCAACCTGTGCCACCATCCAATTGCAGAGCTGCTACTTCATTCCCTGGCATAGAGATACCTGCAACAAGAGACATGTGTACCAATTTCTGTACATGTTCATACATATTATGAGTATTAAGTACCTGAGAGGGTTTAATGACTTATTATTTTATTTTATGTATTATATAAGGCTGTTTGTTGTTTAATTTTTAGAATATATTTAAGACAGGGTCTCACTATATAGCATTGGGTGGCCTGGACCTTATTATATAGACCAAACTATCCTTGAACTCACAGAGATCCACCTGCCTCTGTCTCCCATGAGCTGGGATTAAAGGTGTGTGCCACCATTCCCAGCTAAATAAGACCATTTTTCTGCAGCTTGAGCATGGCCCCCATACCCTACTATCCTCTATTTCTCCTTCTCTCTCCTTCCACCAGTCCCCTTTGTTTCCCTACACAGTTTCAATTCATGTAATCTCTACTCATATGATCTTATATCTCTAAAAGTCTAGGATCCATAAATGAGAGAAAATATGGTATTTTTCTTTATAACACTGACTTAGTTTAATATGATTATCTCTAGTTGCATCTATTTTCCTGAAATGACATAACTTCATTGTCCTTTATGGTAGATAAATTCTGCCTTCTGAGATGTTCTTCCTCTATGGACCAGAGCTCACAGTTTCCCAGGACTGAAAGCTCATTCCAGCCAGCTTGTCAAGGACCCAGGTCTTAGCGCTGATAGGGAGGGGGAAGGGAGAGGACATGAAGCCCGGGGAAAGAAAGAGGGAGAAAGAACAAGGTCACTACAGGAATGTGATGATGCTTTGCCCAAAGCATCAAAGACAGTTGGCACCAGGCGGGTTTCAAAGGCAAGCAGGAGATCAGCAGGACTCCAGCCTGAGGGCTTGGGATTGCCAGCTGACTTCCTAAGTGTTTCTGCCAAACAGAATCCCTACATCTCCCCCTTTTCCTTTTATTAAAAAAGGCTCTGTTGTCACATAGTATTATTATTTTTCTTCTTCTGGGGATACTCTGGGAAGTGTGAGCCAATGTGGGTCCTACCAGAGCAGGAGTCCTTAGGTTATGGGGCCTCATTCAGAGAATAGAAAGCCCCACCCATCCCAGCTCCAGTGGAGTTTTTGGGGACAGTGGAATGCAGGATTCTGCTCTAGCCAGACAAGGCCTCATTCCTATAGCTCCCCCTTCATTTTTATTAAAATCAGGCAGTGCTGTTATTTTTTTCAAAGACCTTTTAGGGATGGCCAATATTGGACCAGAACGCTCTGGGATGTAACCCCAATTTGGCTTTTAACAAACCAGGAACCCAACCTCCCAAAGTGGAGATTGGGAGATTGGTCCTAACAAAATGGATTATTTAGGTGTCCTTCTCCTAGAGGGACTTGGGTTGGGGGCAGGCAATAGGGCTTTGTCAACAACCCATGTATAAAGACAACATTTTTCCTCCCCCAATGCATAGACAGGTAAGTGAAATTTTCCTTTTAAAAGTAACATGTTTCTTCCCCCCAAGACATAGACATGTAAGTGACATTTTTCCTTTTCCCAAGACATACAGGTATTGTTTGATTTCCCTTTAACATAGATAGGGATTTTAGTTGTACCCTCAAGGTCTTAAGTTTGGCTGGAAAGATCTGTATATATAATTATATTGATAGAATAAAGTCCAGTCTACGAGAGTCCATAACTATCATTTTGGTCTCTGGCAGGTTTTCTCCCCAGTGAGCAGCTCCTAGGCTTTGGAAAGGGAGGCGGGAAGGGTGGATGAGAAGCAGAGCAATCCATTCTTTTGTTGAAGTTAGCACCTAGGGCCTTGTAGTCTGTATCAGCTTTTTCCCAGCAGGAGGTCAGGAAGTCGGGAGCTTGGCTCCAAGTCTTTTACTCGAGGGCAGAGGTCTATGGGCCTGGAGAAGGAGTGAGGTGGGGGCCCAGCAAGTGGCCTTGGGCTGAGTAGGAGTTTAAGTCTTTCAGGGGTTATTTTCTGCAATTTTACTGTTGGAATACAAATAGTAAAAGCATAGGCATTTAAGTAAACATTATTTATTATACTAGGTTGTGCTGTGGGCATGGCACAGGTGATTAGAAATACCAAGATGAACACTCTTCTGAGGAAGGGGTGGCTGCTCCTTTAATTGAACCTAATTGAAATTACCAAACCAGTGATGAGGGTGCTATGATTAATTGCTTGGCAGAGGGCATACAACAAAACACCCATTCTAGGATAAACTTACGTAAATTAAAAGAAGTTACCCAAAGGCAGAGAAAAAACACAGCCCTATTCTTAAACAGAATCCTAGAATCAGTCACTAAATATACTAATGTTAATCCAGAGGGCACCCTCCTCCTTCAGGTACATTTTGTGGAATAGTAAGCCCCAGATACTAGACATAAACTCCAAAGTCTAGAAAAGGGATCCTGACGCTCCAGGAACAACTCCTCAAAATGGCTTTCAAAATCGATAATACAAGAGAACAGGAGGAAAAAAAGACAAAAGGAAAGGGAATGAGGAAAGTTCCTAGAGATCGCCATGCTCACTTCCAACACTGAGCCTGAAAACCAGCACCTACCTCCTTCCCCTGTCCTGGCACCCAGATGAAAGCTGCCTCCTAGACTCTGCTTCAGGTGTCAGCAATTGGGTCATTGGGCAAAAGAGTGTCCTAACCCCTAAGCACAGCGTGACCTAACTGTGGACAAGGGGGACACTGGAATAAGAATATCTGCAGAGGGACCCTCTGCCCTTCCCCCAGGCCCCTCTTCTAATCCACATCTGCCAGTGATGCTAACGGAATAGGAGGCCCAGATTCTGCATGCCAAGGTGAGAAACACACTGGCTGATCTGAACTCAGGGTTACAGGTATGGTGTCTGGGAGGAAGTGATCTTCCTATTGGAGAGTGGGGCATCATTCTCTTTATTAACAGAATGACAGGGGATGAAATTCCATCTTCCTTTAAAATGACCAGGGCGTCAGGTGTACCCATGTCACCTAGGAGTACTCCATCCACCCCTAGTAAACTTGGCAACCTATTTCTGACACACTCTTTCATAGTCAAGCCACACTGTCCCTTTCCCAAGAACAGCTGTTTTTCTTCTAACCCTGGACTCCGGTGGCATGTCATCTCCTTCCAAAGCCCCAGCCACCCTATCCACCCACCCATTACTATCCAGTGTTCACCCCAGGGTATGGGACATCACTAACCTTTCCCTTGCAAGCCACTATTCCCCTATTCTTATCTTCCTAAAAAATACCTTGTCCTTTGTTGTTCAAGAACAGTACCCCTTAACCCCAAACACATGAAGAAGCCTCAAGCCCTTCACAGACCACCTATTCTGGGTGGGACTGTTAGTCCACACTCACTCCTCACACAATACTCTAATTCTGGTAGCTAAAAAATATAATGGGTCCTTGCACATAGTCTAAGACCCCCAAAAAATTAATGAACAGTAGTCCCCACCTTTCCAGTTGTCCCTGACACTTATACTTTCCTGTCCTCTATGCCTCCCAACCCCTCTTATTTTTCAGGTTTTTTTTTTTTCATTTAAAAGATGCCTTCTTTACCATACTATTACATTCCCTTTATATCCCTCTATTTGATCATCATGGGATGATCCTGATGTTTTAATCTCCCTGGATAGTCCTACCTCAGGGTTTCTGAGACAGTCTCCATTTTTTTGGTCAGGAGGTACAAAAGGACCTGACTTCTCTGGACCTTCCCCCTCGTTTCCTTCTCCAGTATGTGGATGACCTCTTCTCTGTAGCCCTACTCACCAAGATAATCTGTGTCAATCTACAACCCTACAATGCATTGGGATCTTGAGGCTACAGGGGCCGGGGGGCTAAAAACAAGGCATAAGTCTATACTTAAAATGTTTATTTCCTAAGACTTTCTATATCTCCTAGAGGTTATTCCACTTCTTCTACAATATTCTGAGAATGTGGAGTGAACTAAATGAACTCTCAAGGAAATCCTAACCAAATTATCTTTAGAACTAAAATTAGGCTGGATAAAACTTCTTCCTCTAGTTCTGCTAAAAGTTTGAACTCTCCCAAAGAAGCACACCCAACTTAGCGCTTTTGAAATCATGTACAGTAGACTGATTCTACTCCAGCTTCCTCAGCTGGCCTTTCAACCCCTCTTCTTCCACAGAACACAGCTATTGGAAAGAACACACCTCCCTCCAGGTCCCTTTCTCCACAATGAGGAAAATATCCCATTTGAAATAGGAGACTGGGTCTACCTAGCCCAAACTGAGCACACTTCCCTAGCTCCTAAGTGGACAGGGACCCACAAAGTTATCCTTTTAACCCCTACTGCAGCAAAGCTGGAAAATTTCCCCACCTGGATCCATCTCTCCCACCTCAAAAGATGAATATCCCCTTATAAAGTAACTTCTACTGGCCCTACCTCTCTCAAACCAACAAACTCTCCTCTATGCCTAAGAATCCAAACGGACATGACACCGGCTCACTCTCTTCTACTCCTTCCTGAAGGATATTCAAGGTGACCTCTGGTTGATGCCTGGACCAGTCACCAGTTGGGACTCCCTTACTGATGCAATTGAAGAACTGCAGCTTTGAAGAACTTTTATATCATTTACTGGACCTGCTCCAGTTTTTCTCACTGCACCTGCATTTTCTTTTTTCTCCTCAAACCAGTGCTCTATAATCTTTGTTTCTTATCTCTCAGCTACCTGCCTGCCCTTCTCCTCCTAGTAGGTCTGATAGCTACAACCTCTGAGCACTCAAGTTGGTAAGTAAAATTGCTCCTGGCTCTTGTCTGTCTAACCATTATTGTTGTGCTAAGAATTATCCAGTGTCAGCTTTTTCTCTGGCCCCTAGACTCAGGAGAAGAATGCCTCTCTTCCTTCCCTTCCTTACCCTAACCCTGACCACAGGGTATCTTGAACCCCCAAAGAAAGCTCACCCTATCTTGAGAGTCCAATGGTACCTCACCCTAGTTAGAAATAATTGCCATCAGTCTGCCTTTGACTGGGGAACTTGGTGGAGACCTCAACTTTATCCTTAAGAGAACAATATGTGACCCAAGAGAAGAGTGTTTGGTGTTCTTCAGATAGAGTTACTATGTAGGGATTCTGTTGGAAGAAGCACATAGGAAGTCAGCTGGCAACCCCCAGCCCTCAGGCTGGAGTCCTGCTGATCTGCTTGCCTTTGAAATCTGCCTGGTGCCAACTGTCTTTTATGCATTTGGGCAAAGCATTGTCACATTCCTGAAGTGATCTGGAGTATATGGTGTGAAATCCTGTATTCCCCAACCCCCACATGGACCTGTATAAGTACCCTAGATTACAGTAACAAAACTGAGTTATTCCCTTGTGGAATTGCTCCTGGTCTCATCTTTGAGTCCTTCCCTTCTTTGTTCTCTCTCTCTCTCTCCCATTTCACCCGGCTTCACTTTCTATCTCCTCCCCGTCTCTACCAGGGCTTAGACCTGGGTTGTTAACTGGCTGGCCTATACAATCCCAGGGCTTGCAGTCCTGTGGAAACTGTGAGCCCTGGTGCAGAGAGGAAGAACATCGTGGAAGGCTGCACACACAAGATGTCATTACTGTGCAGGAACTTATTTACCAATCCAAAAGACAGTACTTCTTTGTGGCCATGGAGCAAAAAATACATCCACTTGACAAAATGTATGGTAGGGTATCAAAAAGAAGGAAGAGTACTTTGACTGTGCAGGAGGTTACTGGTCATTTTTAAAGAAATGGTCATGAGTAGTATTTGCCACCCCTGGAGGGCGTGGCTAAGGTTAGGTTCTCCTTCCACTTACAACATGATTGCTCTAGTCAGGGGCCCAGAGTATAAACCATATGGCATACACAGAGAATTGCCATTAAAAACTTCACCCTATAGGGAATATGAAACTTTGGTCTTGGATGGTGGTGTAATGGTAGCATGTCAGTGGATGGCAGCCTTGCAAAACTTCACATGGTTTCACATGGTAGCAGAGGTAATTGAAGACTCTCCTGAAAACCCAAAAGTTATTCTCTCAAGCCCATGGGGGAGACTGCCACTCTGCCCTGAAGCTCTTCCACCTTGGTTTCCCTCAGACCCTAAATCAACCAAACTAGCCCTTATCCATAACCGAAGACAGGCCAGAAACATCCATTTTAAAATGCCTTTTCTAGTCCTCAGGGTGCTTCTCACTAGACCCAGGGAAAGTCTGAACACCATCCCGTCCTTTCTCCTTCCTTCCTCTAAGCTGCAATAGACCAGTTGAACAGCTGCTTCTTCTTGTGAACCTCAGCCATGCCTTACTGTTCCAACGCCCAGATTTTGAGAAAGGACACAGGCAAGCCTGGTGTCCTACCAGGGAGTGGGCTTCTCTAATATGTCTCCAAATAATGCTTCATCACTGGGACCTGCCTCTGGGACCCCTCGTACAAACTTTAGGGGAACCGAGCTGTATAGGTCCCTTCCCCTAATGCACATTGTGAGCCCATAAGACCAGAGCTCCTAAAGGTACCTCTTTCTCTTGTCCCAAGTGGATCTTTTCCTGTTACCCCTCTCTCCAGACTCCAGTATGACCTTATATACTTGGTATCAGACCTCATACTAATCCGAGGTGAAGAGATGAAAATCCAGTCAACTTCGATGAGAGTTAAGGACTCCATAGTATACCTCCTCCTGCTGTATGGTGGGTTCTGCCCTTGTGAGAGGTATAGCTATTGGATTCCAGCAGGTACAACACAGCCAGCTCATCCTACAGGTTTCAGAGGACCTGGCCAAAGTAAAGGATAGTGTTAAATGCTTGAAACTCCACTCAATTCCCTGGCTGCTATGGTATTACAAAACAGCTTCTATACAAACCTGTTGGTAATGAAAGCTATGGAAGGACTAGAATCCTGGGCCAGAACTCAACCATATGGATGGAGGGGCTTCTGGGACTCCTGGGGATCATGGTTAATGTCTCTCACAGGACAGATTTTCATGGTCATCCTTGCCCTTAATTTTGGGACTTGCATCTTAAAACTTTTTTTCTAATCTCTTACAGCAAAGAATACAGTCCCTCACCTTCTCTACCCTTACCCAACTATTCCAGACTGAGGAGTGCCATTCTCTGAGGCTCAGAGATGGAGGAACCCAAGGAAGAGTCCCTCAGTCCTGAACATAAAGAACTTGATGAACTCAGATACAGACACCCCTAAAAGACCCCTTTCCCTCTATTGTTGACTGGTCTCAGCAGGTAGTAGTTAAGAGGAGAATATGGTGACCTTCTTCCCATCCTACCCCTGTCTTCCTTTTCTTTGCTCCCTCCTGGTCTGGGATGATAGATTGCGTGAATTGCAGGAGAGCCATAAGCCTCATTAAGGGAAGACATAAAGGCCTAAATTCCTTACAGTGGCCAACTGGCCTGAAATTGGCAGCCTGACCTTGCTCAAGCCTTATCAACTGGTCATTCCCATGACTGGAAGAGGCTCTTTGTGGAGGTGACCTCTCTCCTTTAGTGCCTTAGATAGCTTGCCTAACTGGTTTGAGAAAATAATCTTAGTAAGAACACCTTCAATCGCCCAAGGACAGCAGACCCTGGTACTGAGTAAACTCCTGCAGCTGTGTTCAGTAGAGTTCCTATAAGAACCCCAACCTCCCTCAGGCTGCAGATGGCTTCTTCCCTTGGAAGGCTTCTGTCTTTTGCTGCATTTCCTGAATAAAGGACAAATTCTTTGCCAGTTGCAGGTCTGGCTCTGGTTCTTATTTCTAAATGCCAAATTCCATAGTTTACTGTGCAAAGATTTGGAAGACCAGAATGCTGACAGAGGTAGCAGAGGGGAAGAAGGACAATATCAGGAATATGATAGAGTCTATTCCTGGTATATTATGAGAAACAGTTTGGCTTAATTCTGCAAAAGTCCTGAGAACTTCTGTGAGACTAAATCAAATACAAATGAACTAATTTTTTTGAGAATTCCATACATGTATATAATAAAATATGATTATACCTACTTCCTCCAATTCCCTCTATATGTCCTCTAACACACATACTCCTAATCTCTTTTTTCTTTTTAACTCACTAAGTCCAGTTAGTGTTGCCTATGTGTTCATGTGTGTGCACCATCCAGTGAAGTAGGAAGCATACCACGGGCTATATCTTCATCAAATGATGGTTCTCCCTCATCCATCAACTATTCAGTGCCAAAAGCTCCTCAGTAAGGGGTGGGGCCTGGAAATTATCCACCCCATCCATGCCAATGTTTTGGTTGGTTTGGTCTTGAATAAGATCACAGATGGCAAGACCATAGACAGATGCTGAGGAAAGCTACAGGCACAGGGTGGAGGTGGCACAGGTGAGAGGCTATATGCTCTGCAGATGGACGAGCTCCAGGGGCGGGGCTCACCAGGATCTGTGGAGCCCATATGATTCCATCAGAAGAAGCCTGAGGTACTAGAAATGGAGTTGCAGGATTTGCTGTTTATACTGCTGGGTTTTGTTTTAGATTTGGCCCAATTTCCTTGCTATAAATCTATTCTTCCCTTTTAGAATGGGAACATTTACTCTGTAATATTGTATATTGGATGTATGTAATTATTATTTTTTTTATTTTACAGTGGTTGCAATTTCAGAGAAGGCCCTAAGTATCAGAAGAAATATGGACTTTTGAACTCTGTTGGAATTGGTAATAACTTATGTGGATTTTAGAAGCTGGAATGAATGCATTCTGCATTATGAGATAGCCATGAGCCTATGGTGCTGCAAGCAGAATGTTTGCATGTGAAATGCCATGAAGAAATATATATGTTTGATCTCTGTATGGCAGTGCTATTTAGAGGGTTGTGGAAACTTTAGAATATGGAGTTTCACCAGAGAAATCAAGCCACTTATGATGATTCTTGAATTGTATATTCCACCTGAACATCACATATGTCATAGCTTCCTGACTTTAGCTACAATGTGATCAGTCACCTCACACTCCTGCTGAACTACCTTCTCCACTATGATGGACAGTAAGAAAAAAAAAACCTATAAGACCAAATAAAACTTTGCTCCTATCAGTTGCTTCTTGTTGCTGGGCTAAAGGCCAGGAATGATGGTGCATGCCTTTACAGCACTGTGGAGGCAGAGTCATGTGATTCTCTGTGAGCTCAAGTCCAGCTTGTGTATATAGTGAGTTCCAGGCCATCCAGAGATACAGAGTGAGACTCTACCTCAAAAAAGGTTGTTTCTTGTCTGTGGGATTCCCAGCCCTAAGTGACACATCACAATGTGACCTATACAACGAAGGCTCAAGAGCATAGAAGAACAAGAAGAGAGAGAATATTAATGAATATCTCAACTCTCACCAGTGAAGCTTCCTCATGCTACAGATGGTAATTAACAGAGAATGTCACAAGTGGCCAAAAAGAAGAGAATAATAGATTGTAGAGTGTGTGTTCCCATATAGGACTCCTATAATAAACTTCTGCCACCTAAGTTTCAGGGACCATTGTGGAAGAGGGGGTGGAAAGATTAAGAGCCAAGAGTGGTGGATGACCACAGGAAACAGAGGTTTCCAGGTGACTGGGAACTTACTTGGGTGAACTTACAGCAATGATGTCAGCATGCACAATATCCATGCAAACTCAAACAAGAAGAAACTCAGCACGGAAGTGGGGAGATGAGTAAGAAGCCAAAAGCTTAGATGGAGAACGATTGGCAATTGACCACAGCTGGGTGACAGAGAAATAGTCTTCTTTAAAGGAGTGATATTAAATAGGCTGACCATGCTCCAGTGGATGAACTCACACCGAGGGACATTTGGGGACACAAACTTTACTCAGTAGGTCTTAACATACATGCCAGAAGGCAATAAGTCTGGTGGAGTGTCAATAGGATGCAAACATACATGCCAGAAGGCATTAAGTCTGATGGAGGGTCAATAGGATGCAGATGGGGAGGGGTCTAAATAGGGTAAGATGTATGAAATACCCCAAAATTCAAAAAAATATAGAAAAGTGGTCACAGCAATGGGAAAACTAACTAACCTAGGCTTTATAGTTGCTTTGGTCAGGGCACGGAGCAGACAAAGTATGAGACAGAGTCACAATTCATTTCTAAATATCTTAATTCTTTGAGAATTTCACACAGTGTTTTTAAGTCATATTTAGAGTCCTTCACACATCTCCATTCCCACCCTACAGTAGTCCCTCTGGCTTTATGTTTTCTATCATTATATTTTTTAAAGACATCAAATTTAACTTGTGTTCCTCAAATGCTCTTGGGTGTGGATTTGTCTCTTGAAGTCTGGTCAACCTACCAGGCATCTCTCCCTCTCCCAGAAGCCAATAGATCAGTGGCCAATGGATCCTCTGCTAGGGCTGGGGCTTCTTGCCCACTTCCATGATGAAGTTTTGTCCGGCTTGTGATTGAGCAGGACTTGAGTATGTTGACTAACTCTTACAAACTTTGACCCCCTCTTCTGAGATGGTCCCTGAGCCTTGAGAGGAGAGGGTGTGATATACCTGCCCCATTTAGGATTGACCACTCTGCAGTCTCTTATTCTCTGACCATTGACCAGTTGTAGGTTTCTATGTTAATTGCCACCTCGTGCATGAAGAAGGTTCTTTGGTAAGAGTTCAGAGATGTCTTAATCTATGGGTATAACAATAAATCATAGGGCTGGAGAGATGGCTCAGCAGTTAAGAGCACTGACTGCTCTTGCAGAGGACCTGGGTTTGATTCCCAGCACCCACATGGCAGCTGAGAACTGTCTTTAACTCCAGTTCCAGGGGAATCCAATGCCCTCTTCTGACCTCCACAGCATTGCACGGCACGGGCGCACCAACCTACATGCAGGCAGTACACTCATACACATAAAAAAAAAAAAACCCAATAAGTCATTAGGAGTCAGGTAATACCATGTATATCTAGCAAAATAATGGTAATAGGTTTTCCCCTACAGCCTATCTAGCTACATATTCTTGGCCCTGACAACAGAGGCAATTATGGGTTCTATCTTGTGAAGTTGTCCTTCAACCCAACCAGAATATAGTTATTTCCATAACATCCATGGCCCTATTGTACCTATGGGCATATTTTACCAGGCCAGGCCAGTCATAGTTGTGACTTTTAGGGTTCAGAGCTGTGTGAGGTTGAAAATTGCTTTTTCTCTTTCAGTAGCATGCATAGCTTCTACTACTGTGAAAGCTAGCCAATAGAGATGAAATGTCAAGGTCAGTACCAGCTTGATTTCTGCTTGTTTTTTTTCTGACTCCTATGTAGTATCTTCACCAATGTGTTACTGTTAAATCCTGGCAGGTAACTGAGAGCAATGGCAGCAGCCTCTATTGTGTGAGGGTCGACACCTCCAAAACAGGGAGTCCATTTCTGCCACCAGGCTTTTTGTTTGCCACCCTGTGGTGTCTGGTACATCCATTGAACCCCCCCATTGCAGGGTAATATCATTTAAAGTCTTTCTATATTCTATATGTGTATATTTTAAGAAGCTTCTATAGTAATGGGTTTCCATATGATTTTTGAAAAGGCCTTTCGTGCTAGCTTCCCCCTCCCCATCCCTCTTCTGGCATGCCCTCACATTCCTCACCTCATTTAACTCTTCCAAGCCCATTATTCGCCTTTCCTCCTTTATATCATGTGCATTTTATCTCACCTCTCATGGAGCCTTGCCCATACCTCCTATTAGTTTCCTGAAATTCAAATACTTTCCAATTTTAACACATTTATCTGAAGGTTCAAAACCAGCATCAATTTATAAGAGAAATCACATGACATTTGTTACACTCAGATTCAGAAATCTTTATTGAGATCAGGCTGTGCTCTGCTCCAATTTACTCCATGTTGTAAAAACTGAGATTTTTTTTTTTTTTGGCTGTTCCTTGCATTGAGTTTTGATTCCATGGTGAGGGTGGAGGGTGATTATACCCCTAGTGGATCCTCAAACATCACCATCTGTTGGGCACCACCATTGAATTCAGACTAACAAATAACATTCCTGGGAATAGAAAAGGTGCCACTCTGTAGATTTGTCACTATGAATTGAGATTGTAGAGATGCATGGGGATAGTGAAATCTTACCAGGGGATGTGGGCCCAAGACCTGATCAGACAAGCCAGACCAGGGAGCATCGGAGTAGTTTTTAACCCTAACCCTAACCAACACTCCCTCCCTATGAAAGATCTGAAGACTCGGTTGGCATCGAGAAATGGAAGTATGAGATCTTGTGCATTCCTGGGTCTGAATTTTTATTTGTCAGTAGGAGAAATGGGCCAGAATTGACCTAGGAAAACAAAGGGTTCCCCTTATTCCAATTGAAAGATAATTTGGGGGCTGCCTGTCTCTCTCTGCTTCTGTGTTCCTCTAGGAGTTTCTAACAAAAACCCATTGCTTAATATTCTCCCCATATTGTTTCACTTAAGTGTCAAAGATCCTCCAGTCTAGCCAGGAAATAAGAGTTCTTGGAGACAGGATAAAGCAAAAACCTGAGGAAGGATGAGCCCAGGAAAAGGTGTATCAACTGGCATTGGAGAGAGAGAAAACACATACCAGGTGTGTGTGTGTGTGTGTGTGTGGTGTGTGTGTGTGTGTGTGTGTGTGTGTGTGAGAGAGAGAGAGGGGGGGCAACTGCAGAAATAAAAGATAAAATTAAGACTTATTGTTCAAAATGCTTATACAACATGATGTTAGGTCTTTTCTATAAAACTATTACAAATTGGTACATTAAGTTCAAGAAAGGTCGTTTTACTAATTCAATACTACTTGGCTAATTGAAAGCGCACCCATCATTGAAGTTTGCATACCCTGTTCCCAGGGCTTAATTTTTAAGCCTGAACTTTGCTCAAGAATACAGGATGAGTAGGAGAGCATCCCTGAACGATAAACCTTCTGTCGGCTCTGCAGCAAAGGAGAAGGAAGTGGGGTGTCATCAGGAATGATCACTCACCGCTGCTTCTCAGGGTTTCTTCTTCCCGATAATCCAATCGCCAAGTTTCCAGTGCCTCACAGATTATCCTCCCCTTTTGCATATCTTTTAAGGGTTCCTGAAGAAAATGGACTACCTCCTTCTTCCAGCCATCAACTTCCAAAAACTTTTCAGCTAGGAGTGGGTCTTGACGAGCCCATTCCTCTTCTGCACTGGAATTTTGGCTGGCTTGGTTTTATTCAGGTCTTGTGTATACAATCTTAAGCCCTGTGTGTAACTGTGCTCTAATGTCTGGCAAATACTGGTTCACTGCAGATATCCACTCCCTTGTTCTCTTCCAACTTTTCAGATCCTTCTTTCATGACGATTCTTGAGCCTTGCTGGGTGGAGGTGTGATAAGATGTCAGACCCTGAGAGGCTGCCGCTGCTCCAGTAAATGGTCCCACACTCGTGCACATTCAGGCAGCATTAAACGGAGTGAGCAGGTATTAGATAAACAATTTTAAAAAGCCCATGAAATTGGAAGGGAAAAGTTGTAGAGGTGATGGGGAGGAACTGGAGGCAAGAGAATGGATGGTGGACTTAAAATATGTTATGTGCTTATACGAGTATTAAATAAAAATTATCTAACAATAATAATTTAAAAAGTGACCATTGGGGCTGGAGAAATGGCTCAGTGGTTAAGAGCTCTGACTGCTCTTCTAGAGGACCCTGGTTCAATTCCCAGCACCCACATGGTGGCTAAGAACTGCCTTTAAGCCAGGTGTGGTGACACGTACCTTAAATTAAAAAAAAAAAAGTGACCATGAACTTTAGATGGAATAAGAGGAATTGGAGGGGGGGAAAGGATGGGTGGAAATGATGGAAATACAATATTCATGTATGACATTTTCAAAAAATTAAAAATTAAATAAAAAGTACCACATCACATCTGCTACACAAGTCATGCTGTGATTATGTTTATTCTCACTTTAATGATTAAGCTAAGAAACCAGGGCATGAACAGTGTGCTTACGCATCTGAATTCTACCCAAGACAAGCTTGTTTAGATTTCAAGAGTCACATGGGTAACTGACCAACTTTTATCAGTGTTACAAAGGATATTTGAGGACACTGTCCAAATGTTCCCAGTGTTACTAAAAATTACTACAGGTGGATTGTGTTCACAAGCACGTGTTGTTGGATTTTAGCAGATGAGGACCAGAGAGGGCGAATCATCACAGACAGCTGTTTTGTCTTCACTTCATGCTGCTTTCGTGGGATGTAGGAAACTGAGCGCTCATGAAGAACAGGTATTTATTGTTATAGTTCTGGAGCCTGAAGTCCAAAGTCTAGGAACTGACAGCTGGCAGAGGTCCTACTGCTGTGGCATCCCTGGCTAAATTTGAAAGAGCAAGAAATAGCACATGCAAGAGTTTAAGGAAGAGGAGAAAACACTCACCAATTGATCAATGGTACAAAACGCTATTAATCTATTTAGGAGAATGTATCCCTCATGGCCCAATACCCTCCACATGTTACAGCTACTGCACTTCCATGTCTCATCTTTGTCAGCATATATCCCCTGAGATTCAAAACAGGCATAGAAGTAAAATTTGGGTTGCACTTTAAAATGAAGAAATCTACAATTTCTAGTAAGCTCATAGTGCTATACAGCCACTTCCTCTAGAATGTTCCAAACATTCCTGTCTCTCCACATGAAATAGTTTCCAGTTAACTACCTGCTCCCACCCACCACTCTTGTCCATGTCTGTGCTGGATAGCTTATTGTCAACTTGACACACCTAGGTGGAGGGAGCCTCAATTGGGGAGTTGCCTCCATTGGACTGGCCTGCGGCCATGTTTTGGGGGTGTTTTCTTGATTGTTGAGTGATTCGGAAGGGCTCAGCCCACTGTGGGCAGTGCTACACCTGGGCAGGTTGTTCTGTATTGTGTAAGAAACTAGGCTGACCAGGGGAGCAAACCAGTAAGCAGTGTTCCTCCATGGTCTGCTTCAGCTCCTGCCTCTAGTATCCTGCCATGAATTCCTACCTTGGGCTCCCTAAGTGATGAACTGTGACCTGGGAGATGCAAGATGAATAAACCCTTTCCTACACAAGTTGGTATTGGTCAGAGTGTTTTGTCACAGCAATTGAAGAAAAACTAGAATGCCCAACCACCATTGTTTGCATCCATGAGTTTTTCAGTCTTGTACCCTACATATAAAGATGATCAGACACTGTGTGTACTTTTTGTCTGTTCATATGCATGCATATATATGTACATTTGTCTTGTATTGTTAATTTTTCAAATCACTGTTGATCACTCTTCTTTTGGAGGGTTGTTTTGTTTTGTTTCTTTTGAGACAGAGTCTCCCCATACCCCCAGGTGATCTGAAACTCACTATGTAGTTAGGCTGGGCTTGATCTCCCAGAGATCCATGTGCTTCTGCCTTCTGTGTTCTGGGATTAAAACCATACACCATGTCTGTCTAATCATTATTCTTATCAATATTTTTGTTTATTTCATTTTTTATTTGTTTTATGTCCATATTTCACTTCCATTGTACTCATACACATACTATTATATTTGTACACACACTAATAAATCTGAAACTTTACTTACAAAATAACTACCATTTAAAAAGGGAGTAACTTTTTATATGTCCATTGTTGTGGTCTCAATGTATGATTTCCCATTGATAGTGATTAATTTGGAGACAATATTTTAAGAGCAGTGGATTGCTGGGGATTTTGCTTGATGCTATGACAACCAATGTAGATGAAGAAAATGACACTACAATCTTACAAAACTACATCTTCAAGAGCAGTGAAAACACACTCCTGCACAAATTAAAGGCAATTTGTGGCTGACAAGATGGCTCAGTGGGTAAAGTGCTTGCTGCCCAAGCCTGATTACATAAGTTCAGTACTCAGAACCCACATAAAGTGGAAGGAAAGAACCAATTCCACATAGTTGTCTCTACATTTACAAAGTGGCACAAGCATGTCCATAGATGCATGATTTAAAAAAAACAACATATATTAGATAAAACCATCCAAGAACCTAACTCCAGATCCATAAGCCCTGCCCCCAATCAAAAGTAACATTAAGGGCTGGAGAGATGGCCTAGCGGTTAAGAGCGCCGACCGCTCTTACAGAGGACCCGGGTTCGATCCCCAGCGCCCACATGGCGGCCGAGAACCGTCTGAAACTCCAATTCCAGGAGAACTCCAGTTCCAGGGGAATCCGAAACCCTCTTCTGACCTCTGCGGCATTGCACAACACGGGTGCACAGACTTGCATGCAGACAGTACATTCATACACATACAGAAATAAATTAAAAAAAAATTTTTTTAAGTAACATTAAAAAGCACATACTAAAATAATCCCCCAAAATGGACAAATTAGATGAAATACCAAAAATTCATAAGAATGCTTAAACACATGTTCAACAAAGTTGCCTGCCAAGATATGCCCACTAGTGCAATAATGGCACAAACATTATGGGAGTAACTATTTTCTCATCAGGTCTAAGTCTCACTTCACAAAATGGATGGAGCTCATAACTGCCACTGCTAGAAGGAGCAAGAACTTGTGGCTAGCAAAGACAAAGGCATAGGAAATAATCTATTATTGTCATTCTGCTGCAACTGACACCTAAAGACATTTTTATATCCATAGATTAATGCCTTTCTCAACTCTCACAAGAGAAGCTTCTTCTTGTAGTAGTTGATGATAATTTACACAGAAACAAAGAACAGGTAAACATGCAGAGAAAAAAGATTGCAGAGTGCTCAGCCCCAAGTCTCAGAAAAGAGTGTAAGAGCCAGATGAATATAAGGAATCTGTGTTTTCTGAACACAGCAGGGCAGTGACAAATATGAACTCACAGCACTTGTGACAGCATACACAGGACCAGTGAAAGCCCAGGCCATACAAAAATTCCACTGTAGATAGGGGTGTTGGGCCAGAGGCTCCATCCCTAGCTAAGGAGCAATGGGCTACTGATAGCTGCAGAGGGAGAAACAGTTTTAAGTTTGGAATGCTGGGTATGTGGACCAGGCTCCAGGGGATGAACCCACACCCAAGAAGGAACCCAAATGTGGAATGCTGGGTATGTGGACCAGGCTCCAGGGGATGAACCCACACCCAAGAAGGAACCCAAATGTGGAATGCTGGGTATGTGGACCAGGCTCTAGGGGATGAACCCACACCCATGAAGGAACCCAAATCAGACTCAGTAGGTCTTGAAAAAATAATAAATGACATGAAGTCTGCTGGGGGTAGTGGGGGTGGAGATGGGAGAAGAGAGTCTGACTATGATAAAAATGTATTGTTTGAAACTGTCAAAGAACAAATACTTTTTATGATTTTGACAGTTTCATAAGTACATATCACTGTACTTTGCTCATATTTATACCACAACCTGAATGCACTGTTTTTTTGATTGTTTTGACAGGGTCTCCCTAGTCACATCCACCTGGAAGTCACAATGTGAACCAAGGTGACTTCTATCTCACAGAGATACATCTCCCTCTGCCTCCTGAGGACTGGGGTTAAAGGCACATGCCAGCATGCCTGGTGTAATGTAACTCTTATAAATTTCTATAATTGAATTTTTGTGCATTTAATACAAAATATCTTGATCATACTTTGACCTGTTTCCCCTATCTGCAGCTCCTAGTAGCTACCCCACCAGATTTCATGCCTCCTAAATGTATATGTATATATTTACATAATGTGTATATATTTAAGCCTACCGAGTCAAGTTTGTGTTCCTGCATGTCCTTTGGTGTGAGTACAGACACTGCAGTCAGATTAACCTATCTAGAATTTCTCCTTTAAAGATGATCAACTCTCCCTCACCCAGCAGTGACTAGTTGCCAATAGTTCCTCAGCTAAGGTTGGGGCTTTTTACACATTTCCCCACTTCTATGCTAGGTTTTAGTCTGGTTTGGGTTTTTGCATGGGTTTTGTGCATGCTACTCCTATCAAATATTCTGCCCAAGCACCAAAGAATATACATTCTATTCAGCAGCCCATGGAACTTTCTCTAAAATAGTCCATATATATGGGCACCAAAGAAACCTCAACAAATTTTAAAAAAATGAAATAATCCCTTGAATTGTATTGGATTACAACACAATAAAACTTAAAATCAAGAGCAAAACAAAGCTGTAGTATGCACGTGAACTCATGGAGATTAACAACATGCACTGACTGATGAATGAGTCAAAGAAGAAATCAAGAAAGAAAGGCACTAACATTTCTGAGTTTCCTGTACCATTCCTCCTGTAGATCACTTCCAAGACTCATGCAGGTTTTTTGGTGACATTCTGCCTCTCTGCCACTTGTTTTCTTTACATGTCTGCAGGGTTCTATAGTTTGTCCAATTCCAGGGGTATGCTCTTGGCACAAGACCATCTGAACTCATCCATTTGTTTCAAAGTTCATCTGAGGTAATACTTTAGTAAGGAGCATGTACAAGGGGACCTACACCATGAAAAATACCACCAGATAACACTGCCCTGGAATTGACTCAATGCATGACTATATCTTTGACTAAACTTTATAGAGAGAGCTATGGACATTATCCGGGAGAAAGCCTTCCCTCAAAATGGACCAACTCTGTCAGACATGTCAGACTGCTCAATGTACCCAAGAAGACAAAAAGAACAAAGAAAACAAGCAAGTAAGAAGGAAAGAAACGAGAAAGAATTTGAAGCAAGGGATATAGGTGTATGAAGCGCCACACATTCAAACCAGTGTCCAGCAGGCCCAGAGGCTTGCAACCCAATAGGGGGAAGATTTGTCAAAACAATGTTTGGTAATCTTTAGACTTACTAATGATATTGAGTCAGTCATTTATTATCCCACAGAATGTGAAGGGACATGTGGTCTAAGATGAATATTTATATGATTCTTTGTCAACTGCACAAAGTAGAAGGTGTCTGGTTCCTTCAAATGCAGATGATACATGGCATGTTCATTTCTATGGAAAGACCAACACTGAAAAAAAAGATAAAAAGAGAGAGATGCCGGGCGTGGTGGTGCATGCCTTTAATCCTAGCCGTTGGGAGGCAAAGGCAGGTGGATCTTTGTGAGTTCAAGGCCAGCCTGGTCTACAGAGTGAGTTCCAGGAGAGCTGGGGCTACAGGGAGACCCTGTCTCAAAAAGACCAAAAAATAAATAAATAAATAAAAGAGAGATGCCTACAAATGTCACTTGAATACGTTCTGTTAATGTTGATGGTTTAGAAATTGAGAGGTAAGCTTTAATCATACAATCCCTGAGTCATCAGGCTAAGCATTAAAACAACATGAGCTAACATCTCTCTACGGGATTTGCTTTAAATGGTTTATTGTGTTTTCCAGTGAGTACAGCCATGGAGACAGGTGGAAACTAGAGGAAATTTAATGCGAATCATTCTGTTGGAATTTCCAGGAAGACCAAATGACCTCTGGTCTTCTCTGTAACGCTGATATTTTCCCTAGAGAAGGTGAGGTCTGACAAAGTCAGAATGTGGATTAGCATGAACCTTTCTGAACTTCCAAGCGAAAAGTCCTCCAGTAGGTGTGACACATAAATGACCTACCGGCTGTGGTACTGGCCTCATGTCCATTTCTGGCACACAAAACCTGACTATACTGGATCACAGCTGGGCTCAAAAGGGGCACTTGGCAGGCACAGCTGTGGAAAGAGCAGGACCCTCAGCTGAACAGAAGTCAGTGCAGAATCGCTGGAAGAAAAGCAGCAGTGGACCTGATTCCAAACTTTTCCATGGAAACCTGGGCATTGCTGGCTACGCCCTGGTCCTCCTCTACCTGTGAGTAACTATATTCTCCTTTGTGTCCATGAAGTTTAAATAATACTCAGACTCTTTCGCCTGTTGAAAACTCAAAAGACAATACAATTGCAGCACCCATTTCTATAGCTAAAACATTTGTGATGCACACTGCACCATTTAACTTAAGATGCTGTTCAGCCATACTTTTTTTTGTTTGTTTTTTTTTTGGTGTTTTCGAGACAAGGAGTGGTCTCCCTGTAGCACCAAGCTGTCCTGGAATTCTCTCTGTCCACCAGGCTGGCCGTGCGTACAGAGATCCCTCCGCACTGCCTCTGCCGCCCAAGTTCAGCATACGTTTTTATTAGCTGCTAACAGTTAGAAGCTTCTCGTCAACGAATGTCCCTTTATTAATCTGCATTGGTCACTTTCAAATATAGGATGTTTCCAGTCCTCTAGAACCGGCTAAATGTGTAGAGGTAGGAGCGGGGAAGAGGTTATTTATGAAAACATGGACTACATAATATTAGATGACTTACCCTTAGGACCTTGCAGAAAGAAAACGTAGCTAGCTTTATATTGTTTCCTTTGAAGTGTTTGCTATTTGTGGACAATATAATTTTGTTTTCACTACAGAAATTGGTTGTATTGTTACGGTGAATGTGTGTGGTTGCATAGAAAACATTAAGATGGTGTTATCATAGTCTAGGAATAAAGTAGGGTATTGAATTCAACAAATCTTCCGTTGATATGTTTTTGTCCTTCAACACTGAAGCTGAACAGCAATTAAATAGTTCAAACTGAACTTACATAGACATTATTATAACAAGACCGAAGATCTCTTATCATTAAAAGAGCTATTGAGCAATTTAAAGTTATACAAAAAAAAAAAAATAAGTGCAAAGCAAATAAAGGCAGGTTAAAAATTATATTCCTGGTCAAATCAAAAATTATATCCCATCCCCCACCCCCCACCCCCCCTCCGGCCCGCATCAGGCGCCTGGCTTTGTATGCGAGCCCGGGGATCTGCGGTCTCCTGGGCCCGGCCCCCTTCCCCCGCCCGCCCTCTCGTGGAGCCCGGCGGCAGCTGCCTGGGCGGCGGGGCTGCGGCGCTTAGGAGAGGCCCAGGCTCCGCCCCGGGCCTGGCCACGGGGAGAGCGGAGCGTTCTGCAGCAGGGGCGGTTCGGGGCCCCTCCCGGGAGGAGCGTGGAGCGGCGGCGGTGGCAGAAATGATGGAAGAATTGCATAGCCTGGACCCACGACGGCAGGAATTACTGGAGGCCAGATTCACTGGAGTTGGTGTTAGTAAGGGGCTTCTCAATAGTGAATCTTCCAATCAAAGTTTGTGCAGTGTGGGGTCCTTGAGCGATAAAGAAGTAGAGATTCCTGAGAAAAAGCAGAAAACCAAGCGGAAGTCCTAGGAAAAAGAAAGCGGAACCAATGAACCCGATTGGGCTCAAGGAGGGCTGAGAGAGGGCCTGGCAGAGGTGAAGTTAAAGAGTGAGCCGGGAGCGCTCTTTTAAAGAGGACCCGGGTTCGATCCCCAGCACACACTATGGTCGGCGGAAAGAACTGTCTGAAGCGCCAATTCCAGGAAACTCCAGTTCCAGGGGAATCCGAGACCCTCTTCTGAACTCCGCGGCGTTGCACGACACGGGTGCACAAACCTACATGCAGACAGTACATTCATACACATACAGAAATAAATAAAATTAATAAAAAAAAAATTAAAAAAAAAAAAGAAACTAGCCAAGGGAAAGGCACTCCTAGGGAACATAAAATTACTGATTACTTTGAGTTTGCTGGGGGAAGCGGGCCAGGAACCAGCCCGGGCAGAAGTGTTCCACCAGTTGCACGATCCTCACCGCAACATTCCTTATCCAATCCCTTACCCAGTCGAGTAGAGCAGCCCCTGTATGGGTTAGATGGCAGTGCTGGAAAGGAGGCCTCAGAGGAGCAGTCTGCTCTGCCAACTCTCATGTCAGTGATGCTGGCAAAGCCTCGCTTTGACACAGAGCAGCTAGCTCAAGGAGGAGCAGGCCTCTGCTTCACTTTTGTTTCAGCTCAGCAAAACAGTCCCTCTTCTACGGGTTCTGGCAACACAGAACATTCTTGCAGCTCCCCAAAACAGATCTCCATCCAGCACAGACAGACCAAGTCTGACCTCACGATAGAAAAAATATCTGCACTAGAAAACAGTAAGAATTCTGACTTAGAGAAGTAAGGAAGAATAGATGATTTATTAAGAGCCAACTGTGATTTGAGACAGCAGATTGATGAACAACAAAAGATGTTAGAGAAATACAAGGAACATGTCACGATGGGTAAGAAACTCCTTATAGAAAAAGTCAAAACAGGAGAAGACGGCAAGTAGAGATAAGAGCATGCAGGACCGCTTGAGATTGGGCCACTTCACTACTGTCAGGCATGGAGCTTCCTTTACTGAACAATGGACGGATGGTTATGCTTTCCAAAACCTTATCAAGCAACAGGAAAGGATAAATTCACAGAGAGAAGAGATAGAAAGACAACGGAAAATGTTAGCAAAGCGGAAGCCTCCTGCCATGGGTCAGGCCTCTCCAGCAACCAATGAGCAGAAACAGGAAAAGCAAGACCAATGGAGCTGAAAATGAAACGTTAACCTTAGAAGAATATCATAAACAAGAAGAAATCTTCAAACTCGGATTAGGTCATCTTAAGAAAGAGGAAGCAGAGATCCAGGCCAAGCTGGAAAGGCTAGAAAGGGTTAGAAATCTACATATCAGGGAACTAAAAAGGATACATAATAAAGATAATTCACAATTTAAAGATCATCCAATGCTAAATGACAGATACCTGTTGTTACATCTTTTGGGTAGAGGAGGTTTCAGTGAAGTTTACAAGGCATTTGATCTAACAGAGCAAAGATATGTAGCTGTGAAAATTGACCAGTTAAATAAAAACTGGAGAGATGAGAAAAAGGAGAATTACCACAAGCATGCATGTAGGGAATACCGGATTCACAAGGAACTGGATCATCCCAGAATAGTTAAACTGCATGATTACTTTTCACTGGACACTGACTCGTTTTGTACAGTATTAGAGTACTGTGAAGAAAATGATCTGGACTTCTACCTGAAACAGCACAAATTAATTTCGGAGAAAGAGGCCTGATCCATTATTATGCAGAATGTGAATGCTTTAAAGTACTTAAATGAAATAAAACCTCCCGTCATACACTACGACCTCAAATCAGGTAAAATCCTTTTAGTAAATGGTACAGCATGTGGGGAGATAAAAATTACAGATTTTGGCCTTTCCAAGATCATGGATGATGATAGCTACAATTCAGTGGATGGCATGGAGCTAACATCACAAGGTGCTGGTACTTACTGGTATTGACCACCAGAATGTTTTGTGGTTGGAAAAGAACCACCAAAAATCTCAAATAAGGTTGACGTCTGGTCAGTGGGTGTGATCTACCAGTGTCTTTATGGAAGGAAGCCTTTTGGCCATAGTCAGTCCCAGCAAGATATTTTACAAGAGAATACTATTCTTAAAGCTACTGAAGTATAGTTCCCACCAAAGCCAGTAGTAACACCTGAAGCAAAGGCATTTATCCATTGACACTTGACCTATTGAAAAGAGGACTGTATTGATGTCCAGCAGCTGGCCTGTGACCCCTACTTGCTGCCTCACATTCGAAAGTCTGTCTCCACGAGTAGCCCCGCCGGATATGCTATTGCATCAACCTCTGGGGCACCCAATAACAGTTCTTCGAATTGAGACCAACTCCAAGGCCACAAACTGTTCAACACACAAAATGGACAAATGGCATTAGCAATGGGTTTGGAACATAGTGAATCAAAATGGATCTCATGAAACCTGTGCCAGGTGCTTTTATTTTCTTGCTTTTTTTCCCCATCCATAGAGCATGACAGCATCGATTCTCATTGAGGAGAAGCCTTGGGCAGCTCTGGCCAGGCTTCATAGGAAAAGGCCCTGCCCAAGGTTTCAGCATCAACAGTCACTGTGTGTGGCTGCTCTGAGTGAGGAAAAATTTAAAAGAAAAACTGGTTCCATGTACTGTGAACTTGAAACATGCAGACTCAGGGGGTTCCCTGATGCAAAGCTTCAGATGAAGAGCATGGACTTGAAAATACAGACTGGGCTAGTTCAGTGTCTATATTTAAACTTATTCTTTTCTTTTAATAAAGATTAGGTAACATCTCCTGAAAAGCTTGTAGCACAAAGGCTCAGCTGGGGATGGTGTTTGACTTTGGAGGAAAAAAGTTGCTATTGCCCGTTAAAGGCACTAGAGTTAGTGTTTTATCCCTAAATAATTTCAATTTTTAAAAAACATGCAGCTTCCCTCTCCCCCCCTTTTTTTTTAGTTTTGAAAGGATACATTTGGTCAGAAGGTGAAACTGTATTAGAAAGTACGCAGCAATGTTCATTCCAGTGAGATGCAGCTTTCTCCTCCATCTGCTCTCCTGCTTGCAGTTGCTTCCCTTGTCTCAGTAGGGAGAAAACAGGAGTGGAAGTTCGAGAGGCATGGGTTTTGCCATTGGACAAAGAATGAGGTTAGAAGACTGCAGTGTGGTTCTCTCTAGGTTTTCAAATATTTCTTCACAATTTGAACACTTGACGGTTGTCCCTTTTAATTTATTTGAAGTGCTATTTTTTAAAATAAAGGTTCATCTGTCCATGCAAAAAAAAATTATATTCCTGAGTTATTTGTGTCTTTTTCCAATGAATACTAATATGATTACTTAAGCAGTGTATACTTATAGGCAATGCTTTATCAAGACATTCTATGCAAAGTCAATCCAAATTGTGTTCACCAGCACTTCAAATGCAAAATCCTTCCCTCAGTTGTGTCAGTATACAAAGCAAGCATCTGCCAGCTCCTTAACAACTCATAACTTTCTTTTAAACAAGGAACATGTGAATCTCCTCATGAGCAAGGTTTATTGGAATTTGAAACAATTATAAGCCCGAAAACCTGGACAAAGTGCAGGCAAAGGACACTGAAAGGGAAGGAAGAATAATTTAAACAGGTCAAGATTTATGAAACCCTACTTTGGACAAATTACTTATATTCACTTAATACCTATCCTTAGGGGTACAGGTTGCATTATAGAAGTGTTAGATTTTTGGAGAGGAGAACAAGAACGGAGCTTAGAGTTAAGAAATGAGAGCTAGAGCCAGACCTGCAACAGACAAGGAATGTGTTGTTTATGTAGAGAACTCAAGGAAGGACAGATGCCTTACCACTGGAAGAAGGCATCGACACCCTAATGCAGAAATGTTGGGGCTTTATAACAATCCTATTGAGTATAGCTGCAGGAAAGTGCTTGGTGCCAGGGTCTGGTGTCCTTGGGAGATTGAAGTCCTTCATAAGATTATGTTTTTCAAGCTGGACATACTGTAAATAGCCCTCCCACTGCGCAGCTTTAAGTCCAATTAGACAACTGCTGTTTATTTCCCAGATAAAAGAACCACTACTGCAGCAATAGAGATACTTTTCTGGGGGCAGTCAGGGTACTAGGATTTACCACTTGGTAGGAGCGTGGATTGTTTTTCTCCCTTGGCAGCTTGCATAGTATCCTCTGATACTATGAGAGCCAGTCCAATGAGGGAGGCTTTCAGGTGGGTTCTAGCAGGATTGCTCCATGTCCCTAGTCTGAAATATGTGTCCCAAGGCAGCTCTGCCAATTGAGCATTCTTCCCTCCTGAACAATTGGTTACTGCTTGTATAAGGTGCTGTGCAGTAAGGGAGGAGCTTGCGTAACTTTCAGCTTTCTCATACATGTCAGTTTGTTTACTTTCTGAGTTTCGTCAGTCTCCCTCCTCTACCTCACAGGGACTGGTTCAATTTGGAAATTTTTCTACAACAGATGGGAAGGTAGCCTTCCCTCCATCTGTAAGAACTAGACCAAAACAGAAAATTTTGTCTTTGAAAGGGGTTCAGATTTCTATGAAAGCCAATGGATACTTTAAACACCGATGTCATTCATTCTACAAAATAGTAATGTGAACATGTCCAGCTTATTCTGGGAAGCATGATTTAATATGGACTTCATGATCTAAGATGTTTGCAGCCTTGAGAAAACACAAATTCTAAGAACAAGATTAGCATAGACTTTCCTCTGCTTTTCGTGGATTAGATAGTTGTGTAATATCATTGAGGTACCTGCATACAACCCTACTGTCAAAATGTCAATCCCCTAAACATGTTTTGGAATTACCCTATAGTTTATTTTCAGACATCATAATTTAATGCTTATTTTTATGTGGGAGTTGCATATTGGTTCAGGGACATGTATTAATGGTTGTATGGATGTAGATGTAAATGTTCCACAGTCCTGGGACCTGACTTTCTCCTTCTCTTTTTAGTTATTGGACCTCTTCACATGGATTTTTTTAAGAAGCAAGGAATTCTGGGTCCCAAATCTCTGCCTTTTTTGGGAACAATGCTCTCCAACGGGGGGGTTGGGGAGTGAGTGATGTTTGAGCTTCCTGCTTTGTTCCTTGTGATTGAAAACCTTGGTTCAGCTTCACCAGTGCAACTGAGAATTGGGACAAAATGCTAAGGTCTGAGCTTTTAGAATGTACTGGTGTACCGTGCCCACTTGATGGCCAGATTATCCCTGGTGCTCTTTGTCATGTGTTTAGGACCTGAGGTTTGCTCAGGTGAGAGCCCCAGATGTTGCCACAGCAGGGCTTGATGTTAAAATACTGCTGTGTAGATGTTAGGAGCATTCAAAGAGAATTTACAATTGTTCAGTACAGATTCAAATAAAGGCACACGTACAGTTAGTATTTGAAGTAGTACAGGGAAGTTTTCCTCCAAAACCTGTCTGCACCTATTCTAATTTTATATTCACATTAAACTTTTGGAATAGAATTTGACCTTCTTGTTGAGTAGCACTGAGACTTGTGTATTGGGAGGCTCGTGTATTCATTTGCCTTTTGTGAATATGCACATACTTGAATTGTCTCTAAAATAGTTAAATCCCCTGTTATTACAACCATTGTTGTAACCGAGTTTTGTCACTATGACACTGGGCAGAGGGTGATTTGAGAATTGAAAAAGAAAGCTTTCTTTACTTTTTTCAAACTGTATTTTTGAGAACTTCATACTTGAGTATTGTGTTCATGAGTCTGTGAAAAGGGAATAAAGGAGAGAATGATGTTGTCAATGAATGTCAGGTATTGAGCCAGATTATTTCTTGAAGTAGAAGAGCCACTTATATAAAATCAGTAAAGAAAGGAAAATTTAACAAAGTTGTTAAAAATAGTTGTAGTATGTTAAGATTATATATTATATAGTTTGAGTTGTGAACCAGGTCAGGTCTTTCTGAATAGACTGGTCTGATAACTTGTAAAGGGACTGGTTCCTGGACTGTTATTCCTAAACTCATACCCTGAAAACAGCATCAAAGTCTACATGCAGGCTGTTCTCAAACCAGATTTCTTTTCACAAAAGCTCAAGATTATTTATCAGATTATAATTCTTCCATGAAGTCTTCATTTCTTAATTTCCTAGGATTTCCATAATTTATTATCTATTTGAAAAACAATATTTTAATCTTTCAAAATCTATTTTTGTGTGTTTTAATTTTGTTTCTGACAGTGGTTCACATTGACCACTTTGATTTCAGACTTGCTTTATAGAAAATGACAACCATAAACTCCTGAATCTCTTCATCCATTTCTCATGGTCACCTCAATATCTGCTGTGTGGGGTGCTGGGTATCAAACCCAGGGTTTTGTTCATGCCAGATGAGCACTCTACACTGAGCTCCATCGCCAGCTCCGGGTCTATTTTTGTGAAGTCACAGTGATTGAGGATGGAGCTCAGTTGGTAGGCTTCTTGTCTTTAGTGGACAAAAACCATTACTTGATCAATCACCATATAAGCTGGGCATGTTGGCAAACAACCATAATTCAAGCGGTTAGGAAGTTAAATAAGGATAAGGACTTTTTAAAATATTTTTTAATTTTATTTATTTTTGCATGTGTATGAATGTACTGTCTGCATGTATGTCTGTGCGCCTGTGTTGTGCAATGCCGCAGAGGTCAGAAGAGGGCGTCGGAATCCCCTGGAACTGGAGTTAAAGACAGTTTTCAGCTGCCATGTGGGTGCTGGGGATCGAACCCAAGTCCTCTGCAAGAGCAGTTGGTGTTGTTAACCGCTAGGCCATCTCTCTAGCCCCAAGGATAAGGATTTCAAGGTTGTCCTTGCATACATAGAGTATTTGAACACAGTCAGAATGATGAGATTCTGTTTCCAAAATAAAAATAAAATTGCAACTTATAGCATCAGTAGATTAAAAAAAAACTTTTAGATGTGAAAACCCAGACCAAGTACCCAATTGTCTCTGTGTCTATGTAAGGAAGCATCCTCTCATCTTTCTCTGTTCAGCAGGAATACTATAAGGCAAGTCCATTTTGCTTCCAATCTCTTCTTTAGTTTTTGTTTAATATCATGAAAGAGAATGACAAGGTTCTAATACACTGTAAACCATCAATGATGTTTTTAATTTCCTCATTATATGAAAATTGTAATGCAGACATGAGGTAAGTGAAACATAAACTGAATGAAGAGAAAATAGAATTAATGTTCCCCCTCACTTGTTCCCCTCACATGCCCTCAGAGGGGATAACTCAAGTGTTTCAAGATTTCAAAGATTATGCACCAGAAAATCCCCCCAGATTAAAAACAATACAGTTGCTTAATTTTAATACTGAGGATAATTTTAGGGTATGTCCCCAAAAATTGTACTGTGGAAAAATATGAGTATCTTTAAATTCACTACTTCAAGTATTTGCTCCATTTTCTTGTTTCCATCCATTGCTGGTTAGGACAGTTACATAGTAAGCCTGATTTCTTGAGATTTGAGTCATTTGTTTCTGAGTAAGAGATGGGTCAGTATATCTAGGAAAATAATTGATTTCTATTTTGTTTCTGTTCTCAGGGAAAATCGCAATTTGATATGAAGCTCTATAAAAAGTATGGGAAAATATGGGGGTGAGTATTCTGGAAGCTTTCACTGCATAGACTTATTGTGATAGGGCACCTGATGGTGTGAGGTCTCTGTTAGCCAAGAGTTTCTGTGTACACATTTCTCCATTTAAAAGTCTTTGAGGGCTGGAGAGATAGCTCAGTGGTTAAGATGATCCAGGGACATCTGGACTCATATTACATCTAGTGTCTCATGAGTTTCCTTGTCACCATTTTTCCTTCCTCAAGTCCTTAATGTTGTGTAAAATGCATTGTTTCACATACATCTAAAATGTATTCACAAACACAGGAAATTATCTCTTCAAATTTGCTCACATTTAGATAAAAGCAAAGGCAAATTTATGTAATTTGTCATCTAACATATGCTTTTCAAAGATGGGATGGAAGAAAATTGGTAGGCATTTTTTCTCAGCTTCTGTTAAACTTCCTGTGTCAAGAGAGAATATTTTTAAATATTCTATTATTTTAATTTATATGTCTATGAATATATTGCTTGCAGGTATGCAAATGCACACATGTCGTGCAGTGCTCACAGAGGTCAGGAGAGGGCGATGGATCTCCTGGAACTGGAGTTAGGATGGTTGTTAGCCATCATGTAGGTGCTGGGAATCTGCAAAAGCAGTCAGTATTTTTCAGTACTGAGTCATCTCTCTATCCCCATATGTGTAGTTTTTGGAGACCAGGTCTCAATGTGTCCCAGGTTGGTCTGGAAGTGGGTAGGTGGTCCAGGCTAATGCAGAACTCACAGTCTTCCTGTCTTGACCCTTGAATGCTGGATTAGAAAGAAATACTTGACTTTGTGCCTTGCTGAGTTTTCTTTTTACTTTATATCCTTTTGGAGACAGTGTCTTTTTTGTAGCCTCAGCTGGCTTGCAGCGCACTATGTAGATCAGGCTGTCGTACACAGTATAGAGACTTGCCTGCTTCTGCCTCACAAGTGCTGGGATTAAAGGCATATGCCACTAGGCCTAGCTCTTTTTTATGTTTAATTTCAATCCAAGAATGTTTAATATGAATGTGTATATTATGCAGTTCTGTGTTGAACATATAAAATTGACTTGGAAGAACAGGTTCAGGGTACTTTTATACCATTGTGTTTCCTTTACAGCACGTATTTTTATAACTTTGTATTTAGGCTGGTCACTTTTAGACCTGTTGGATGTTTGGTGAGAACCTGGGAACAGGCGGCATCATTGTGCTGTGTGCTACAAGGAGGTTGAAGGAGGTTCCGTCTCTTCCTATTTATTTTTTCTTAGCAGTCATCAGAAATCACAGTGCTAGTCACAGTGTCTACTGAGTCGAGGCACAGTTGTGCAATGTTTTCAGGGGTCAGAAGAAGGCGTTGGATGCCCTGGAAGTGGAGTTACGGATGGTAGCTAGCTACCACGTGAGTGTGGGGAATTGAACCCTGGTCCTCTGCAAGAGCAGAGAGTGCTCTTGACTGCTGAGTCACCTCTCCAGCCCCCAACTTTGCAATTTTCATACAATATGCTTTGGTGGTATTTCGACACCATCCCGTGTCTTTACCTCTGTTATCGCCCCTCCCAACTTAATGTACTTAATACGGTCACCCACCACCTCGGGCTTTTACAGTCTTTCTGACCCTGTTTCCCCAGTGGCCCTGAGCCTTGGGAGGCTGAAGGTTAATATAAGAGTCCTGGTCAGGAATAAGCACTCTGCCATCTATCATTCACTGCATATTGAACAGTTCTTGTGTGTTTCTGTGTTTACCAACATCTGTTGCATAGGAAACTTCTCTGGCAAGAGCTGAGAGATGCATTAACCTATGGATACAACAATAAATCCTTAGCAGTCAGTTTCATATGACAGCTATTTAGTAGATAACTTGTATTAGTCTCTCCCCTATACCCTGTGGCCTGTCTAGCCTCAGTTCCTAAGCCCAATTTCAGTGTCAGGTATGGGCTTCACCCAATGAAACAGAACTTATATCCAATTACAAAGTGGTTGGTTATGACTATGCTATTTATACCACTCTTAACACTGATGGGCATATCTTGCCTGGCTAATTGTTCACAGGATTCATACCTGAGTTGAGTTGATGATTATTCTTCTGGTAACATTGACAGCACCTTCCAGCACTATGAGAGCAAGCAAATAGAGATGAGGCTCAGGATTCAGCACCTGCTTGGTATCTGCTTGTTTGTTCTGCAGCTCACGTTTATAGCATCTTCAGCAATAAGGTCTTACCATCAAGTTTGGGTGAATAACTAAGATATTGGGCAATGGCCAGTAGTGTTTGAAGATCTATGGGATGGCTTGTCAACCACTTAAAGAAGGGAATTCCATTCCTGCAATTGGGGTTATATTTTGTTAGCCTATGGTGTCTAGTAGGGGTCATGTCACTTGTTTTAAGGTAACTCCTTTTAATTTCTTTTTATAGCATATATGTATTCTAAAATTTACATAAGAGGCTTCTAGAATGGTAGATTTTCATAAGGCTTTTTCTAAAGGGCTTTAGTGTCACTTATACCCTCCATTATTCTGTTTTAACATATTTAATATCCTTTTGAGCAAGAAATAACTTTTTTATTCATATTGAAAGGCCAGAAGCTCATGTTGATGTGTATTCTAGGAAGATCTCAACCACCTATCTACAATTGAAGTACGGGTAGTGAAATATTATAAAAGCTAATAGTTTAAGTAATGGGGGCCTGGAGAGATTGTTTGGTGGTTAAGAACCTTGGTTGCTCTTGCAGAGGACCCAGGTTCAGTTACCAGTACCCACCTGGTGGCTAACAACTGTCTGTAATTCCAGTTCTACAGGATTCGACTCCTTCTGTGGTGGCTGTAAGCATTACATGCATGTGGTGCACTTACATACATGCAGGAAATACACTAACTCATATAAAAAATAAATAAAATATTTTTTTCAAAATGTCCCATTTGTAGACTTAGGCTGGAAGCCCTTCCTTACCTGGGCTTCATCTGAGAAGTAGCCTATGTGTGGCTAAGATGAAAGACAGGGAAACAGAAATGTGAGGGCCCAGGACTGTGAAGACCCCATTAAGGACAATGCACTACATAACCTAATTAGTTTTCTTCTCTTTTCCTCTGTTCTCTGGTCCAGGCCACTCTTGTAAGTTGAGTGTTTCTCCTTTCTTTTCTTTTTATGTTTTAAAAATGTATTTGTTTTCATTTTGCACGCATGAGTGTTGTATCTGCATGTATGTAAGTACACTATGTGCATGTAATGTCTGCTGAGGGCAGAAGATGCCAGTGGGTCCCTGGTACTTGACTTATAGGTGGCTGTAGTTCCTATGTGTGTGGTGGGAACCAAACCCAGGTCCTCTGCAAGTGCAACTAGTTTTCTTAATCACCGAGCCATCTCTCCAGGCCCTGCTGTCCCTTTCTTAATTATTTGCCTCTCTTTCTACTTCTAGCCATCTGCAGTTCTTGGCTCTGGAACAGAAAAGCCTGGCCTTGATGCCCTCTGAACTCAGATGTGAGACCTGACACTCCTAAGCATGTTTCCCTTACACTCTGGCTTTCCCCACTATTTCTCTGACCTCCAAAGGTGACTTTAATGGCATGAATACTTTTTCTATCCCCTTCCTCCTGTCACTTTGCAGGGTTTTCAGCTTCCCTGTCCTGTTGATCTTTACCTTACATTCTAATAAAATTGTCCTGGAGCTTCAAAAAACTATGAAGAGCGGTATGGACAATTCCCACATATGCATTAAATCTTCTAATGGAAATTCCAACTATGTTGTCTTTATGCATTTCTTCCTGCCTAGGGATATTACTCTTCACTTTCTGAAGTCATAGTGACTTCTGTGTCTAGAATACCTAAGATAAACTGGGAACTAAGCTGTGAATTTCACAATGAGAAGTAAGATTAGGATCAAAGTCTGGATTCTCAGATGAGGTTTGAGCTGCTTAGCATTAATTTTCTCTGTCTCCTCAATACAGGCTGTATGATGGTCAACAGCCTACATTGGTTATCACAGATCCAGATATGATCAAGCAAGTTCTAGTGAAATAATGTTATTCTGCCTTCACCAATCGGCCGGTAGGTGTAAGATTCTTCAGTATGCCAGCCTTTATTTACAAAAGAAAGAGCTTGGGGTGGTGGCGCACGCCTTTAATCCTAGCACTTGGGAGGCAGAAGCAGGTGGATCTTTGTGAGTTCAAGGCCAGACTGGTCTACAGAGTGAGTTCCAGGACAGGTGGGGCTACAGGGAGACCCTGTCTCAAAAAGACAAAAAAATAAAAATAAAAAAGAAAGAAAGAAAATCCTCCAACTCAGGTGATATGTGTGTGTGTGTGTGTGTGTGTGTGTGTGTGTATATATATATATATATATATATATATATATATGCAATACAATTTGGAGAAAAAATGGAATTTCCATGTTAAAGTATCACTGTATTTTGATGCTTTTTTTGGTATGACAAGTTTCATTTATATTACTTTGATGTTATGTGTACTGTAAAGTTCAACTTAAAATAAAAAAAAATATTATGATCTACCCACAGATTCACCAGAAGTTGCCAATAATGTACAACTAGGTCTTTGTCCTATACAAGCTGTTTTATCTATTGCTTTACATCTTAGTGATAGTAATTTAAAAATAATAAGCACAAGCCAGATCCCACCCCAGGATGACTGGGGATCTGCACTGAAACCCCAGCTGTACCTGAGGATCTACCAGCAATTGATAAATGTTGGGAGTAAGAGAGAAACAGTTTTCTTCAATGGTGTGAAGCCTCTTGGTTCACCAGACTCCAATGTACAACCACACACCCAGGAACATTCTAGGAATACAAATTAGGCTTCATAGGCCCTTAAAATGAGGAAAAAAATAATAGTAGACATGAAGTCAGGCAGGGGAAATCAGGATGGGTGTATCCTTGGAGGAAGGTGCTGAATATGATCAAAGTTCATTGCATGAAATTTACAAAGAATTAACAAAAATACGTTTAGAAATATGTTTTCATTAGTATATATTGCCTATATAAAAGAATGGGTTTTATTATGACATCTTCTTAATAAATACTATGAGTCATGTTTGTAACCATTCACCACTCTTGTCTTCTCCCACTTCTTTTTTTAAATTTTTTTATTTGCTTTCTTAATGTGTATGAATGTACTGTCTGCATGCAGGTTTGTGCTCCCGTGTCATGCAATGCCATGGAGGTCAGAAGAGGGTCTTGGATGCCCCTGGATCTGGAATCAAAGACGGTTCTCAGCTGCCATGTGGGTGCTGGGGATCGAACCTGGGTCCTCTGCAAGAGCAGTCGGCACTCTAACCGCTAGGCCATCTCTCCGGCCCTCTCACTTCTGCTCTTCCTCTTCTTTTTCCAAACTGTTCCTATTTCTAGTTCCATGTCTTTTTTGAAAAAATATTTTATTGAGGTTTTATGCATGTTGTATAATAGCTCTTAATCGAATGTAGGCAGCCTCCACCATCCATGCCCTTCCCTAACTCCGCAATGGATCTCATGCATTCTGTCAGATATGTTAAGTCCTATCCAGTTAACCATTTGTACCCAGATACCCTTTGGTGAAAGTCCATCTACTGAAGTCTAGTCAGCCTATCTAGAGATCTTAAAGAAGATATTCTCTCCTTCACCTAGCAATGCTTAGTTGCCAAATAGTCCCCAGGTTAGGGCCAGCCTGCCATGCATTTCCCTTGCTCCAGATGGGCCCTTGCCTGACTCTTTTGGCATGGGTCTTGTTCACAATGCCACCATTAGTGCAAGTTCAAATGAGCAAGCTTCCAGTGGCCTGAAAGCCTCAGTTTTCCTATGTTTCATGGACCAACCATGGCTCATGCAGTATTTTGTCCCCTCTTCCACAATAGTTCCTGAGCGGTGGGTGAGTAATGTTTTATAAAGGAGTACTATCCAGGGACACATGCTCTACAGCCTCTTACTCTATAATACTTAGCCAGTTGTGGGCTTGTGTGTGCATTATACTCTGTTATGTAAGAAAGCTTTGCTGGTGAGAGTTCTATGTTCTGGGAGTCTTAGGTGTAGAGATTACACTGTAGATATGTCACCTATTGCTGCATATCTCTCAGATGTATATTCTCTGTGTGTAACCAGTTGTGGAACTCTGTAATAGCCTTCATCTATTGCAAAAAGAAGGTTCTTTGATGAGTAGTTGTGCTGGATAGCTTTAGTGTCAACTTGACACATCTGGGTTGAGGGAGCCTCAGTTGGGGAATTGGCTCCACTGGATTGGCCTGTGGCCACATCTGTGGAGTATTGTCTTGATGGTCGAGCGATGTGGGAGGGCCCGGCCCACAAGTGTGGTGCCACCCTGGACAGGTTGTTGTGTGCTGTGTGGGAGGGAGGGCTGGGCATGGGCCAGGGGAGCAAGCCAGTGAACAGCACTCCTCCATGCCCTGTGCTTCAGCTCCTGCCTCCAGGTTCCTGCCCTGAGTTCCTGTCTTGGGCTCCCTAAGTGATGAACTGTGACCCAGGAGATGTAAGCTGAATAAAACCTTTCCTCCCCAAGTTGGTGTTGGTCAGAGAGTTTTGTCACAGGAATGGAAGACAAACTACAAGAGTAGTGTATGGTATACTTGGCTGTAAATATAGGATCCATATTTAGCATATGATAAGAAATTTCATTTGTCTAGAGATATGACAGATATAGGGTTTTACCTCGGATCTATGACCTTTCCGTCCATGTATATTTGGATATAATTTCAGTGCCAACCATGAGTCCCTCCCATTGAGAGGATTTTATACAGCTGTTGGATACTCCCCACTTCTGTCCAAGGCTTTGTGGTTATTAAGCCGTAGAGCTGGATTGGACTGTGGTTGACTTTCTCCCTTAGCAGCTTACACAGTGTCCTCTAGAACTAGGAGAGACAGTCTTCTGGGAGAAGGCTTCCAAGTCAGTTCCTGCTCCATTTCTCCAAGTCCTGCGTCCGAAGTATATTCTGTCTTCAGTAGTAGTCTCCTACCTTCGAGTTCTAGGAGATAATCAAGGGCTCAGGAAAAAGTCTGTGTTACTCCAGGAGTCTGTTGAACTGCACTTACCAACAACTTCATGGAATCTCTCTCCTGTCAGGCACTTGCTCCTTGCCATACAGCCATCAGGCAGACAGATACACTAATGTTCAGACACTGTATGTCTCAGGGGGCTCCCCTCTGGTTTCCCACACCACCCAAGCTCCATTAATACCTCCTCTCTCTCTCTCCACATCCAGTCTCCTTTCTCTCTCCCAAGTCCAAGTGTATCCATTTTCCCCACCCTCCCCTTGACAACACCTGCCTCCCACCGTCCCTTCCTCCTAAGTTCCTTCCCTCCATCCCCATGGTCTCCTGCTTGTCCCTCCCCCTTCACTCCCAGCTAAACACCCATAATTTCTCCACCTTCCCCCTAGTAACATCTGTTCCATACTATCCCCCTCTTTGGGGTTCTATTTTTGTTTATATCCGTGCCTCCTTTCCATTTTCCTGATGCTACATCAAGATATATGTTCACATATAAGTGATTGGTGCTATAATCTTCAAACTATTCACATACATTGTTTAATTTTCTGAGTTTGTTATTTCACTTAATATAAACAGTTTTCATTTCTATCACTTTACCTGCAAATTTCACCTTTTTTTTAACCATGACTGAACTCCATTGTATAAATCTACAGTATTTTTATTATTTATTCATCAGTTAAGAGACATTTAGGTTGTTTCCATTTCTTAGGTATTGTGAGAAAAGCAGCAACAAACATGGATGTATGAGTATCTCCTCAGTAGGATGAGTCCTATGGGTGTATGCCAAGGAGGGGTGTAACTGGATGATATTGTACATTCGTTTTTAAATTTATTTTTAATGCATGTGTGTGACTATAGACCTACATGTATATATGTGAACCCATGTGTGCAGTGCCCACCAACATCAGAAGAGGGCATTGGATCCCATGGAGATGGAGTTATATGGTTTGTTAGCTACAATATGGATGCTAGAAACTGCCTTACTCACCTTCAAGAATAGCCCATGCTCTTAACTGCTGAGCCATCTCTCCAGCCCTCACATACAGCTTTTATGTGGGTTCTGGAGATCAAACTAGGGTCATCAAGTTTTCAAAACAAATACTTATTATTGGCTGAGCTACTTCCCTTATCTCTCAGTTGGATTCCATTTTTGAAAAAATAGTTTTTCATTAATTTCATGTGTTTGAGTGCATTGCCTGCATGTAGATAGGAGCACTGTGTCAGGCAGAATATTCAGAGATCAGAAGAGGGTGTCTGCTTAAGCTCTTAATCTCTTTTATCAGTTTTTTAGAGGCTTTCAAATCTAATACAGCATAGATTTTTAAAATGGTCCCTTACAATGTTTTGGATTTTTCTGCGTGTCTGTTATGATGATTTCATTTTCTTCTCTGATTTTATCAATTTGGACTTACTCTTTCTTTCCATTAAGTGGGCCAAGGGTCTGTCATGTTAATCTTTAAAAAAAAACCCAGCTCTTAGATCTATTGACATTTTAGTTTTTGCTTCTATTTCATTAATTTACGGTCTGACTTTTGTTACTTCTTCTCATCTGCTAGGTTTCGGTTTGGTTTGTTCTTATATTTTTAGAGTCTTGAGTTAAGTTATCTACATGTGCTCTCTAGGATTTTTTAATGTAGGCACATACAGCTATAAGCCTCTCATGTTTTCTTTTAAAGCATTCAAATGGTTTTATTGTTCTGTATCATAATTTTCATTTAGTTCCAGGAAAACTTTTATTTTTTTCTTAATTTGTTCTTTGTCCCAATCATCATTCTGGAGTGTGTTATTTAATCTCCATAAGTTTTTATAGTTACTAGAGCTTATTTTGTTCTTGATTAGAAGCTTTATAGCACTGTGGTCTGATGGAATTCATGGAATTATTTCAATGTTTTGTATTTGTTGAGGTTTGCCTTGTATCCCAGTATGCAGACAATTTTAGAGAAATGTGTGTGGGCTACTGGCTAGAAAGTATATTCTTTGGTACTTGAGTAGAAGTGGAATATTCTGTAGATGTCTGTCAGGTATACTCAATGTAATGTGTGATTTAACTCAGGTCTCTCTGTTTATTACTTGTCCAGTTGGCCTGTCTATTGGAGATAGTGGGTTATTGAAGTCACCTGTTAGTGGGTTCATGCCTGTTTAATAGTCCTGTAGTACTGTTCTTATGAAATTGGGTACACCAGAGTTTGATGCATATATGTTCATGATTATAATATCTTCTTGGTCAATTGTTCCTTTGATTAGAATGAAGTAACTCTATCTCTTCTGATTCATTTTAATTTGTCTCAACTTTCTTCTTAGTGCTAGTTGCTTGGCATATTTTTTTCTATCCTTTCACCCTAAGGTAGTGTCTGTCTTTGAAGGAAGATAAGTCAAATGCAGACAACAAAATATTTTCTTTCTTAATCCATTCCACTAGACTGTGTCTTTTGGCTGTGGAGTTGAGGCCATTAATATTTAATATCATTATTGAAATATTATTATAGCTATTATAATATTATTATTGAAACATGTTTCACATGGTTACATTCATTTCAGTTTCTCTTTGTGTTCTTGGACCTATTTGTGTTTCCATAATTATACCTTCTTTTGTTTTCTTTCTGTGACCTCTTCAATATACTCATTACTATCTTTGGTCCTTTGTATTGCTTTGAGTATTCACTGTAGGGCTGGTTTGGTGGACGTGAATTCTTTCTGCTTATTCATGTCATGGAAAACTTCTGGTTCTGCTTTGGCTACAATATATAGTTTTGCTGGGTAAAATATTTGGCATGCATGGTCATTGAGGACTTTGCTCCAGGATCTTTTGGCTTTCATAGTTTGGATTGAAAAGTCAGGTGTGCTTAGCATGATGCCACATGCCTTTTATACCAGAAGTTGGCAGGCAGAGGCAGAGGCAGGAAGATATCTATGAGTTTAATGCCAGCCTGTTCTATGTGGTGAGTTCCAGGCCAGCTGGGGCTAAAGGGAAATCCAGTCACAAAGAGATGAGAGAGAGAGAGAGAGAGAGAGAGAGAGAGAGAGAGAGAGAGAGAGAGAGAGAGAATCAGGTGTAATTCTGATGGGTTTTCCTTCACATGGAACTTTCAGTACCCTGTCTTTGTTCTTCATGCTTTTACTTCGATGTGCTGTGGGAAGCTTCCATTTTGGTCCTAATTGGTGTTCTATGTGCTTCTTCAATATGTGTGGGTATGTCTTTTCTTAATTTAGGGAACTTTTCTTCCATACTTCTATTGGACATCTAGTCAATGCCCTTGGTTTGAGATTCTTCTCCTACCTGTATGCCTATGATGTGTAGATTTGATGTTTTTATGGCATTACACAGTTCTTTCATATTCCATTCCTGCATTTTTGAAAGTTTTCATAGTCTTTGCTTGAGGAGTCTTCAACTTTGTCATGCATGACAAGACACTCTCCTTTCTTCTGTTTCAGATTGACTTATTGAATTTTTCAATTGCACCTTCATTTTGGCTTGGGTTTTTGTCAATATTTCTATCTCATTTGTGAATTCACTTTTCAAGTCATGAATGGTTTTTCTTTCAGCCACGTTTGTATTTTCTTGAGCTTCTGTCACAATGTTATGCCCTTCTTCTTTGAGTTCTTTGAGTTGTTTGTGTTTTCTTTAAGTTCTTTGTTCATGTTCATGGCTGACCTCTTATGTTCTGTGTTATATGGATCCTCAGGTGGTTTTTGGTGTAATGCACCCCTGTAGGACTGGTGGATTTGGGTGGGGATATGTTCTCTTGGGTTTTAACATTATGTGTGCTTTTGCATTGCCATTTGGGCATATGGATGTCTTCGGTTAATTGTGTGAATAGGAAATGCTATTTTCCCTTTGTTTATTTGAATTTTGATTTTGTTTATATTCTTGCTATAGTTTGGTCATAGTTTTGTCACTTTTTTAATATATTGTTTATTTCTGTATGTGTATGAATGTACTGTCTGCATGCAAGTTTGTCCGTGCAATGCCGCGGAGGTCAGAAGAGGGTGTAGGACTCCCCTGGAACTGGAGTTCTCCTGGAATTGGAGTTTCAGATGGTTCTCGGCCACCATGTGGGTGCTGGGGATCGAACCCGGGTCCTCTGTAAGAGCAGTCGGCACTCTTAACCGCTAGGCCATCTCTCCAGCCCTGTTTTGTCATTTTTTGATCAGGCGTGAAAGATTAGTTGGAGGGTACTTCAGGTTCTCACAGGGTATTAGGCAGGTTTCTGTAGTAGGCAGGTCAGCATAGTACAGAGGCAAGGTAGAAGGAAGGTCTCAGGAATCCAAAACAATTTGGGTGTGGGCACTGCAAAGGTAGAAGGCTGGTCTCAGGAATTCAAAGGCAAGGTGGCCATAGGGACTGCCTGTGGAGGGTCCAACACACCAAGCTGGAAATTGATCTGGATGAGTGTGAGGGATTAGGACGTAGTGGGGAGTCCAGGTTAAGAGGGTAGTCCAGAGATTTGGGGCAGAAAGAGCAAACATGGACCTGTGCACAAGGCTAGAAGGGGAACCCAGTATGGGAACAGGGAAATTCTACTTTTACAAAATTTGGCGATTCAATGAACAAATATTGATTCTTTGAGCACACAGAGTGAGGGGGTATTTTGAGGAGCATGGCCACCCTACTACTGTCCGCACGAATGGAGAAAATGCCTTTCCTTCCTCCTGGTCATGATTTTGAGACTTTTTCTTTTCTTTTATTCTTTTCTTTTCTCTCCCCCTGTAGTTCCAGTCACCCTGGAATCTACTAAGTAGACCAGGCTGGCCTTGAACTCATAGGGATCTGCCTGCCTTTGCCTCCCAAGTGCTGGCATTAAAGGTAGTTGCCACCACACCAGACAGAATTTTAGCTTAGAAAAATGTGCTGTATAATCATAAATTTGGTTAAATGTACACCAAAGTAGGTATGTGAAAATTGTGTTCTTAAAATTGCTTTTCTTTTGTTTGACACTTTCAATTGATTTTCATTATACTTAAAATCAAACTTAAAAATATATCATGCATGTATAGAATGTATCTTGATAGGATTCCTTCCTTAACTCCCTCCTTCCACCTCCTCCCACAGACTTCCCCCCAGGTATCTCTGGCCTTCTTCCTGTGAACATCACGTATTTTTTTTAATTATTAAATTACATGTCTCATACAATGGTTCCCAATCAAACCCAATCCCCCCATTCCCCAACACCACATCAAAACTCATGCATCACAGCATCCAAGCTGTGCAGTCAAGTTCTTGAACCCAGATATCCTTCTGTCCAAATAGATCAACTGGACTCTAGTCAGCATATCTAGAAATTTTATGTAAGGTATATCTTCCTCACCCAGCAGTATTCAGTCTCTTATAGTACTCAGTCCAGAGTCAGTTCCCCACCCATTTACCTTGCTCCACACTGAGACCTTGCCTGAGTTGGCATGGTTCCCTTGCTTGATGTCGACATTGCCACAAGTTCACATGTGAAATCCTACACTTGAGTCTAAACCTCAGCTTCTCCATGTTCATGCACCAGTCCTGGCTCTTGCAGTCTTGTCGTCATCTCTTTCACCACGATCCCTGAAGCAGGTGAGGTTAGTATAGGGGTCCTACCCAGGGATGCACACTCTGGAGGCTCCCATTGAAGCTTGACTACTTGTGGCATTCTGTTTGATCACACTCTATTGTATAAGGAAGCTTTACTGGTGAGAATTGAGGGATGCATTCATTTTCTCTCTGCTCCTAATTCTGCATACAGAGGTTCAACTGTAGATGTGAATTCTAGGAATGGGGATCTCTCAGATGTACATTTTCTCTGTCTGACCAGATGTGGGATTCTGTAATATAGTGTCCATCTGTGACAAAGAGTAGCTTCTTTGATGAGTGGCACATGAAACACTTGTCTGTAAGTGTAAGATTCCATATTTATCATATGATATGAAATTTCCTTTGTCTAAAGATAGGACACCAATATGGTTTTTCTAGGGTTGACCCTATGCATTAAGCTGAGTTTATAGGGGTGCGTTGTTTAATCTCCATGAGTTCCTATGTTTTGAGAGCTTCCTTTGCTGTTGAATATAAGCTCTATTGTACCATGGTCTGATAGAATGCATGGAATTATTTCAATTTTTTTGAATTTGTTGAGTTTTATTTTGTGTCCCAGAATGTGATCATTTTTAGAAAAGCTTACATGGGCTGCTGAGTAAATAGTGAATTCTTTAGTGCATGGGTGGAATATTCTGTAGATGTCCATTTCTTGTAAGGTATTATTAAATTTGGATATCTCTCTGTTTACTTTTTGTCTAGCTGATCTGTCTATTGAAGAGAGTGGGGTATTGAAGTCACATACTATTATTGAATTGGGGTTACTCTGCATTTTATACCCTCAGGGTACTGATTTTATGAATTTGGGTAAACCAGAATTTGGTGCATAGATATTCAGGATTGTAATATCTTCTTGAACAATTGTTCCTTTGATTAGAATGAAGTGACCCTCTTCATCCCTTCTGACTAGTTCTAGTTTGAGTTTATGCAGTGGTTTGAATGAGAGTGTCCTCCATAGGCTTCAAGTATTTAGACATTTTGTCTCCAGTTGGTGGTGCTGTTTTGGGCTGTCTTGGAAGTTACGGCCATGCTGGAGGAAGTACATCACTGGGGGCAGGCTTAGTGAGTTTATCAAGTCTTGCAGGCTCCAGTGGCTCTCTCTTGATTTCCTGTACTCATTGTAAGTCATGAACCTCGGCTTTCTGCTCCAGCCCCGGCCACCATGCCTCCTGCCACAATGGATTCTAATTCCCTGGAACTGTCATTCATAAGATCAAATAAATTCTTCCTTTTATAATAAGTTCCCTTGGTCATGGTGGTTTTATCACAGCAACAGAAAAGTGACTAATACTGTCTGTTTTATCAGATATTAGGATTGCAACACCTGCTTGCTTTTTAGAGCCATGTGCTTGGAATATTTTTTCCATCCTTTTACCCTAAGGTCCTGTCTATCCCTGAAAGTGAGATGAGTTTCTTGAAGACAACAAAAAGGTAGGTTTTCTTTTTTGATTCCTTCTAGTCTGTCTTTTGATAGGGGAGTTGAGGCCATTGATATTTAATGATATTATTCAGAGGTGTGTATTGCATACTGTCAATTTAATTTCTTTAGGTTTGCGGATCTATTTTGAATTTTCATTATTATTTGAATTTCATTATTTCATATTATACCATTTTGTTTTCTTTTTTAAAATTTTATTTATTTCTGTATGTGTATGAATGTACTGTCTGCATGCAGGTTTGTGTGCACCCGTGTCGTGCAATGCCGCGGAGGTCAGAAGAGGGTCTCGGATTCCCCTGGAACTGGAGTTCTCCTGGAATTGGAGTTTCAGACGGTTCTTGGCCGCCATGTGGGTGCTGGGGATCGAACCCAGGTCCTCTGTAAGAGCGGTCGGTGTTCTTAACCGCTAGGCCATCTCTCCAGCCCCGTGTTTTCTTTCTTTAACCTCTTGAGTATGCACATTCATGTCTTCAGTCCTTTGTATTATTTCAAATATTCTTTGTAGGGCTGGTTAGTTAGACATGAATTCTTTTATCCTATTTATGTCATAAAATTTTTTTTCTGTTCTCCTTCAACCTTGATAGATAGTTTTGCTGGATAGAGTATTTGTGGTTGGCATCCAAGGTCATTTAGAGCTGGGACTATTTTGGTCCAGGCTCTTCTGGCTTTCACAGTGAAATGTCAGCTGTGATTCTGATGGGTTTTCCTTTATATGTAACTTGTTTTTCTCTAGCGGCCTTTAGTACCCTCTCTTTGTTCTGTATATTTAATGCCTTTACTATGATATGCGGTGTGGATTTTCTGTTCTGGTCATGTCCAGTTGTTGTTCTATGTGCTTCTTGAATCTCTGTAGGTAGTTCTTTCCTCAGTTTTGGGAGGTTTTCTTCTATAATCATATTGAAGATCTGTTCAATGCCATTTGCCTGAGATTCCCCTACTTCCTGTATGACTATAATTCTTAGATTTGGTCTTCTCATGTTGTCCCACATTTCCTGCATATTTCATTCTTGTGTTGTTTTTTTTTTAATTTTACATATTCTTTGCTTAAGGACCCCAGATCTTCACGTTTGTAATCCAGTCTCGATATTCTGTCTTCTCTGTCATTCATTCTGCTGTGAGTCTTTCTGTGGTTGTTTCCTGTTGTCTTCCTGGTTCCATGAATCCATGCAGATTTCTGCTGGGGTTTTCCTCACTATTTCTTTATTTTTTTGTAACATCAGTCTTCAAGTCATGAATAGTATTTTATATTTCATTAAGCTGCACATTTGTGTATTCCATCACAAGTTCTTTGAGTTGTTTGTCTGTGTTTCCTTTAAGCTCTTTGATAATGTTTATAATTGTTATTTTGAATTCTGAGTCCAGCTGTTCCTGGGAATGGTTTTCATTGTAGTGCCCTTCTTGAGGGGGAGTGGGTTTTGTTGGGGACATATTTCTTGGTGTTTAATATTATTTGTGTCTTTGCACTGCCATTTGGGCATATGGATGTTCTTTATTGGTTATCTGACCAGTAGGTATTTCTGTTTGGCTTTTGTTCAGTTGAATTTTGGTATATTTGTATTGTTCATATAACTTGGTTACTTTTTGTTCTGAGTCTTAGGTAGGCAGGACTGTCCAGCAGTTCAAGAGCAAAGGAAGACAGGGGCTTGAATTAACTAAGATGGTACTTAGCAAGCAGGTTTTGACTTAACAGTGTCCTAGGTAGGATGAGACCATGTGGCAGGTCAGTTGTGTCAGGAGAGATGCGGTTTGGAATACCTGAAAGAAAATTAAACCACCTATGCTAGGGTGGTTGGTGACTCAGGGTAAGGGAGGTAGTCTTGAGAAGGGATTGGTGTCTCTGGGGATCTTAGTGGGGGTAAGAACAGGGTGGGAGTGGAGGAGCAGAACTCAATGGGGTATCTGGTAGGTGGAGCCTGACCTACCAAGGTCTTCCTTGGGGCAGATCTCTGAGTTAGGCCAGGACCAGTGAGGTTGGGGACAGGAAGGAACACCTGAGGGGATGTTAGTGGTCTGTACTAGGGTGTTTAGCAGGTGGGTTTTTTTTATCTGCATTTCTCTGATTACTAAGGATGTTGAACATTTTAAAGGTATTTCTTAGCCACTTTTATTTATTCCTTTGAGAATTCTCTATTCACTTGTAGCCCATCTTTTTATTGGGCCATTTATTTTCTTGCTGCTTTGTATGTTGCATTCTTTGTATATTCTGGATAGTAATCATCTGTTGGTTGTGTAACTGATAAAGACTTTCTCCCACTCAACGGGTTTCCTCTTCATTTCCTTGGTTGCTTCTTTGGTTGGAAGCTTTGTAGCTTAATGTGGTCCTGCTTATTGATTGTTGACCTTAATGCCTGAGCAGCTGATGACTAGCTGATGACCCACTAAAAAAGTCCTTTCCTGTACCTACATCTTGGATGATACTGCCTATGTATTGTCCTAGCAGTTTCAGAGTTTCAGGTTTTATATTGAGGTCTTTGCTCCACTTAGTGTTGACTTTTGTGCACGGAGAAAGATAAGGATCAAATTTCATTCTTCTACAGGTTGAGATCCAGTTTTGCTAGCATAATTTGTTGAAGATGCTGTCTTTCCTGCATTGTGTGTTCTTGGCACCTTTTCAAATTTCAGATGGCTGAAACTGTATGTTTTCATGTTTGCATATTCTATTCTGTTCCATTGATCTAGATGTCTATTTTTTGTGCCAGTGCCATGCTGTTTTAACTGGCTTGATCTTGTGTAGGTCTTTGGGGGATGATCAAAGCCTCTCTGAATACATGGAGACCAGATTGTCACAGCTCTTCTCCCCATCTTTTGGTTCTTACATTCTTTTCTCTCCCTTTTCCCAGATGTTCCATGAGCCTTGGATGGGAGTTGTCTTAGATGTTCTTTCACTTACTTATTCCTGAATTTATCTCTTTCTGCATAGAAAATGAGGTCACTTAACTCTGGAAATATATTTAGCATTACTATGAAATTAGCATGCATTTTCATTTTCTTTTCTCATTGCATGGGATAGCTCCCAGAAAATCGATAAAATGTTGGGGGAAGATGTTTTTAAATTGATTCTTAAATGGAACCTGCACTGTTTCTCCATTAAGTGTGATGTTCGATGATGGTTTTATTTGTCAATGCTTTTTTCATGTGGCAGAAATTTCTCTCTTGATATTCTGAGGCATTTTCATCATCATAGAGTACTGGAAAATTTTATGGTAGAATAAAGATGTGCATGATGTAAGAAAGTTTCCATCAGGAAGATAGAACCATCTGTCTTCTTTGCTTATATCCCAGTATAAACAATCAATTAAAGAGTATATCTTTGTTACTGAACTGTTTTTAAATAACAGCAGCCTTTAATTATATGTTGTAATGTGCAAATCACCAGGTCAACTCATTTTTTTAAATATTTCATGCTGTGGATTCTTGTAACTCCAAATTAGTCTAAAGCAACAGCTTGCCAACAAAGGCTTTTATCTGTACTGTATCCATTTGTTTCTGCAGAGTCTTTGAGGATATACTAGGTCTCACATCTACCTGATCAGCTACAAAATGAGTTTCTAGTATACAATTTAGAATTCCATTGAATGAAGACTGCAATATATTTTTTTTGCTTTTATTTTTTTTTTTACTTTTTTAAATATATGTTTTGTACAAGATTATCAAATCTAGACCTGGGTCCCCCACCCTATCCTCTATCCCACCAGAGCTCATGTATTCTGCCAAACATGCTTTTCATCTCTTTCTCAATCTTACTCAAAAGTCTCCATGTGGAAGTTGACTGTTTTGAGCAGAAGTTCACTGTTTCAGTCAGTTCTTTGATGCAGTCCTTTCTGTTGTTGTTGTTGTTGTTGTTGTTGTTTCCAATATGCGTCAATCCAAACTACTTGGACAAAAGTTCAAGGGGCCATGCACAAGAAATACTTACAACTAGGTAATTGGCACTAGCATCCACAGATGAGGCATACCATTTGTTATTTGTTTTTCTGGGACTGGGTTACTTCGCTCAGCATGATGTCTTCTAGCTCCAGCCATTTTTCTGCAAAGCTCATGATGTCGTCTTTCTTTACTGCTGCATAGAACTCCATTGTGTAGATGTACCACATTTTCTCTATACACTCATCAGTTGAGGAGCATTTGGGGTGGTTCCAGCTCCTTGCTATTGTGAAGAGAGCTGAAATAAACATGGCCATGCATGTATCTCTGTGGTGGGGTGAGTCTTGGGGGTACATGCCTAGGAGTGGTATGGCTGGGTTGGGTGGCAAGTTCATTCCAAGTCTTCCAAGGGTTCCCACACTGCTTTTCATAGTGGCTGTATGAGTTTACATTCCCACCAGCAGTGGATGAGTGTTCCTCTTTCCCCACAACCTCTCCAGCACTTGGTATCATTTGTTTTCTTGATCCTAGCCAGTCTTATTGGAGTAAGATGATATCTTAAAGTGGTTTTGATTTGCATGTCCTTAATGATTAGTGAGGTTTGAACTTCTTAAGGTGTTTCTCAGTCATCTCTAATTCCTCACTTGTGAAGTCTCTGTTCAGGTCTTTGCTCCATCTATTTTTTTTTTTTTTTGCTCCATCTATTGAGTGGGTCACTTGTTTTCTTTCTTCTTTGTTTTTTTGAGTAGTTTATATATTCTGGAAATCAATGCTTTGTCAGATGTTTCTGCAGTGAAGGTTTCCTCCCACTCTGGGATTTCTCTTCATTTCCTTGATTGTTTCTTTTGATGTACAGAAGCTTTTGAGTTTAATGAGATCCCATTTGTCAATTGTCAACCTTAATTCTTGCTCAGCTGCTGTCTGATTTAGGAGTCTTTTCCTATGCCTATGGAAGACCACAATATTAAAGATTTATGCCCCCCAGCCAGCTGTGTGCCGCCTAATCCTTATAGTTTGGAGCATTTTAAATAAATATGTATTTAGTATCCAGTATGACTCCTGCCATGTAGCAGACAATCTGTGAACAATTTAAAGAAGCATTGTCTGTTTTGTATATGTTTTACAACTGTTGAACTTTCCAACCTTGTAGAGAGAAAATATATTGTTCTTTGTTTGTATTGTAGTCTCTTGGTCCAAGTGGATTCATGAAAAAAAGTTTAGTCAGAGCTCAGAATGAAGAATGGAAGAGAATACGAGCACTGCTGTCTCCAACTTTCACTAGCGGTAAGCCAAAGGAGGTAAGAAAATGAAAGCAATCCCTCTGAGGCTGCTCAAGACCACCTGACTCACCCTCTGTGGGATGAGTTGCCCAAATATCATGCCCATCCCCCTGCTTTTGAACCATACAAAGAAGCACAGAAAAGGATGACTGTGTCCAAATGGCCACAGAAAGAAAACAAATGAAACACAAAAAAGGGCCAACCTCGTTAATAGGAATTAAAATGATAGAAACCAATACATATCTTGCAATAATAACTTTAAATAATACTGGCCTCAACTTCTCAGTCAAAGGACCCAGGCTAGTAGAATGGATTAGGAAACATAGTCCATCCTTTTGTTGTGTGCATGTAACTCATCTCACCTTCAAGGATAGATACTACCTTAGGGTGAATGCATGGAAAAAATATGCCAAGGTGAATACATGGAAAAAAAACTTGCCAAGCAAATGGCACGAAGAATCAAGTAGGTGTTGCAATTCTAGTATCTGACAAAATACAGTTCATATTAAAACTAACTGGAAGAGATAATTAAGGTTGATTTCTTTCCAATCAAATGAATGATTGACTAATAACACATTGCCATCAGGAACATATATGCAGCAAACTCTGGTGCACCCAATTTGACAGAAACAATACTATAAGACTTTAAGACATAGATTAATTCTAACTCAGTAATAGTGGGTGAACTCAAAACCCCACTATCTCCAATAAACATGTCAATTGGACAAAATAAACACAGACACATCTAAGTTAAATGATATTATACACCAAATGGACCCAGCAAACATCTGCTGAATTGGCCCAAACACAAAGAATATTCTTCTTATTCAGCAGCCCATGCAAGTGTCTCTAAAACTGAACACATACTTGGGCACAAACCAAACCTCAACAAATACAAAAAAATTAAATAATGCCATTTCTGATATGATACATGCTATCATACCACAATGCAATAAAGGTTAAAATCAAAAACAAAATAAGCTCTAGTAACTACACACATAGAGATTAAACAACACACCTGAATTATGAATGAGTCAAAGAAGAAATTAAGAAAGAAATAAAGGTATCCCTGGAACTAAATGAAAATGATAATACAATACAGCAAAACCTCTGGGACACTAAAAGCTGTTCTAAGAAGGGACTGTATAGGTCTGAGTGCCTACATTAAAATATCAGAAAGATTTCTAGACATGGTGGTGCATGTCTAGTCACCGAATTCAGGAGGCAGAGACAGGCAGATTGTGGTAAGATCAAAGCCACCTTAGTCTATATAGTAAGTTCCTGGCTAGCTGAGGCTATAGGAAGGCCCTGTAGCCAAAAGAACCACAAATCAGAAAGGATACAAATAAGTGAATGAGTTACAGTACAACCCAGTACTCCGGAAAGGCAAAAACAAACCAAACTTACACACAAAAGATGAGAAGAATTACCAAAAATCGGGGCAGAAATTAATGAAATAGAAACAAAAGAAAACAATATAAAGCATCAATGAATCTAAGAGCTATTTCTTTAAAAAGATAAACAAGACAGACTGACCCTTAGCCCAGTTAACCAAAAGAAATAAAGAGCAAATCCAAGGAAAGAAATCAGAGATGAAACAAGAAATATCACAAGAGACAGCATAATAATACAGAACATGGTAAGAGAATAATTTCAAATCCTATATTCTATTAAATTTGGAAACCAAAAAGAAATGGACTGTTTATCTTTGGTAATTGAGAGAAATGGTTTATTTATTTTAAAATATTATTAAGATTTTGTATACCATACAACAATTCTCAATCAAATTTAGACCCCCATTCTTATCCACATCCACTCTCCGGCAGACTTCATGGATTCAACCATACATGTTAAGTCCTATCCAGTCAAGCAATTGCACCCAGATATCCTTTCAGTGCAGCTTCATTCATCGGAATCTAGTCAGTGTATCTAGAGATCCTAGGTAAGGTCTATTCTTCCTCACTCAATGCTAATCCATCCCAGTAATTCCCAGATGAAGGGTGGCCTGCCACCCATTTCCCTTGGTCCAAGCTGAACCCTCGTCTGATTGAGGTGGCATGGGTCTTGATGCCATCATTGCCAAAAATTCACAAATGCAAGCTTCCAGTGGCCTGAAAGTCCCTGTATCCATGTTCATGGACTAACACGGGCTCTTACAATCTTTCTGCTCCCTCTTCCACAATGGTCCCTGAGCCATGGGTGGTGAGGTTTAGTATAGGAGTCCTATCCAGGGACACACACTCTGCATTCTCTTATTATTTAAAACGTGACTAGTTTTGGCCTTCTGTGTACATCACACTGTTATATAAGGAAGCTTCATTGGTGAGGTATGAGGGATGCACTAGTTTTACTCTATCCCTAACCCACTATGTTCCATGAGACTTCGGTATAGAGGTTCAACTGTAGACATGTCACCTAGGACTGGGCATCTCTCAGACATATATATTCTGTGTCTCACCAGTTGTGGAACTCTGCAGTAGCCTCTGTCTCTTGCAAAACAAAGCTTCTTTGATTAGTTGTGTACAGTAAACTTCTCTATAAGTATAAGGATCCATATTTAGGATATGGTAAGAACTTTCATTTGTCTAGAGATGTGATGGAGATAGGGTTTTATTTAGGATCTATAACCTCTCCAACCATGTGTGTTTGGATGTGTTACAGTGCCATTTCCACTGAGAGGGTTTTAAGTCATATTAGATGTTGATTAACCCCCAGATAACAGTGCCACTAATGCACCAACAGAGGTAGTAGGTGTAATAGTTTTTGTGGTTATTAGGCTTTATGGATAGGTTGGACCATTGATTATGTTCACCCTTAGCAGCTTGCATAGTATCTTCTAGAACTGTGAGAGCTAAACTTCAGGTAGAAGGCTTCCAGGTCAGTTCTTACTCCATTGCTCCAAGTCCTGTGTCTGAATTATGTCCTGTCTTCAATAGTAGGGTCTTATCCTCAACTTCTAGGAGATAACCAGAAGCTCTTACAGTGGCCTTTGTTAGCAAACGATGGAGAATACACGCCACTTGCCTTTCTGAGTTTGTGTTACTTCACTTAATTTAGCAGTCTATAGTTCTGTACATTAGCTACAAATTTCATCCTTTCTTACTTCTGAGTAGAACTCTTCATGCAGTCCCCTCCCCATCTTTCCCTGGCTCCTGATCTGCCTGACACAGACTGGCCCATCTACAATTCTCACAAGTGAGAAATGGATGAATTTTTAAATTACTGGAGACTACCAAAACTAAATCAAGAAGAGAACAGTTTAAACAGGTCCAAAGCAAATAAGGAAATTGAGACAGTAGTACAAGCCTTCCTGACTAAAAAAATCCCAGGCTCTGACGGATTCATGGCAGAATTCTACCAGCTATTCATTCAAAGAAGAGCTACTACCAATTCTACTTAATCATTCGAAAGGATAGAAACAAAGGGGGAATTACAAAATTATGAAGCCAATATCAATCTAATATACAAAACCAAGTAAAGACAAAACAAAAAGAAAACTATAGTCCCATAGCCCTAATGAAAAATTCTCAAGCAAATACTCTCATCTTACCCATTTCTCCTTGATAATATCTATTGTCCTATTATCCCCGGTCTCTTGAATTCCTTCTTCCTCTTTACTTCCATGGTTCTTTGTATGTCTTTTATTTACAGACAAGTATATCATACATCACTCATGAAAGAAGTTTCTTTTTGCAACAGACAGAAGTTGTTACAGTTCCACAACTGGTCATTTATAGAGAATATATGTCTGAGAGATGCACAGCCTTAAGGAACACATCTATAGTGGAATGTCTATATCTAAGACTCATGAAACACAGCAAAAAAGAGGAGAGAGAGAATACTAAAACCTCCTTCAACTCTCACCAGCATACACCTCTCTTCCTCATACAACAGAGTATGATGTACACAGGCCACAATTGGCCAATATACAAAGAATAAGAGACTTCAGAGTATATTTCTTTGGAGAGTACCCTTACATTAAACCTCACTCACTCATGGCTCAGGTACCATTGCAGAAGAGGGGGCAGAAAGATCTTAAGAGCTTGGGTTAGTACATAAGCGTAAGGAAACAGAGACTGTCGGGTCTCTGGTAACTTGCTTCTATGACCTTTCATCATGCACAAGACCAATGCAGACTTGATCAGACAAAAAACCAGCATAGAACTGGGAACATGGGCATCAGGGCGCCAGCCTTAGACAAGGTGCTATTGGCAGCTGATTATAATTCAGTGAGGGAGAGTTTATCCTTAAAGAGTGATGCTAGATAGGCTGACCAGACTCCAGTGGATGAATTTACACTGAGAGACATCTGGGTACACAACCTTGACTGACTAGGGCTTAAACATACATGACAGAATGCGTGAAATCTGGTTGGGTCTCTGGGAGTGAGTGGTTTAAAAATTAATAAAATGTATTATATGAAACAGACAAAATTTCAATAAAAATATATATTAAGGAAAAGAAAATGAGTTTTTCATTGTGAATTTAGACTGCATATAAGGATTGGAAAATATAATATAGCCTCCTTCCAACAGCTGAACATTGAGTTACTATGGCCTTTTGTCAATAGGTCTTATAAGATCCATTAAACAATGCGATTACCTCTTCATGACTTTCACATTTAACAGCAATCCTATGTTGTGCTCTTGTTTAGATGTTCCCCATCATTCAACAGTATGGGGACACCTTGGTAAAAAACATGAGATGGGAAGCAGATAAAGGCAAGCCCATTTCTGTGAAAGAGTAAGTAGGGGGCACGTTTTCTGGGGTTCTGATCTCTGTGACTCTCCAGGTGTCTTGAGGTAGCTCAGATTCCCAGTGTTAAGTGCAAGAGTAAAGGAAGCAAGCAAGGTTACCCTTGCTATGGACCATTAGAGATGTAGCAGCAAATGATGTGAGATAGACTTCCCCCCCTGTGTGTATGTGACAAATTTAGTTTACCCGTTGTTATCTTGTATAGCCTAGAAGATTAATTACACAGTTTAAGAGGTAAAACATGTCCAGAGAGCTTCAAGTATTGGGATTGGGAAATGGTGTTAAAGGACTGTCCATGAGAATTACCGATGCAGTTACTTGGCAAGAATGTGAGAATTTGCAATTTTGAAGAAAATAAACATTTATTTTTTGTTGAAGGTCTAAGAAAAACTCGCAAATTAAAATTTTCCTTTACCTCTCCTTCATCAAATCAAATGGAAGAAGGCTCCAGAAATGGTCTGGGTAGTGAAATGATGTTGATTTATGGAGAAACAACAGGTGTATACTCAGGCTGTCTCAAGCACAAATTGTTACAAAACTGTTGTATCCCAATATGTTTTGGGAGCTCTATTTTTATATTTCGACCAGGAACATTCTGAGTTCTTACACTGTACTTGAAGGACTCTTCCCTCAGAGAACCAGACCTCCTCAGAGTTAGCGAAGAAAGCATCTCTCAGGACCTTAAGACCAAGGTTATCATAGGCACACTATGTTCCTGACTATGTAAAACATGCTGCTTGCATTTGTAATATGCTGAGGATGAATCATCTCTGGGATAGACTCTGTCACAAGATAAGACATAGAGAATGTCTCATATTAGGTTTTCAAGGAGAATAAGTTTTTATGCCTTGTTCCTGCTCACGTTTGCTGCTTATACATCTGTTAATCATCCAACCTTCACTACATTCACCTAGTTTATCTGTTGATGGGTCTATGTATCTCTGTGTGTGGGCTCCTATCCGCTCTGTCATCCACAGAACAAAGGAAGTTGTTTAACTGGCACCTGATTAACATCTTATGTTGAGTGTTAATGGTGCCAACCTCTTCAGATTGTGTAGCAGCTAGTTTTGAGTATGTGGCTGTGCCTGTCTTTCCCTGACCTATGACTTACCTTGTACTCTATGATGCAAGTACAGCAGAAAGATGAGGAAGAGATGCAGATGTTAACTCCCATGTCTCTCTGCTCAGCATCCTTGGGGCCTACAGCATGGATGTGATCACGGGCACCTTGTTTGGAGTGAAAGTTGACTCTCTCAACAATCCACAGTATCCCTTTGTGAAAAATGCCAGGAAGCTTCTAACAGTAAATGTTTTCAGTCCATTGTTCATCTCTATAGGTGTGTAGGCTATTTTTTCAACTGATGATAGTTTAAATTTATTATTTTGGTGGGTTTTCTATTGAGACAAGATCTATCTGTATAGGCCTGTGTGGCCTGGAATTCATTGCATACACCAAGCTGGCCTTGATTTCACAGAGATCTGCCTGACTCTGCCTCTTGAATGCCGATATTAAATGCATGTGCCAGCTGAATTTTCTTTTTTGTTATTGTTTGAAAGGGTGTCCCTAGTCCCAGCCCTGCCTGGAACTCACTGGAACCAGGCTGGTCATGATCTCACAGAGATCCACTTGCCTCTCCCTCCTGAGGGCTGGGATTAAAGATGAATGCCACTATGCTTGGATTCTGGATTTCCTTTCCTTATTTTTTATTTTTTTAATTTTATGTGCGTGAGTGAGTATATTGCCTGCATGTATGTAGGTGCACCCATGTTGTGCAATGCCCACAGAGTCAGATGAACACATTGGATTCCACTGGAATTGGAGTTCAAATGGCTGTTAACCTCCACGTTCGTGCTGGGAATCAAATCCGGGTCCTCTGTAAGAGCAACTTGTGCTCTTAACTCTCCAGCCTCCTTAATTTTCTTTTTAATTAACATACAAAGTAATAGTTTTCGTGATGGCATTTTCCAATTACTGTTCTCTCTCCCATTCCCCTTTTCCCTGTCCCCACTGTACCATGCATGCATATATGTATGTATGTATGTATGTATGTATGTATGTACATATGTATGTACGAATGTATAAATCAATTTTTGTCTCATTTTTATGTTGTGTTATGCGCATGAGATGACCATGTGACTTTTGTCTTTGAGTCCATTTTTGTCAATATTTACATTTATTCATCCCAGCATCTGTGTGACCAATTGGTCACAATGAACAATTTTTGACGTGTTATTAAACTGAGTTTTCAAGCATGTTATTGTGAATTTTTGCATCTATGTTCATCAGGAGTTGGGGACAATAATTTTCTTTTATGTGCATTTTTATTTTATTTTGGTGTCAGGGTAACACTAGTTTCATAAGAGTTTTTGAAGTCTTTTTGCTCTGTTTTATAGAATAAATTGTAATGTATCAGCATTTGTTCTACTTTGAACATCTAGCAAATCACATTCATACACATACGGAAATAAATAAAATCAATAAAAAATTAAAAAAAAAGATTTTTGAAGTCTTTTTGCTCTATTTTATAGAATAAATTTTAATGTATCAGCATTTGTTCTACTTTGAACATCTAGTAAATCCACTGACATTTTTTTAGTGGTGAGATCTTTAAATTTGTATATATTTTTTATATGCATCAGTGTTTTGCTTTCTTGTTTATAGGTGAGCCACATGTATGTAATGCCCATAGAGGCCAGAAGAGGACATCAGATTCCTCCCGCCCCCAGGAACTGGCGTTCTTAGCCACCATGTTGGTTATGGGAACCAAATTCAGATCCTCTGTAAGAGTAGCTGGTACTCTTAACTGCTGAGCCATCTCTGTAGCTGCTGATTTTTAAAAATAATTATTTTATTGAATAATTTTACATTTCATACAACAGTTCTTAAATCAAATTTAGACCCCCTCTCCCATCCATACTCCCACACCTCTCCCTCATGCACCCTGCCATGCATGCTAAGTCCCATTTGGTCAAGGTTTATACCCAGATGTCCTTCAGTACAAGTTCATCCACTGGAGCCTATCTAGAGATCTTTTTTTTTTTTTTTATTAATTTTATTTATTTCTGTATGTGTATGAATGTACTGTCTGCGTGCAAGTTTGTGCACCCGTGTCGTGCAACGCCGCGGAGGTCAGAAGAGGGTATCGGATTCCCCTGGAACTGGAGTTCTCCTGGAATTGGAGTTTCAGACGGTTCTTAGCCGCCATGTGGGTGCTAGGGATCGAACCAGCGTCCTCTGTAAGAGCGGTCGGCGCTCTTAACCGCTAGGCTATCTCTCCAGCCCCTATCTAGAGATCTTAAGGAAGGTCTACTCTCCCTCACCCAGCCATAAGTAGTTTCTGACAGTTCTCAGGCTCACGGGGTGGGGCTGTCACGCAGTTCCTTGCCATCACTCTGGACCCTTGACTAATTTATTTGGCATGGGTCTTTTGTTCAATGTCACCATTGCTGCAAGATCACAGGAGCAAGCTTCCTGTGGCCCAAAGGCCTCTGCTTCCCTGTATCAATGGACCAACCCTGGTTCTTACAATGATTCTGCTGCCTCTTCTGAAATGGTACCTGAGCCATGTCCAGGTGAGGTTTAATATAGTAGTCTAGGGACTGGAGAGATGGCTCGGCGGTTAAGAGTGCCAACTGCTCTTGCAGAGAGCCTGGGTTTGATTCCCAGCACCCACATGGTGGCTAAGAGCCATCTTTAACTCCAGTTCCAGGGGAATCCAACGCCCTCTTCTGACCTCCGTGGCATTGCACGAAACTGGTGCACCAACCTCTATGCAGGCAGTACACTCATATACATAAAAATTAGTAAATAAATTAAAAAATATAGGAGTCTATCCAAGGACACTCTGTAGTATCCAAGGACACTTGTAGTCTCTTATTTGTTAAACCTTAGCCAGTTGTGCTCCTCTGTGTGTGTCGCACTCTTGGGGATGCAATAGTATTCTTTCCATCCCTGGCTCCACTATGTTGCCTAAGGCTTAGATGTAGAGGTTCCACTGTAGACATGTCATGTAGAAGTGAAGCCCCAGAGTTTTGAAACTACCCTTTCAATGATTGAATCCATTTGGGGCTGAGCTCTTCTTTGTGGATGTATTTTTATTAAAAATTCAATGCCTTTAGCTGTGATATGCTTGCTGTATTTATTGTTTCTTTCTGAGTCACTCTGAGATTTGTGTTTCATTTGTCTTTTTCTCTTTTTATATATTATTTATTTAAGTGTGTGTGTGTGTGTGTGTGTGTGTGTGTGTGTGTGTGTATTTTGGCTGCAGATATGTGCATGCAACCTATGCATTCAGTGCCTACAGAGGCACTGCATCCCTTGCAACTGGAGTTATGGATGGTTGTTAGCCACCATATGGGTACCAGGAACCAAACCCAAGTTCTGTGAAAGAGCAGACAGTGCTCTTAACCACTGAGATATCTCTCCAGCTTCTCATTTGTTTTTGTATTTTTTATCTAAATGATCTTATTTATGTCATTAGTATAGTACAATAAATGTCAACAGTATTTTTATATTTTCATCAGTTTCTTCTCTCTACAGCTCTCTTTCCATTCTTTTCTCCAATATTTGAAAAACTGAATATCTCTGTATTTTTAAGTGATGCTACAACATTTTTGCACAACTTTGAAAAAAAAAAAAGATCAACTTGAAGGCAACCAGGAGGTAAAATATGCGATTAATGATTTTAAATCTAAGGCATAAATGTGACATGCCACATATCTCTAAATAATAACCTATTAGTATATGTGTTGAGTTTGGTCTGTTTGAGTCTTGATTGACCTTGAGCTGAAGCAATATCTCTGAGCATCAAGACTACCACTTAGATAACCGAGCTTCGAGCAATGTGGACTAATACACTAACAGGAGGATGCTGTCAGAAGGACATCAGCTAGATACTATGGTAACTGTGGCATCATTCAGTAATTTAAACATTTGGAGGTTTGGTATATTTGAAGGTATTCATGTAAAACCCAGCAATAATGAGCTCTGAAAATGATAATTGGGATAATCTATGGGAACATTATTTAAGAATAAGGCAGGGTAACAAGGATTGATGTCCAGGACAACTTCCTAGGTGTCTGAGAAAAGAAGTTGAGAACTGACTGGCAAGGAGTCAGTGCTCAGAAGCCACAGATTCTCAGAATCAGGGAAAGCAATGAGAAACAGCCTTAATTGTGATGGCATCAGAGGTGACCTCTTGCTCTCCAAAGTTGATACCTGAGTGTTCCAGTTCCCTAGTGGTTCAGGCAAGCCCAGCCAGATTCTATGGCCTTAAAGGAACCATAGAATAGTTTACAGTTTTTCACTGTTTATTCTCTGCTGACATCAGCACCAACTGCCTTTGCAATTTCTGTCTCTTCAGCACCAGGTGGATTTTCTTCAGCTGATGATGAACTCCTAGAATTTCAATAAAGTGGGGACCCATAAAGGTAACCAAGCTTGCTTTATGGTCCATAGGGAAAGCACATAGGGAGGAGCTGCTTCTGGAAATTTGGGTGAGGTTTTCTAGTCAGAAGATCCCTGCAAAGGTGCAGAAAGACATAAACATGGGTATTATGTAGAGAACACAGAGGAACATTCTAGAAGCATATATTACAAGCATGCTAAAATCCTGTAGGTCAGACATGAATATGAACTAAAGTCCTCAGTGATGTGTAGGTCTATCTACATCAGGTCAGATGTTGATTCTCAGCTTCATGACCCACTGAGCCAGAACTTCTGTATGGAAACCTGTTGCTATCCAGTCAGGAGGTGTGGTGTCCACACAGTGGTGATGTTCACATCACTTATTATTAAGTACTTATTAGAGTGTGCTCATTAGCTGAAAGTACTGTATAAAGTTTTTTTTTTTTTTTTTTTACCAGGCATGGTGGTGCATGGCTTTAATCCCAGTACTCAAGGATCATATGCAGGTGGATCTCTGTGACTTTAAGGCTGGCCTGGTCTAATAGCTAGTTCCAGGCCAGCTGGGGATACAGGGAGACCTTGTCTCAAAAAGACCAAAAAAAAAAAAAAAACTCATTTTTTCCTTAATCATGCCTTAGTACTTTAAAGAACCTTAACTCTCTGTCAAATGACTTGATGTTCCAGGTTAATGATTTTTTCCATCTACTAATACTTTGGAGGTGAGAAAATTATAATTACCAAATTTTGTCATTTATTCTACATTTGAAGTCAGTTCCCAGTATAATATGTGTGTGTTTCCTCTCTACCTGTTTGTTTCTAGTATAGTCACCAGTTTTTATCACCAATGAGATCTTTTTATCACCATTTTTTGTTGTTTTATGTCCTATAAGTTTTGTCCACTTGACTATCTCATGGCCTCCTGAAATCTTTTTAAAAATGTTCTTGGCTGAAGTAAAAATTAGTTTTAGAATACCTTTCAGTTTTCAGCTCTATTGGGGGGTGGGAGAAGAGGGATCTCTTGATCCTACAGATACATACATTGCCAGTCAACATCCTCATCTGAATAATACCTATAACTGAGATATAATTATCACTAAATTTGATAGTTCACATGAAGCTTAAATGTTGTCCTTAAAATTCTATGGTTTTTGTTAAATGTATAATATGACACATCCTACTCAGCTATCATAACTTCCAGTATTTTCTGTGTCCTTTGCATTTTATTTTTAAGTTTTTATTGTTTGAGAATTTTATGCATGCATATAATTGATCATATCCACCACCAATTTCTTTACCTTCTACTCCTCCTCTCTAATCCCTCTCAACTTCATGTTTTTTCTCTCTTGTTCTAACCCTCTGAGTACACTAAGTACTGCCCGTGTGTTTGTGTGTGGTGATCCATCTACTGGAATACAGACAGCTTCTAAGGGACCACATCCCTGAACGAAAATGACTCTCCCTTCCCAAGAAACCATCGACTGCCAAAGCCTTCCCAGCTAGGGACGAGCCTGACTCATGAGCCCCTATTCCTTTTTTGCCAGGATTTTGGCTCTTACAATCTTCCCCTTTCTGTGATTATTCCTGAACCCCGGATGATAGGGTATGATATATCTGTCACATTAAGGATGGGCACTCCATATTCTCAAATTCTCTCTGTATATTGACCATATCTGCAGTAAAATAAACTACTCTGCTGAGGGCTGAGAGATCTATGGGTATAAAGATAAGAATTTATGGGGTTTTGGTCTAGGTAATAGTACCAGGCACGAGTTATGTCTTGTGGAGCAGGCTTTAAATCAGTCATAAAATGGTTGGGTATACCTATACCTTCTGTGTGACTATTGCGCTAGTGAACATAGCTTGCCAGGACATTACTTATGTGGAGTCATAGATGAATAAATGAGAGTGTGGATCTGTTTTCTCCTTGGTAGCATGCATAAGACCTAGTACTATACAACCTAGTCAGCTTGTAGCCATGCTGTACTTCTTAGTGTTCTATATTGTGAGCTGCTACTTTTGAACACCTCTAATATGTAATGCTGTTAGTTTTCACCTGGTTTCTGTCTACTCTTTATTTTTGTATTCCTTTACCTTCCCTGTATTTGAACAGCTTCTGTCTTCAAAATTCACAGAGGCACAAGAAAGTGCAGGTTGTATCTACACTTCCATCTCTCTACCTTGATCACTTTTACCTGAAACATTTAACCTCATTTCAGCTCTCTCAGATATAGAGATGGTGGCCCAGTCAATCTCATTCATTTTTGATGGCTATGAGACCACCAGCAGCACACTTATCTTTGTCATTTATTTGCTGGCTACTCATCCTGATGTCCAGAAGAAACTTCAGGAGGAGATCAATGCAGCTCTGCCTAATAAGGTGAGTGGATTATACTTGGAGAGAGAGAGAGAAGAAGTAAAACCTTAGGAAGAAGCACTTCTTCCACACTGGCATTAAATATTAAAATAACTATATAGCTATAGTAAGTATTGATACTTTCAGCAATATTTACCAATTTAAAGTCAAAAGAAGGGAAGAACCATAGGATATAATTTTATGATTCATTTATTTTAATTTTATGTGTATAAGTGTTTCCCTGTATGTATGTAAATGTCCAATGTGTATGAATTCCACACAGAGATCAGAAGAGGGCATAAGATCCACTGGAGTTGCAATTATAGATGGCTGCCATGTTGGAGGTGCTGTGAATGGATCCCAGGTCCTCTCCAAGGGCAGCCAGTGTACTTAATGTTGAGCCATCTGTCCTGCCCCAGGGTAGAATTGTTGTAATTAGGAAAAGTAGTCTTTGTAATACAGTGGTGACCATGCCATACCCATTAACTATCACCACAGTGCTACCACAGTAAAACCTCCCTAAACACTCTTTAATTTTTAAGGATAAATATTCATCATTCAAGTTCTTGATAGCTTTGTTGTTAATTACTGGAAATGCTTTGACTCAGGGAGGCTGGTCTTGGCTTTGTTGAGCATGTCGATTCAGCAGTTTTCCTATATCTTTTCTCCCTAGTCACATAGTTAGAGTTGAAACATGGAAGGGATGGTAGCCTTCAAGTTAAACTCTTTAATGTCCTGGAACTGATATCATGTACTGGACACACTGTCTTCACTGATGTGCACCTGGACTCTGGAGGGCATGGCTGGATTGTGAGTGAGATGGACACAAATCATCTTCAGACTACAGTCATCTTCTGTTCTAGATTCATTTTATTGCTGGGAAAATAACATGACCAAAAGCAAATTTGGACAGGAAAGATTTTATTAAAGCTTACAATTCTAGATCACAATCCATCAATGATGGAAGGGAAAGTCGGAACTCAAATCAGGAAGTCGTTAACAGGCCTGCTTGCTATTCCGCACAGCATTACCCCGGATCAAGGATCTTACTGTCAAAGAAGCACAGCAGGACCAATGGAGGATACTAGTTTCTTGCTTGTCTGCTTGCTAATTCATACTTAGGAAGCTTTCTTAAAAAGTCTAGGATAACCAGTCCAGGGGAACATGCTACTCATAGCAGGCTGGACCCCCTCTCCTCCAATCAATAAACAAGTACAACAATTTCCCACAGACTTGTCCATAGGCCAATCTGATATTGGGATGCTCTGAATTGTGACTCTTTCTCAGACGACTATAGCCTGTGTCAGGTCGACAGGAAATGCTAGCTAGGACACCCTGTGAAGCAACAACAGGAATAGTCCCATAACACCTAGACATGCGGCCAAGTGCAGCTTTCACTTTTGAACTGAAAACCTGTGCAAAACCACTATGAATTGTTACCTCCTTTAACTTTTGATGGGTTTGAAAAGGTATTTATTGAAGATAGTCACTCTCAATTGAATATAATACTTATGTTTACCATGACATCTAATTTCTAATATCATATGTAATAGTAATGCAGTGTAATTATTTTAATTAAAGGATTTACCAAACTTGAGTTGTCAATTCAAAATTTTGATGAAGAATATGAATTTTGTCAGTCTTCTCATTTTTTCCTCTTGGTATGGACTTATGGCCTCTTTATTATGATCATCTTACTAAGCTTGTTTTTCTTTAAAATATTTTATTTATTTTTATTGTATTTTATGTATATGAGGGTATTGCCTTCATGTATGTGAGTGCACCTATGTTGTGCAATGCATGAAGAGGTTAGAATTCTGTGTCATGTCCCTTGAACTGGAGTTTTGGATAGTTGTTAGATGCCATGTGGGTATTTGGAATAGAACCTGGGTCTTCTGCAAAGTAGCCAATGCTATTAACCACTGAGCCATCTCTCTACCCCAGTAACTTATTTATCATGAGTGTATTGACATAATATGCCATATATAATTCCAGAGAAGCAAGGAAGTAAAATGTAAAGCAATGTTCATATCTCTGGATGATGACCTGTCTGAAAGGTCTCCTATATTCACTTTATCATACATTTCCATAAACATGATTATTAAGAACATGGTATATTGATGGTAAGGTCACTTGCTAATTCAAATTAAATTTGGATCCCCTAACAATTCAATAATTCTGTATGGACTGTCCCAAGAGTCTTAATTCTCTAAAATCTGTTTCTTACTCCAGAAGCTCCCACCACCTATGATGCTGTGGCAGGGATGGAGTACCTGGACATGGTGGTGACTGAAGCTCTTAGAGTATACCCCGTTATTAATAGAGTTTCAAGGATTAATAAGAAAGATGTTCAAATCGGTGGTGTGTTCTTGCCCAAAAACACAGAGGTGATTGTACCAATCTATGTTCTTCACTGAGGCCCCAAGTACTGGCCAGAGCCTGAGAAGTTCCTCCCTGACAGGTACAAGAACCCTGGGAGGAGCCATTCAGAACCAGACTGCACTAAGCATGCTAAGATAGCTCTTATTAGAAATTACAATTGTAATTTCATATTAATTTAGTGTACATATGCTTTTTAGTGCTTTCATTAGCAAATGGTTCATTGAAACCATAGGAATTTTTATCTAAAAATGAAATCTATGATTATCTTAAGTCCGAAAACCTAAACATAAATACCATTAGTATGCTCATATCTGTGGACCTATTTCTATGATATATAGGTATTTGTATAGAGAGAATGCAACTGGCATAACTAGTCAAACATCTTATTTAAGTCTTTAGGTAGTTTATTCCCTTGAGGTTTCCTGTGTTGTTATCTTAGCTCTCAATTTATCATCAAATTTAGGAAAGATTCCCATCTTCCATGTTATTAGATATTTGTGCAGGTGGAGAAATTCTCATCTTTGATGGTTTAAGCAGCCTGACTAAGGACAAAGGAGGGTACAGGTCCTCCCAGTCTTGCTTCTGCTGCTGTGTGAGGCCAGCTCCCTCACTCTCTGCCCATTTGTTTACTTTTCCAAGGACAAGTCATCTACTCTGTAGACAGTTGAGACACTGATCCTTGCAAGTGGTTTGAGCAGCCGCTTATGTGAAGTTCAAGCCATAACCAGGCTTTCCACACTGTTCGCAGAATGGAAATCGTTGATATTTTTCCATTGTTTTATTATTAATTGACGTAGAGAATGATATTTTAAGGATAGAGGGAATTGACTCTGAAGGCCCAAGATTTAAACATCAATTGGCCTTTATTGATGAGGTGCCAGATGGCAGGACCCTCACTGTCATGAGTCCGTGGTGTTACTGGAGTGTCTAAATATAGTACTTATTGGAGGTGTCAACTGAAGTTGATTACTTCTTATTTCCTGGGCAGATGACCTGTTTCCTGGGAAGATGGCTACTTCCTGTTTCTGGGGCAGATGTGTACTTCCTGTATCCTGGGAAGATGACTTCTGCGTTACCTTTTCTCCCACTGTTTCCACCACTGTAGCTTCATGAGTATGAACTCAGATATGCTCATGGTGCTTCTCTTTGGTCCCTGCAGCCATCAGTCAGGCAGGAAGAACTGAGTGGTTATCTATCAGTTACTACACCAGGGAGTGAGAAATGGAAAAATTAAAAATACTGATAATGCAGTCAAACACAATCTATTTAATATGCCTGTAGTATGTTTTATTGTTTCTCTTGTGTTTCGTCATTATCTATAAAAGAAATCCAACCAGACCAGCTGCCCTACTACATGCCACCACAATCTTCCCCTCACTCCCATTATGCTCTCTATAGAACATCACATAGTAAATATTTCAGAGTCTTTCTCTATGAATAAGAATTCTTACAATACAGATAAATATAATTCTCTTATAACATTCTTTAATTATTAAAATATTTTAATTAAATTATATACAATATTATATGTTTTAGATGAATATATATATTTATAAATGATAAGTATTAAAATGTTTTTATTTATTTAGTCAGCCATGAGAAGTTAAATTTTAATAAGATACATTTGTACTTTTAGTGTTTTTTACTCTAATAGAGATGGAGAAGAAAGTTAGTGATGAGAAGAGTAGAAAGGCATTCTGTGCTTTGTGGATTATTTCACTTGATGACTCTTAGCTAGAGGGAGAGAAAGTAAAAGAGATTTTGTGACAAAAGTTAAATGAGGATAAAGATGATGCTGGGAGATGAATAAGATTATGAAAGAGAAAGAGAAAATACAAAAGGAAGGGAAAGAAAGAAGGGAGGGAAGACTAAAGAAAGGAATGGAACAGAAACAATTTAATTACTAGCACAGTTCTCCTCCTTCCTCAGTGAGCAAGCGGTCAGCTATAGTGGCAAGAGGAACTTCTTCCTTCTTCCATGCTGTTTTCTATGATGATTCAGCATCTTTCATGATATTTGAAAGTTTAAAGATACATTTGCTTTAAAAAAAAGCATTCACCTGACATCAAATAATGTGAGTTCCATTATGATGTGAAGATTAGAAAGAACTTTGAGGGCTGGAGCGATGGCCTAGTAGTTAAGAGCGCCGACCGCTCTTGCAGAGGACCCGGGTTCGATCCCCAGCACCCACATGGCGGCCGAGAGCCGTCTGAAACTCCAATTCCAGGAGAACTCCAGTTCCAGGGGAGTCCGACGCCCTCTTCTGACCTCCGCGGCATTGCACGTCATGGGTGCACAGACTTGCATGCACACAATACATTCATACACGTACGGAAATAAATAAAAAAAAAAAAAAGAAAGAACTTTGACTTGCAAAACAAATAATGAAACAACTATAGCAATATTTAAGTAGCCAGCATACTACAGCACCCTGGATGATCCTGGCAGAGGACTATAAGTGAAAATTGCAAACATGTAGCTCTTTTGGACTTTATATTTCATTACTTTGTGTTCTTGCACAATTATGGCACCAGGTTCAGCAAGAACAAGGACAGCATCAATCCTTATGTGACCTGCCCTTTGGACTTGGACCCCAGAACTGCATTGGCATGAGGCTTTCCCTCATGAACATTAAAGCTGCTACTGTCAACCTCTTGCAGAACTTCTCTTTCCAAACTTGTGAACAAACACAAGTGAGGCAGGAAGTATTGTCTGTAATGTTTTATTCATAATTGTTTTCATAAATCAAGGAAATACTCATATATTTCTTAGTAATGAATTTATATCTAAAGATATATATTACATATGTATATAATATATGTAATATTTAAGATAGATAGATGATAGATAGATAGATAGATAGATAGATAGATAGATAGATAGATAGATAGATGAAGCCACATGTAAGCTCTAGGGTCCTTCAGTTCTAGAGCAATTAATCTGATTCTGAATAAAGTGCAAATATGAAGATCAGAAGACAATCTAAATATTAGTAAATATTATGTATGATATCTTTAAAGTTGAAATACATTATTTTTCTTTTTTACTAGCATATATTTATTGTATAAAATTGTGGGTCTTATTGTAGTAATTTCATCTTTGCTTATTTGTTCATGAGACAAAAGTTAAAATTGGGTTCAGCTTCATCTATATATGTAGATGTGTTGAGGACTCATAATGATCATCCCATGATGCCTGTGTCTTACAAAATACAAAATAATTCTCTAAGAAAGTAGCTTTAGAAGTTACATATTAGTTCCCATGAATAACCAACATCAAGTGGCACTAGTTGTAAACATTATTACACATATAAAGTACTTCTTTCTAGAGATGTTTGGTATATTTTACCTCATATTTCAGAATCTCAGGTCTAGACCTTCTTTTACATTTCTATAATAAATCCACATGTTTCTTCCCTGGCTCATCCTCAATTCTTTCTCATAGTAAGAATTTAAATCAATTATCAGCTTCCTGGAACTGGTATTATGAATGATTATCAGCTATCATGTGATGAATGGCCCAAAACCTGGTCCTTTGCCAGAGCAGCCAGTGTTCATAACTGCTGAGGCATTTCTCCAGCCCCAACAAATGCTATATTATAGGTTAATGCATCTGTGTGTACTTTCTATGTGTGGGCAGCTGTCTATTTGTTCTGTAAGTGGATATAGACAAATCATTTTGCTTTGAGAGAAGGCAAACTTGAGGTATGTGTGATAGGGGCTAGTAATTTATGACAAGCTCTAGTCATTCACCACCTAGCATTTCTCAAACTACATTTCAATTTGTTTGTACTTCCTTCTGCTGAGATAGGGAAATTTCTTATTTGGAAGGGTCTATGTCCCCAAAACAAAGAGAATATTGTAAAAACACTTGCCAAAATGACTGAAATACCATATTTGCATCATCCAGGAAGCTGAGAAAATATGCAAAGGAATAATTTCATAAGTTTCTGAGGTCCCCTTCTGACTACTAAGCTTGAGGTTTCAATTTGGAAAGTAAATATATTCTTTGGAAATCAAAGATGGAGGCTGAAATTGGTGGTACACACCTTTATAATCCAAGCCCTTAAGAGGGAGAGGCAGATGGGTTTTTGTGAGTTCAAGGCCAGCTTAGTATACATAGTGAGTTACAGGCCAGCTGGGACTACAGAAAGACCCTTCTTTAAAAAGATGAAAAATAATTCAAGGATTGAAAGCAGTGTTGACCATGTACATAACATGATCATGGCTATCTTCCAGTGTTGATGGATGCATTATTAACTATAAATGGTATTTAAAATTCTTTTCTGTATGCCTCAAAATGTGCTTTAATATGTTAAAGTTCTACTTTTTTATAGAACACAATGAATGATTTTCCTTTCCAGACATAGTTGAAATTCAATTCAGCACAATATAAATATTAGATTGCTCAATGAAGAAACATACTTTCATCTTGTACTGAAAAAAATGTCATAATAAGGAAAAACACAAAGATTAAAAACCACAGTACCAAAAAAAAAAAAAAAAGACAGCAGGGTGTGGTGGTGCACACCTTTAATCCTAGCACTTGGAGGTAGAGGCAGGTGGATCTTTGTGAGTTCAAGGCCAGCCTGGTCTACAGAGTGAGTTTCAGGACAGCTGGGGCTACAGGGAGAACCTGTCTCGAAAAAAACAAACAAACAAACAAACAAAAAACCCACAGTACACAAAGTACATTTACAAGGAAACATAAATATATCAATTTTGTGTTTTGAAATGAAGGATTTCTCAGGAAAGTGTCATAGAAATCTCTAAAATTCAGACAAAATTTTCTCCACTTTCACTGAAGGCTTTAAGCATTTTTTAATTCAATTTTTGTGTATTTCGTACATGACATCTCGATCAGTTTTAATGACCTTTATACAACCCTTTTCCACTGGCACCCTCCCAACACCCCCCTGATGACTGGAATTCATACATTCTTCCATTTGTGTTAAGGTCTATTGGGCCAAATTAAGTTCCCAAGCCATTCCTCAGTGCCAGTTCATCCTCTGAGCTCTAGTCAGCCTATCCAGAGTTTCTGGCTTTAAAAAGGCCAGTTCTTCCTCACCGAACTGTAATTATCTGCCAACATTTCTTCAGTTATGATTTGATTCTGCTACCCAATTCTGCAGTTCCTTGTCTGATTGAGATTGCATTGGTTCTTTGAGCATGGTCTGGTGTGGTGTTTTGTCAGGTTTTAATTTGTTCTACTGTTGCCTATTTAAAGACATGATTTCCTGCTTGACTCATAGGTATGCTTCTATAATAAAGACACAAATTACAAACGTAATGAATACATGGAGCCAGAGCAGGTTTCTGTGCTAGAATTTGGTTTGCAATTAAGACAGCCTTTGAAAAGACAGTTATCTGCTAGCAGAAGTTACAGATTCCACAGTTCTTATTAACAAGGATGTTGAACCCCACATTCATCTAAGCCCTTTTAAGGCATGGAGGGCAGGTACTTTTGGAGACAGGGTCTCTCTGTAGCTCTAGCTGGCCTAGAACTCACTATGGAGTCCAGGCTGGCCTCCCTGCTTCTGCCTCCCAAGTGCTAGGACCAAAAACATGCACCACCATGCCTGTCATCTAGTCCTTTCTTGAACTTACATGTATTTTGGATGTGTATGGCCACTTCAGACATCAAGTTTGAGAATCATCTCAACTTTTGTCTCTAAATCATAACATTGAGCAAGTTTTTTGGGGGGTGGGGAGTGGTTACATTAGTCTAGTTGTGTGATATTTTTATTTGTGAATTTATTACAATAAAGTGATTTTTATATTTAAATGTAAGTTATTTAATTGAAATAATCCTGTGTTAAGAGTCAACTTTCCCAAAAGTTTGAAGCATCTCAAATACTCACTCTTCCACTAATGACATCCTGTTTCAGTTATGCTGAGCAAACAGGATTTAAATTGAGAAAAATAATATTTGCAGGAAAAGCCTTCCTGTCTGTTGATTAAATCTAATCAATCATAATAAATTCCATACACATCACCTTCTGTATCTAATTCGCCCTCTAGGGAACCTTGCCTATAATCAAAGCACATTTATGTTGACAGTAAAAGTTAAAATAACCATTTTTTAAAAACTAATAGTCTGTATAAATTCAAACAATACTGCCATAAAGTATCCTAAGGGAAAAACTGCATCTTTACTTTAAAATATTAAGCCTTATATTCTTAAAAATATAGTGCCCAAAATTTGCCCACTTCTCTTTAAAAATCGAGCAAATATTAATTGGTGATAGAGCTAGGGAGACAGTAATCACTTTTATTCAAGTTTATATTACTTCTAATGTCAAAAAAAATCATTTATTTTAAAACAATATGAACAAAATCATGACTCAAAGACAGAAAATTAATATAGACAGTTAAAATTAATTCATTTAACAAACATTTGAGTACCTGCTAAATTCTAGGCTCTATTCAATATGCTTGATGGACAACAGTATTATGTCCTGGATACCGGATGCTTACAAGAAATGTTTCATGGGGACTTGAGATATGGCTAAGGAATTAAGAATACTGGCTGCTATTCAGAAGATCTGGGTTTGATTCCCAGCACCAACATGGTGGCTAGCAACTGTCTATAACTTTAGTTACATCAGTCCCAACACCCTCTTCTGGTTTCTGCAGGCACTGCACACATGTGGTACATTTACATACATGCAGACAAACACTCATACACATAAAATAAAAATAATGCTGGGCACAGTGGTGCACACATTTAATCCCAGCAGTCAGGAGGCAGAGGCAGGTGGATCACTGTGAGTTCAAGGGCATCCTGGTCTACAGAGCAATTCCAGGCCATCTGGGGCTACAGTGAGACTCTGTCACAAAAACACTAATAATAATAATAATAATAATAATAATAATAAATAAAAACAAAATGCTTTTTGTTAAAAAAAAAAAAAAGAGATTGCATTGGCCTTGTACACACTGATACCAGTGCTGTAGGTTCGTATGAGCAGGGTCCCAAGAGGTTGAGGGATTCACTTCCATAGAGTTTTGCACTGCCTTCCTGGCTCTTACAATCTTTCTGCCCCTCATCCACAATGTTCCCTGAGCTCAGGGTAAGTGAAGCTTAATATAGGAGACCTGTCCATGGAACCACACTCTGTAGATTTCTAACCTCCATCGCTTGGCCATTCATGCCCTTTTGAGTTCCTGGCACCCTGTTGCATGAGGTAGCTTCCTTAATGAGAGTTAAGAGCTGATTAGTGTCCTCTTGGCCCCTTGTTCCTGTGTTTCGTGAGCTTTAGATGTAGAGGTTGCATTGTATATGTGTCACTTAGGCATGAGCAATTCACAAACAATATCTGTGTATGACCAATTATCAGACTCTGTACTATTCTTCATATGGTGCAAAAGAAGCTTCTTTTCCGAGTGGTGTCTGTGATATTTGTCTATAAATATGAAGATAACTATTTTGCAGCTAGTAAGATGTTACCTCAGCCTAGGGTTATGTCAACCTTGGAGTTTTCTCTAAGGTGTACTGTAGTTGGCATTCTCCTTCTATGATAAATGCAGGCAGGTCCTGCTAAGGGGAAAGGAGGAAAGGAGGAGGAGCCACCAGTGGCTTCTTGTGGGAACTGGAGGGAAGTGTGGACCCCCTCCAGTTGGCTGTGGGAAAGTTTGCTGAACAGCCTGGCTGCCAGAGACCCTTGGCCTTGGGAGGTCAGCCGCCAAACCATTATGGCCGCATTAATTTTACCTGCTGGGGACTGGCAATATCCCAAGACAGAAACCTCAGACTGGTGGCCTTCTGCATTTCTTACAGTCTTTTTCCAGTCAAAACCCCACTGGGAACTCGATATTCTTTCCCCAGGTTGGTAGTCTGACACAAAGACTCCTTTCCAACCAATTCTGCTAGCGCTCAACACTCAAACACAATCCTGATGGGTTTAAACCTCGTCAAGTGGTAATGGAGATTTGATTTATTGTATACAGCCCATCCTTTATATAGACCAAATGATGTCATCACTCAGGGCCCACTCCCAGACTCCCTGCATTGCGCTCTGTAAATCTCACTAGCTCTGTATCATGAGCTTGTCTTTCAAGGTGTGTCATGAGCCTTGCTCACCTGGGGGCAGGGGCAGGGGCAGGTGCTAATACAGGCAGGCAATTTAAGACAATGCAACCACAGATGGCCTGCCTCTACCTACAATCTATGACCTCTCCAGCTGTGTGTATCTGGCTATGTTTGCAATACCACTCAGAAGTTTCCTCCCAGTGAGTGAGGTTTAAGTCTAATTAGTTAGCCATTGATTGCTCCCAAGATAAAAATGCCACTACATCTTCCATGAACAAAATGACCTACCTACAGAACGTTGTCCCTTCTGTATGGAATAGGCTCTGAATGTTTGCTTTACTGTGTGGACACATGTATTTGTGCTTTCATATTTCAATTTTGATCAGGATATACATAAACAATTCAAGGGTATGGTGTTCAAAGTAATTATTCATTTTTAAAACAATATTTATTGATTTATTTACTTTGAGGAAGGTGTCTGAGTATGTTGTTGAGGATGGTCTAGAACTGATAAGATCTCAGCCAGCCTCAAAATTTTCATCCCCTGCCTCCTCTGAATGCTAGAATTACAGCCATAAGACACTATGGAAAGACACTACTATTGTTCTTAATGTATTGGTATTTGATACTTGATTCATTTTAGTGCTTATCTATGTAAATATTCACCTATTGCAGGTTCCTCTGAAATTCAGTAACACACTGATTCTTTCTCAAGAAAAACCTATCAGGCTGAAGGTTGTATCAAAAGATGGGGCCATAAATAGGGGCTGATATTATCTCAAATTTTGATATGCCATTCTACGTATGTATTTCTGAACATGGGAGAGTTTACTTTTGAATAAAACCTAGATGAAGATGGCCTTAAGCTACTGCACTTTATGCATGATTGTGGATTCAAAGCCTTCGTTTATGCTTCAGTATCTTGATAGAGTTTCATTTCTTTTATAATGGAATAAAAGTGATCATTGACAACAAAATATGTACTTTCATAATTTTTATTCACATGAAAGTATGTCCATAGGCCCAGAAATTGTTAAATATATTTCAATTTTGATAAATGTGTTTTTGATTTTTGAAACAGTTTAACTTTAGTTTCTGAAACACTTTATATTGCTACTTTAAAAACTGGAAGTGAAGTAGCAGATTTCCATATGGCATATTCACATCTATTTTGTTTTTGTTGAGGCTGAACAGAAAGCTTAAAATCAAGAGGGGTTCGAATGAAATATTTTCAGTTCTGAAAGCCAACCCTTGGCACAGCAAAACTTTCTACCATATGTGAGTTATAAAAAAAAAAACTTTTCCTGGCTGGAGAGAAGGCCTAGCGGTTAAGAGTGCCGACTGCTCTTACAGAGGACCTGGGTTCGATCCCCAGCACCCACATGGTGGCTGAGAACCGTCTGAAACTCCAATTCCAGGAGAACTCCACTTCCGGGGGAATCCGACACCCTCTTCTGACCTCCAAGGCATTGCTCAACACGGGTGCATGCATAGACCTGCATGCAGACAGTACATTCGTATACATAAAAAATAAATAAAATTAAAAAAACATTTTCATGGTAGATACATGTAAAAGAAATTGATGACCACTAAATCTGCCTTAGTGAACATACTTCAAGGAATAATTTAGGCTTCAGAAAAAGAACTCATCCTTGAGGCTACAGGAAACTGTGAACCAGTAGTTAACCACTTGATGACTATTAAAACACTAAACATGAAAAACTGACAAAATGACAAGAATCAGGTACATATTTCAATAAAATTCTTGAGTACTGATGATCTAAATTTTGAATTCAAAGACATGAATGCTTGTTTGTTGCTTCTGGAAACACACCGTAACCATCAGAGACAGATGTTATCTTAGGATGAAAGGATGATCAAAGATTTTCTAAATGAAGTTAGGAATGAAATAATAGATTTCAAATGAAAATTATGCAGCATAGAAAATAAGGTCCTACCTCGACTAAGAGAAAAATTTATCAAGAGGACATTGTAGAATACCCAGGCCCAAATCCAATCCACAGTTCCCAGTTCCAGAAGTTGAGGAGAAGTCCCCAGGCCCTGAACCCTTGGATCAAACATCCACATTATACTCAACTCCTAACACCCACAGTTAAGGAATCCATAGACCCTGAGCACCGGACAAAACTTTTTCCCTCAGTCCAGCTTGTGGCACAGAAAAGTATAATGTTCTGAGACCCTGTGCACACAGTCTAACCCCACCTCTCTCCCTTTATCTGCTTGCAAAAGGGAATTGGGTTCCCAGACCATGAGCACTTTGCCTACAGTTCAGTGGTTCCTCTAGTTCCTCATGCAGAGAGATAAGGAATACTTAGACCCTAAGAACTTGGACCAAACTTCCCCTATCCCCTAGGTCCTGGCCTGAACAGGTACGGTATCAAGAGACATTGAGCACTCAGCTCCAGTCTCTGCCTTCATGCATCTCATGGTAGCTGAAGGTTAAGGGGTCTCAACTGAGTAGTTATTCCTACTTTCACCATACCCCTTTACCCGAGCGCCTACAAGTACAAACTCCTCAGACCCTAAGCCCCTGGCCCACACATCTGCAGTTCTCCTAGTTCCTGGCATAGATGTGTAATTTGTCTGCAGTCCCTCAGTCCCTTACCCACCTTTACACACAACCAAGTAACTCCAGATGTGCAACATCTAGTGCAGAAACAAAAACAATGTGAAAATCCAAGAAAACAAGTCTCCTCCAAAAATGAGTAATTCTGTAATAATGGACCTCAGTGAGAATGACCTGGAGGGTTCCAGATAAATATGTCAAAAGAATGATTACAACTATGTTCAAGAGATTCAAAGAGAGCACAAATATATGCCAATGGAACACAAACAAAGGGATCAATGAAATAAAGAAGTCAATTCAAGGTATTAAAATTGAATTCAATAAAGATAATCACTGAAGAATAGTAAAAACTAGAATAATGCTGAAAATTAAAAATTGAATAAGCCAAATAAAAATCTCAGTGGAAAGCTTTACCAAGAGAATGGATCGGGTGGAAAAGACAGAATCAGGGCTGAAAGACAACATAGCCAAACTGAATCACTCAGTCAATGATCAATTTAGAAAACAATCTGTGGATGGAACATGGGAAAGTTATGGGATGCCGTGGAAAGAGTGAAACTTTAGGTTATAAGCATAAGAGAAGGAGAACAGCACCATAGCAAAGGCATGGACAATATTTTCAATAAAAGAATCCAAGAACATTTTGCAAACCTATAGAAAACGATGCCTGTCCAGGTACAAGAAGCCTACAGAACACCAAATATACAGGAACAGAAAAATAATTCCTTATGACATATTATGGTTAATATACTAAATAGAACAAAAAATATTGAAAGTGGTAATAAAGGTTGAGACATATAAAAGCAGGCTCATCACAGAAACACCATATTATTCAACATACGTTTTAATGTCAGCAGTGCACAGAAACAAGTATTCCAAGTTCTAAGCAATCTCAACTATCAATTCATACCATTATATTTGTGAAAACTATCTATTAAAATGGAAAGAAATAATAACCTTCTATAATAAAAACAGACTAAAGAGATGTATGACTACTAAGCCAGCTCTACAGAGGATACCGGAAGACATACGTCTGAAGAGAAAGATTAAAAACAAAAATCAGGAAATCTCAGGGATTAAATAAAGACTACCAGACAGTTTATCAAAATAGTCTAAGAAACCACTACTGAATCAACAAACTGAAAGGAATGAATGCACATCTTTTAACAATTATTCTAACTATCCAATAAAAGCACACACATTCAAAGACTGACACCATCCAAGGGCAAAAGGATGGAAAATTTCATTCTAAGCTAATAGAACTAGGGAACGGGCATGCACAATTTTGTGTATAGAAATGTAAAATAATTGTTTATTAATCTCTGATCCAAAAGAAAGTATGTTCATGGAGCCAGAGCTAGCTCCACATGTTCCTGTTCACTTTTCATAAAACTTCTCATTGTGGGGCTGGAGAGATGGCCTAGCGGTTAAGAGTGCCGACTGCTCTTACAGAGGACCTGGGTTCGATCCCCAACACCCACAAGGTGGCCAAGAACCGTCTGAAACTCCAATTCCAGGAGAACTCCAGTTCCAGGGGAATCCGACACCCTCTTCTGACCTCTGCGGCATTGCAGGAAACGGGTGCACAAACCTGCATGCAGACAGTACATTCATACATATACAGAAATAAATAAAATTAAAAAAATAAAATAAAAAAATCTCATTGTATCAATATTTTTCCAGTATAAAATCTGGACATTTCCAGCCACCTGGGAATGCCTGCACTCAGCCTCCATGTGGGGTGGAGGTCCCATTGGTTCCAGCCTGTCCTGATGTGCCTGAACCTGGCCTACTCATGGTGGGTAAGCTTCCCCATTTGCACTCCCCCATCCCAAACCCCTGCTAAAGAACATCTGAAGCCCCTCCCGTTGAACCAGGGCAAGATTCCTCAGCCCTTGGCAGCAGATCCAGATATTTCCAGCTGGTCTGAGACTGCCTGCAGCAGCCCCCATGTGGAGTGGGAGCCATGTTGGTTCCAGCCTGACTGGGAGTTCTGTATTTTACTTTGTACTTTTCCCTAGAATTTCCATCTGTTCATTAAATTTCTTTTTTATATCTTGCATTAATTTTGTTATTTCATTCAATTATTTGAGGTATGTTTCATAGAGAATTTTTCTTCTATTTTATTCAAAATATTATCAGGGGCCTTTTCAAGATAAAGTCTCCCTTTAGCCCCAGCTGGCCCAGAACTTGCTATGTAGACCAGACTGGCCTTGAACTTACAGAGATCTGCCTGCCTCTGCCTCTCAATCAAAATATTTATGATCATTCTTGTGTTTTCTCTTCTTAAGTAGTTTGTTTTTGAGAATTTTATTCATGAGTACTGTATTTATATCATTTCCAACCCCCAACCCTTCCTCCCAAATCTCCAACTCCTCCCATGTCCCCTTTCTCTTCTATTCATGACCTCTTCCTTAAACACACAGAGACACACATCTGTTGAATCCACTTACTATTGTTCATCTGTACATGTGTTTAGGGCTGACCAATCGGGATTTTACAGATTTTCAGGGATCTTGTCCCTGAAAAAAAAAAAAAAAAAAAAAAGATTATCCCTCTTTTGGGAGCCATTGATTACCTGTAGCTCTTTATCTAGTGAGGCCTTATGAAATTTCCCCCATCCAGGTTGAGATGTCAGCTGGTATGGCTTATATATGCCTTGTTTGGACAAACATATTGTGGAGAGTTCATGGTCATTATCATGAGTCTGGAAGACACTATCTTGCAGCAAACATCCTTGTTCTTTATCTGTCTGCCCCCTTTTTTCCTTGATGTTCCCTGAGCCTTAGGTATAGGGGTTGTGTTGTAGGTCTACCAGTTGGATCTGGGCACTCCATAGTCATTTGTTCCCAACATTTTGACCAGTTGTGTATCTCTAAAAGAGTTTCTGTCTGATACAAAAGAAGCTTTTTGAGTGAGGAATAAGAGCTACACTTAATTGTTGGTAAGAGGATAAGTATTTAGACTACAGTTTTGAAAATCATATTAATTTAGGGAAATGGTACTATTGTTTTCTTCTACAATCTATGACCTTTCCAGACACAGATAGTTGGCTAGATTTACAGTAATAAAACTGAATTCTTCCTATTCAGTGGGTCTTAAGTCCAATTTTATCCCAAGTTATAAGCCACTATTGCATCATTAGGGATAGCGTTCTGGGATACTCACTGTCATAATTCACAGTCTTTACAGCTGGGACAATCTACTGATTGTTTTTCTTTTTTTTTAATTTTTTATTTTATTTCTGTATGTGTATGGATGTACTGTTTGCATGCAGGTTTGTGCACCCATGTCGTGCAATGCCGTGGAGGTCACAAGAGGGTCTCAGATTCCCCCTGGAACTGGAGTTCTCCTGGAATTGGAGTTACAGATGTTTCTTAGCCGCCATGTGGGTGCTGGGGATCAAACCCTGGTCCTCTGCAAGAGCCGTCGGTGCTCTTAACCGCTAGGCTATCTCTCCAGCCCCTGATTGTTTTTCTTCCTGGAACCTTGCATGTGAGAGCCAGTCCTCATGGAGGAGGCTTCCAGGTCAGTGCCAGCTCCATTCATACAAATCCTGTGTCTGAAGCGTGTGGTGTCTTTAGCAATAGAATCTCCCCTTCAAGTTCTGGGAGGCAGCCAAAGGCAATGGCAGTATTTTAGGAAGTAAAGTGTTACATTTATTAGCATGTGAACTAATAGGTTAGTTATTATGTTTGTGGGTGGAAAAGACAAAGAACACAATAAAATAATAGAAAACAAATGATAACAAAAACAATTTGAAAGGTCAGACTAACGTTACTAACATTAGAGATTCGTTGACAGAAAAAATCATATTAGAGTAATGCATGTAGAAGAACAGTAGGGACAGAGGACAGGGAGGTGAATCATTTCTAGTGAAGGGTTTACTGAAAAGGGAGATGTAAAAAGGTTACCAGATATTCTATGAAGGACCACTCAATAAGAGGGGATTCCTGCCTGGTTAAACCTAGCTAATTACACATGGCTGGATGGCTGGAAAGGTAGATACTAGAGGCCAACCTGCTACTGTCATTATCTTAAATCAGTATTATGTCTAACTATATTCTAAATACTTGTCCGTATGCCCACAGATAAGTGTAGCTCTTACCCTTCATCAAATAAGCTTCATTTTTCCAGGAGACAGAGTCTACTAGAAAGATCTATAACTGATCAAAACGCAGAGAATAAGTGACCAGGAGATGCTCAACCCCAAATGTCCATCTATAATGCAACTCCTACACCTCAGGCTCAGGGAACATTGCAAAAGATGGGGCAGAGGACTAGGATGGCTGCTGCTAGATAATGACATGACAGGGAAGCTACAGCCATAAAATCTCAACTGTAAGGTTGCCTAAACAAGATCTGCATAATGATAACACCAGTTGACATATCAATGAAGACTGGGAAATTTCACAAGGTCCTAGCCCAGATGAAATTCTAAAGCAATCGGTGGCTGCTGCTGAGAGAGGGAAAATCAATCTTCCTCAGGGTTCACCACCCTCATAAGTACAGAACATAAACAACGTTATAAAATTATAATTGTGCAGATTGAATATGTGCACCGAACTTCAGTGTTAGAAACTGAATCTCAAAAATAGGGGGCTAAGTATTGCAACTGTCAGAGGTACTTAGGCCAGGAGGGCCTTATTTTTATGAATGGATAGATGGTGATTCTGAAGGACCAGTCAATTACTGCAGGATTGGGCCGCTGATGGAAGGTCCTGTTTGTCCCCTTCTCTTTTCTCTTACACATTCTTTCTTTGTAGACAGCTTGTGGTACAAGTCTAGGATCTTTACCACAGGCCATTCCCTAGATAGTGGACTTGCCAGGCTCTGAACCTCAAAAAAATAAATGTCTGTTCTTTATAAATTCATAGTTTCACAAATTCCATGGTAACAACAGAAAATGAAGTAAGGCAGCAATGCTGCTTACACTAGGCCAAATTTACCAACGTTGTGAATTATTTTTTTGTCCTGAGTTTCCTGATCTTTTCTTTTCTGCTCTCCTGACAATCCAAACAGCATGGTCGTGACTTATCAGAAGTGTATGAACACTTCTTTTTTATGAGAATGACTTTTATAAAATGGTCAGAATATGGACTAGTGACTTAATTTTACAAACAAAAAGTACTAAGTCACAGAACAATATGCTCTTGGGGCCTAGCCACCTGACCTTGATTCCTCAGAACCTCAGTTTACTACTCCACTCCAAGATAGTGAATGAATGTAGGTACGCTTAATAATTAACATATGGAAACACTAAAAGGCAGTACACACCTTCAGTGAAAATGATGAAGATTGAGAAGAATTGTTTGACCTTGTTTGCATGAGATGTTTTAGGCCTAGGCATGAAAGGGAAAGAGCATCTTATAAGATAGGGATGGAACTAAGTTTTTAGTTCTCCAATTAACTGTGGCAGAAACAATTTTGAATAAAAGTATGTGTGAGGCCTGACTCTGTGGCACAGTTCCAGGACACAGTTTTCTGACAAAATTCTAGGGCATGGTTCCAAGAGACAACAAGACAGGAAGTGATGTCCTCTGAGTTTGGGCCCACTCTTAAGAACTAAAGTTAAGAATCAGGCTGTTTATTTCAGGTAAAATTGTAATACGGCATGGAGTTCAGTGAACATACAATTTTGCAATGGTTCCATGAGTAAACATGTTGTTCATGGACATTATCAATTCTGTGCTAATTTTTTTAACATTTTTTTATTGATGCTTTGTGCATTTCATACATCATTTTCCAATTCAGTTCAGGCATATCTCCCCTTCCCTTCCCCTCCACCCCCACCCCAACCGAGATCATGCATTCTGCCATGACTGTTCTGCATATCTCTCTCAGTTTTTTTTTTTCATTTTTTAGCTATAAGTGATAATCCATGAGTACAAGCATCCTTCATGTAAAACCAATTTGCAGGCTGTTGTGCCCAAACCCCCACAGCCCCACCTTCCAGCGGGGAGTGAGGGGTTGTATGTTCAATCAGGTTAATCAAATGAGGGTCCAGACTACATTGCTGTAGTTTCACCATTCACCCCATTGCAGCCTTACATTCTACCATGCCCCCTCTCCGCAGATTATCCCTGGGTTAGAAAAGGGGCACAGGTGGATGAGAAGCAGAACAGTCCACTCTCTCTGGAGCTGTTGTCTTGGATTCTGGTCAATTCTGGCTGTTTCCTTTCATGGGCTGACAGTCTGTCCCAGGAATAACCTTTCGATCCTACTAATGAAGCCAAGCAATTAGATATATAGGTATTAAAACAAAGCATAATAGTTATGGTAGGTTACTTTGGTATAGACACATATGTTTGATGATATGTTGATCCACGAACTACCTATTTTTCCTTTAAATATGACAGGAGTCTTACTGTGGCTTATGATACATTCCTAACCTGTAGAGGATGTAAGCTTGTGGCATTCAGCCATGGTTCATTATCCAAGGAGAGAGCCAATAGCAATTAGATTTGGATATACAGGCAATGGCTGCCTCGCCTACACAGTATTTCCACGGGCAGGTGAGTGTAGCTGGTTGCTGATGGTGGGTTCTTGCTTGACTCAAGTAGACCCGTATTTGCTTTATTGGTTTAGTTGCCCTTGGTAACACTCTCTGGTTGTTCCAGAGGCCATCTGTACACTTGCATGTGTGGTCTCAATGCATCTTTCCCATGTTAACGTCGGTCTTCCAGCAGCAGGGCCTTATCGCCTCTTTCTTGCAGGTATCCCGTTTAGAGGCAAGGAGCCTTTACCTTTTGTGGGGCCTTAGATCCCGTGGCCAACATCTCCTGGTGGAATAATCCATTACTGATGTCAGAGCTCCTGTATTGATATTTTGCTTAAGCGCATAGTTTAAGGACTTTAGTATATTATATTTGGTTCTGAACAGAGATAATACCTTTTCACAGTTCTTATGTCTATTAGTCAATTAAAGAAGGCAGTTTTACAGTTTTATAAGAGATTACCTCTATAATAGTTGTCTCCAATTTACAGTTGGAGAGCGACCTCATCATTGTCATATTCTCCTTGTTCTGGGGGGGGAGCAAGAAAGTCTCTCATATCAAAACCTTTTGCGGCACTAGAAGGTTAAGTTCATTAGGACTCACAATAAAGTTGTTACATGTAGGGCCACAGAAGGGTTCGTGTGTGTATGGATCAAATCTGAGGCTTTTCTTCCTTTCGATGTTCAGACGGGTCAAACCTTTCAGTTGGCACTTTCTGATACATCCGTACTCAATGCAAAGCTTGTATCTTTTCTTTCTCAGCCGTTAAGTTGGTGACATTTTGTCCTGTTGGAAACACACAAATCTTTTCCCATAGTTTAGTTTTTTTAAGATTTGAATTGCAAGGTTTTTGACGAGAAGGTTTCATGTCTATCTGTCTTTTTTTCATGTCTATCATGTCTTTTTATTTACCCATGAGTCTCCAGAAGACAGTTGTATTATACATAACTATCGGGTGGAATCTAGGCTTAGATTTCATCAAATTTACCCATGTTGTTTTGGGTGACTATATATGATTAACTTGGGGAGCAAAATTATTTTATGTTAAATCCTCTTAAAGAGAATGCTACAAGGTGATACTGTACAACAGAGAAATTATAGAGAACATTTGTATGTGCCAATTCCAGAGTTATTGCTCTACAAATTTTATGTAAAACAAATGTGGACAACAGTGATTTTTATCTCCATTTAAACTCAGGTGCATTACCGTTTTTATCAGAGTCTGTAAACCAATGTTGTTTAATATACACATATTTACTTTTACGAAGTCCTAAAAACCCATGTATCCTGTAGGACAGTGTCTAGGCAAAACTGGGCACTTGTTGAACTCACGTCAATTAAATATGCATTAATCGAATATACAGCCGTTGTCCCTCTACCCCCCTCCCCCCTTCATATTCACCATTTCGGTCCATTTTCTGATGCAGTTCTTTCTGTTGTTGTTCTTTTTACTATGCATCCCTCTCCACGAGAAATATTTATAATTCGGTTATTGGTACTAGCATCCACATATTGAGGGAACCATTTGTCATTTTTTCTGGGGACTGTGGTTATTCTTACTTACATAATGGTCTTCCAGCTCCATCCATTTACCTGCAAAGTCATGATGTTGTCCCTCTTTACGACTGCATAGAACTCCATTGTATAATGTACCACATTTTCTCTATCCACTCATCAGTTGAGGGTCACTCTGGGCTGGTTCCAACTTTTTGCTATTGTGAACAGAGCTGCAATAAAACACATCGTGTGCATGTATCAACATAGATTTGTGTGTTCCAACAGCAAAATTTCACCAACTTAATGGCTGAGAAAGAAAAGATACAGCTTTGCATTGAGTAGGATGTACCAGAAAGTGCCATCTGTGCTAATTTTTAACTGTGTTTGGATTATTTTGGTAGTTTGAAAGTACTTTTGTGGTAAAGGATCCTTGCCTTTAAACTGGGATACCTGCAGGAAGAGAGGTGATAAGGCCCGGCTGCCGAAGACCTGACGTTACATGGGAAAGATGTATTGAGACCACCACGCAAGTGTACAGATGGCTCTGGAATACCAGAGAGTGTTACAAGGCCACTTAACCAATAAAGCAAATAGTCTCTTGAGTCAGCAAGACTCCACTGTCAGCACCAGCTACACCTCACCTGCGTGGAAATACTGTTCAGCAGAGAAGCCATATGCTGTATTTCCCAGATCTATTGGCTATTGGGCTCTGCTCCTTGAGAATACCCCATGGGCTGATGCCACAAGCTTACATCCGCTACAGGTTAGGAGATGTTATAGCCACAGTAAGCCTGTCATATGTAAACAGGCCAAAAAATGTAATTCAATGGATTAACATATCATCCAAACATTTGTGCTATACCAAAGTAACCTACCATAAAATTAGTAATGTTTAAATACCTATATATCTAATTGCTTGTGCTTCATTAGTAGGATCGAAAGGTTATTCCTGGACAAACTGTCAGCCCATGAAAGGAAACAGCCAGAATTGACCAGAGTCCAAGACAACAGCTCCAGAGAGAGTGGACTGTTTTGCTTCTCATCCACCTGTGCACCTTTTCTAAGCCCAGGGAACAATCTGCGGAAGAGGGGGCATGGTAGAATGTAAGGGCTGCGATTGGGGTGAATGGTGAAACTACAACAATGTAGTCTGGACACTTATTTGATCAACTTGATTGAACATACAACCCCTCACCCCCCCGCTGGATGGTGGGGCTGTGGGGGTTTGGGCACAACAGCCTACAAATTGGTTTCATATGAAGGATGCTTGTACTCATGGATCATCACTTATAGCTAAAAAATGAAAAAGAAAAGAAAACAGAGAAAGATGCAGGACAGTTGTGGCAGAATGCATGATCTGGGATGGGGTGGGGGTAGGGGGGAAGGGAAAGGGAAATATGCCTGAACTGAGTTGGAAAATGATGTATGAAATGCACAAAGCATCAATAAAAAAAAAAGAAAGTACTTTTTTAACACTTATGAAGGCAGTGTATTACCCATTTGACCCTTGACATCTAAACACATTTCCTCTGGTGGAACTGATTCATAAGCACTCTCTCCATGTCCTGCTTCCATGGCTTACGCATTTCAGAAGGCCTCTTCCATGACTTTCCGCTTTCATGTCTTTAAATTCAGTGATGAGCTTTCTATGAATTGTCATTCTGTCTTAATAAGGAGGACAGGACATTGGACACTATGCATTCAGACGGTAGGTACTAGGGTGATATTTCAGCATGTGTGGTTTTGGAAGTTATAATCAAATACTTCAAAGGCAATATATTGAAGTGAATGTTTATTGGGCCTCACTGTTCAAGAAGGCATGCAGGGTTTCAAACTGCCTTAGAGTGCCTGATTTGGGCCTACATGGTGGTAAGCTGCCCACATCATGCTGTGCCCATCCTACCACCTTAGGGCTACCTGTAGTCCCTTTCACTGCTCCAAGGGTAGGCTTCTCTGCCTCTTTGTAGGGTCCTAGACTTTTGCAAACTGCTTCAGAACACCTCAATATAGCCTCCCTATGGTGGTGAGCTTCCCAAATTTTGCTCTACACATCCCCCCACATTGAGACCACCTCCAATCTCTTCCACTGCTCCAGGATTTTCTGCCCCTTAGTAGGGGGTCCAGACATTTGCATACTGCCTCAAAGCACCTGAATCTGGCCTCTGCATGGCAGTGAGCTTCCCAAATCACACTATGTCCATCTCCCTGCATTGGGGTTACCTGTATGCCCTTCTACTGCTCCAGGGCGAGGCTTCTCTATAAGGTCCAGGCATTTGCAGACTACCTGAGAACACCTGAATCTGGTCTCTCCATGGTGATAAGTTTTCAAAATGGCATCATGCCCACACTACTACATTGGACCATCTGCAGTCCCTTCCACTTCCCCAGGACAAGGCTTCTCTGCCAGTCAGTAGGGGCCCAGACCTTTTCAGTTTGCCTGAATATACCTGAATGGCCTCAGCCTAGGCAGATTCCCAAATGGTGATCTGCCTGCTGGCTAGTAGCAGCCAGGACTTTAGGAAGAAGCTGGAGGCTACCTGACTGGCACCAGACTTGGGCCAGGAGTTTCCACAGAGGCCCAAGAGCTAGCTGATCCCTCAAATGTAAAATCAAAAGAAAGAACTTGAAGCCTAGAACAACCAGCTTTTCATACCTAATAAGAAAAATATGCTCGACCATCAGGATCAGGAAAGAAATTCCCCACACCATGTCAGTAAAAACATTAAGTGTTCAACACAAAGAGAGAATACCAAAAGCTGCAAAAGAAAAGAAAAATCACGTAAAAAGAAACCCCATCAGAAGTACAGCTGACTTTTCAATGCAAACTATGAAAGCCAGAAGAGCTTGGACCAAAGTTGTGCCAGTTCTAAATGACTATAAAAGTCAACCCAAAAAACCTTACCAAGCAAAAATATCTATTAGGCTTGAAGGAGAAAAAAAATCTTCCATGACACAAATAGGCTGAAAGAATTTGTGTTCACAAAAGCAGCCCTTCAGAGAATACTTGAAGCAATACAAAGAGAGGAAGAAAGGAGCAACTGTACCCAAGCAGCAACAGAAAGGACTTAATGAAGGTATAACTGTGGAAATACTAACCTAGAACAAGAATGCAAACAGAAACTAAAGCAATACACACCTCTCAATAATAACTTTATCAATTGTCTGAACTCCCAAATAACACGATACAGTCTAGTAGAATAGATTAAGAAACAATATCCGGGGCCAGGCATGGTGGCACATGCCTTTTATCCTAGCACTTGGGAAGTAGAGGGCAGGCGGATCTTTGTGAGTTCAAGGCAGCCTTGTCTACAGAGTTGAGTTCACGAGACAGCTGGGGCTACAGGGAGACCCTGTCTCGAAAAGACAAAAAAAAAAAAAAAAAAAAAAAAAAAACAAAGAAATAATAAAAAAAAACTTTTTTTTTATTAATTTATTTTTTCTTTATGTGTTTATTATGTACTGTCTGCATGCAAGTTTGTGCACCCGTGTCGTGCAATGCCCGGAGGTCAGAAGCGGCTCCGGATTCCCTGGAACTGGAGTTCTCCTGGAATTGGAGTTTCAGACGGTTTCGGCCGCCTATGTGGGTGCTGGGTGATCGAACCCGGGTCCTCTGAAGAGCGGTCTGCTCTTAACCGCCTAGGCCATCTCTCCAGCCCCAATATATCCATCTTTTTTATTGTCTGCAAGAAACCATCTCAACAAGGATAGGTGAAGATGGAAAATATTCCAAGCAAATGGCCAGAGCAAGCAGGAGTTGCAATTCTTTTTGGGGGGGAGAAAGAGAGAAAGGGAAGGTCTTTTTAAACAGGGTCTCCTTGAAGACCCAATTGCCCTGGAACTCACTTTGTCAACAGGGTGTGCCTTGAACTCACAGAGATTGCCTGCCTCTGCCTCCTGAGTGCTAGGAAATTAAAGGAGTACATCATCATGCCTGGCTAGGAGTTGCACTCTAATTCAGACAAAATAGGCTTCAAACTAAAACTAATCAGAAGAGATAAAGTGGATCACTTCATTCTTATCAAAAGGAAATTAATTTTCAATGAAGGAGCTTGTTATTCACAATCTATGAAATATATATGCACCAAACTCTGATACATACTCATAATATTACAGGAAATTAAGGCAAAGATTAATCAGACCCACTTCCAGGACAGATCAGAGATTAAAGGACCCATCATCCAGAAGGATCAGAGACGCAAGGACCAGCCTCCAGGATGAATGAGAGTAAAGGACCTGCCTCCAGGATGGACCTACCACTAGGATGGATCACAGAGTAAAGGAACCGTGTTCAGGACAGATCAAACAGTTAAGGACCCACCTCCAGGATGGATCAGAGAGCAAAAGGACAGTCTCCAGGATGGATCAGAGAAGAAGACCTGTCTCCAGGATGGATCAGAGAGTAAAGGACTCCATCTCCGATGGATCAGAGAGTAAAGACCTGCCCAGGATGGCTCAGAGAGTAAAGGACCGTCTCCAGGATGGATCAGAGAGCTAAGGACCTGTCTCCAGGATGGATCCAGAGAGCAAAGGACTTGTCTCCAGGATGGATCAAGAGTAAAGGATCTGCTTCCAGGATGGATCAGAGAGTAAAGACCTGCCTCTAGATGGATCGAGAGTAAAGGACCTGCCTCTAGGATGGATCAGAGAAAAGACCCCTCAGGATGGATCAGAGCAGACCGCCTCCGGTGGATCAGAGAGCAAAGGACCTGCCTCCACAGGATGGTCACCCTTGTCAGAGAAAGGACAACAATAGACATCCGGCGTGCACCTAGGCCTCCAGATGGATCAGAGAGCAATACCTGCCTCCAGGATGGATCAGAGAGTAAAGGACCTGCCTCCAGCATGGATCAGAGCCTCTCCTTCCACTTTCTCCCCCCTCTCTTCCCCCAAAGACCCACCTTTTTTCCCCCCTTCCTCCAAGTCTCTCTCCCTTCCTTTTTTCCGAGATCGGCGAACAAAGGACCCAACTCCAGGATGGATTCTCACGACGAGCAAAGGAGCCTACCATAAGGATACCAGATTTATGAGACAATAGCCCACCTCCAGGATAGCATCTGGAGTATAAGGACCTCACCTTAAACAGATTGAGAGCAAAGAACCCACCTAATTTATTGATCAGACAGCAAAGCCAACTGCCTTCAGGATTGACCCCAACGCTGAAAGACCCCCCGGGATCGTATACCAACAGTAAAATGGAGTCCCATGGCTGTGAGCGTAGCACTTGTGAAGTTAGGACACTCAGTCTGGCTGTGACGGTAACCATCTCCGAGCGGTGTATTGGACACTTGCGATATAGAGAGATCAAAAAAGAAAAAATAAGAATCAATAGAAACAGAAAAATGTTTGTCATAAATTTTTCCATATTAATTTGTATTTAAATGTAAAACAGGAGGGATCAAAGAACTATAAATCATAGAATGAAATACTGTGAAAAAAAGTTCTAAGCAAACTTGGATACTTTCAAATGTGTGTTCTATCTTTGTAGGCTGTACTTAAAACCAATTTAAAAGAAAAACATATTACTGCCAAAATATTCCAAAGACTCGTCGTTCCCTATTGTTTTACAGGACTCCCACCTGATTTGTGAACCTACACCATGAGCTGATGCACATTGACATCTTAATAATCAGGTCATCCTAAATAAGTTCTTAAGAAGTGCTTTTTATTTTTTTAAACTTTTTTATTTTTACATTTTCTTTCTTTATATTTCTTAGTGTATGAATGTTACTGTCTGCATGTAGTTTTGGTGCAACCATGTCGTGCATTGCCGGGAGGTCAAAAGAAGCGATCACATCCCCTGGAACGAAGTAAAGACAAGTTCTTAGCGGCCATGTGGGTGCGGAATTGAACCCAGGTCCTCTGAAAGAGATGCAGCCATGCTTTTAACCCTGAGTAGGCATCTCTCCAGCCCAGCTTTTTTGTTTGTAATTATTTTTGGTCTTTTCGATAAGAGGTCTCCCTTAGTTCCCTCAGCCTGTGTCTGTGACTGCACTCTGTAGACCAGGCTGGCTCTGTGTATTACTCACAACAGATCCGCCTATTTGCCTTGCCTCCCCAAGTCTAGGATTAAAGGTTGCCTTGTAACAACCACCCGGCCAGTAACCCCTTTTATATTTATTTGATTATTTATTTATTATGTTTTGTATTTTCAGCCCACTGCTTTAAAACAAACTATTAATTTAACACCCATTTTAAATACTATCAAATTTCCTATAAATATATTTGATTTAAAACAAAACAACACAACAAACAAAAACCACAGGCCCGATTCTGTATGAGAGACTTTTGCCAGCCTGGTCTGACAAAAAACTTTGACTCTGATAAAGTGCCCCTCAGTAATTATTGGTTATTCATTTTACAAACTCAGTTGAAAATATAAAATAAACATGAGCCTACCACACTTTCTGGGAGTCCCAGGTCTTTTCAAACTCCTGCTGTGTATTCCAAAAAGCATTCATCTTATGGAGAGACACATGGCACGTCATGTTTTGTTGCAGCTCTTTTCACAATAGCAAGAAGCTGGAAACAACTCCTAAATGTCCCGCCCACTGCGATGAGTGGATGACAAAATGTGGGTCATCTACACCAATTGGAGCTAGTATGCATGTTTTTTTTAATTTTATTAATGTTTTATTTATTTCTGTATGTGGTATGGAATGCACCTGCTCTGCATGCAAGCTCTGTGCAACCTGTCTGCAGCCGCGGAAGGTCCAGAAGAGGGTTCGTTCGGACAGGAGTTCCCTGGAACTTTGGAGTTCTCCTCAGGAATGAGCTTTCAACGGTCTTGACCGACATGTGGGTGGCTGGGGATGCAACCCGCCGGTCCTCTGTAGAGCGGTTGGCGCTCTTTACGACACTACGCCACCTCACATAAGCCTACCGTTAGTAAGTATGCAACTTGGTAATAGTAACAGACAACCCATATGAATATTTGCAGGTAAATGGATAACATTGAAGCTGAATGTCTAAGGGATGGACACATACTCAAAAAAACAAAACAACCATCCGTTGTCCTTATTTTTGGACATCCCCTTGCCACCAAAATACCTATTAGTGAGTTTATATATCTGACATGTTAATTGCGGAGGAATGAACCAGTAAATGATAAAGGATACCCAGGTAGGGCAAAGGAAAGTAAGGAACTGTAAGACAGACAAGACTGTTGTGGATCAGTTGTTTTAATGAAGGAGAAGTGATAGAACAGGCTATCGTGAAGGGGAGAGAGGCAAGGGTGTATAGAGCAACATCTGGGGATTTAAGGGAGGGAAGGAACCACATCGAGAAGTGGGAGCCTGGACTGAGGTCGTATCATAGGGAGAAATGGGGGATGGACTTTAAATCAAGAAGCATGTGGAGGGAGGGCTAGACAGTAAGAGAGTGAAGAGATACTAATAACACCTTGCGAGTACCATAAAAATAAACTGAGAGAATCACATATATTTCACAGTCTATTGAGAATTTTACTATATTACAAACTTTTTCATTAATCCCACTGCAATAGATGAATGGCTGCATTCATTAATACATACCCCTTTCTTGTTACAGACAAGAGAACTTCTTTGCAATGTTGGGCAAGGGTAGTACAAAGAGACTCCCCACAACTTGCACCAGGCTATTGACCACTCAGCCCTTGATTGCCTCCACAGAGTCCCTGAATGTAAGAGCACTTATTGCTGATAGACACAGGTACTACACACAACGAGACCAGATGCTGGACGCTAACGGAGCCTTTGCCGTTCCTCGACCTGTGGAAGCCTACCCACCCCTGAAGGCTTGCTCTTCTACAGCTGTGTTCCGAGAAAATATGTTCACCCATAAGGGTAGAATATGCAATCGATGTCCACCTAAACCGACTCCAAATATCCATTATCACCATGACAGCATTTTCACTTAGTGATTCAGTGCAATAGTGGAATCTATCTCTAGGGGAATGATCACATGGCTATCCCTTATTGGACACAAACCAGCCCATCATCACTACGGAGGCAACACATTATGTTGATGGTATTGTTAACATACCCGAGCACTTCACAGCTGGAGCAGCCGTCACAAGTCAATGTTAGAACAGTTTCCCAAATGCGATCTCAGCAGCTCCTGGACACAATAAGTGTTCATATCCATACATACACACTCTGGCTCAGATAGTGGGAACCCCGGTATAAGTCCCTGCCTTACTCCCATCCATCACGGGCAAGCCAATGGGCTGGGGCCTTAGGTGTGAGGCTGAGATTTTTGATAAAAGGTTGCATCACGCGTTGAATGAATGCCTACTGTACCGCCAGCATGTGCCGCCGCCTTTCGGGTAAGGTGGACCGTGCACTTTGTTTTTGACGTATGGGCTGTGGGCTTCTCGTTGTACTGTATTATGGTAGGACGCCCTGTCAAGATTCGTCTTCTAGGCAGGATGAATTCGGCCCCCTGTGTATTTCTTCAAGGCGGTAATGCCAGGTTTGGTGATTGGACATTCTTGTCTTCTGTCCTGCTTTTCCACTGATGGAAGAAGCGCGAGACGCCTCTTTGAGTCCCTCTATGAGTGATAGGCCGATTTCTTATGCTGTATCGGGCCCATGTATGGACCGTTCCTTTTTCCTTCCCCTTTTTTTCCTTTTTCTTTTCTTCTTTTCCCTTTTCTCCTCCCTCTCCCCTTCTTCTCTTCCTTTTCTTTCTCCCTTCTTTCCCCTCTTTTTTTTGGCTCATCGCTGTGGTCACCCTTCTGCCACCTTCCTTTGCCCTACACTCATAACTCTCCCCTATATCAACAAACTACCATACAATAAATTTCTTAACCGTAATAAAAAATTTTAAGTTTAGGGGCTTGGCGCATCCTGTCTAGCTGTTTGTTACAGACCGCATTTTTAGTACTTTTTGCTCTTGCAGAAGACCCGCGTTCCATCCCCAGCCCCCACATGGCGGCTCCTGAGAAACCGTCTGTAACTCCAATTCTCCAGCATGCAACTCCAGTTCCAGTTTAGGGGACCTATCTGCAGCCTCTTCTGCCTCTGCGGTTGGAAGTTCATGATCCATGGTGGGCTTACCAACTTTCCCTTTAATTAACCTACATGCAGACCAGTACATTCATGCACATAAAAAAAAACCAATCCGTAATAATTATAATCAGTTATTAACTAATCATACTATAATATCAATCCAGACTCTTACTACATTAGACTAAGATCATCCATCATGACCCAAGTTGGATTCATACCAGAGATGCAGGCGATACGTTCAATATTTATTGTAAACCTAGAATCCCCATTCTATGATTAACTATCATCGTCAAGATTCTCTACCGGATACTGACTAAATAAAACCACAGGGATTAGTCCATGGCGATTACACAAAGAGGTTCTTTTTCAACACATCATCAAGTGTATCCCTATCAGGCTCTACAGCTCCTTCGAGGGAATTGGATCACTTTATATTGAGGCCTCATTGTCCTCCCATGTTAAATTCCAAACCCATTATACAAGAAAAATTTCACAGCCCACATCTCTCTAAAGGAGCAATTCAGTTTAGTTTTACCTAGCTTCCTCAAAGACATGGTAATACCCAGGCCCTGCTTCCCCCGCTCCACACTTTTTCCTCTTCAATTATATGTGCTTCAAACACTTGTTATTTGGGCAATCAAATAACGGCGAACAAACACAAACATTAACAGGGAGTAGTACCCCGTAGTATTATCAGAATCATTAGAGTACAGCTATTTAAAGTTTTCTTTCCTTTTGCAGACAGCCTATGATAGTTTACCTACAAAGGCTGCTTAATATTTCACTCACCAGCAAAAATTCGAAACAAAAGCTTCACAGGATTATTTCTTTAGTTTTTGTGTCAGGCATATACTACAAACATAAACATTTTTTAATAGAAATTTATTTCCAGTAGCTTTCTTGTTTCTTACTCAATCAATCCATATCAACTTGTGTAATTAGGTATTTAATTTTAAAGAGACCTCCTTTATTCCACATTTATCATCATTAACAGCCTCAAAAAACAAAATAAAAAAACCACAGTTTCCGGCCGGGCAGTACAACTCCTTAACCAAAGGGACAAACCACCAGACCTCCTACAACAACTAATTTTAAAACCTGACGGGAGATGGCTTAACGATTGAAATCCAAAGCAGTTTCGGAAAGGCACTCCCATGCGCATGGATTCGGGATATACTCACTTAATATAGTAATAATTTTTTTATGGTCCATGTTCACACCCAAATTAATATTACAGATTCCTCTCATGCTTTAATCCCAAATTTCAAAATCCACATGAGCTTTTTTACAGACTGGAAAAAAAATCATTAAATCAAATGGAAACAAACACTATCTGCGCTGTAAAGCAACACTGAGCATTAGTTGTACTGGGGGGGCGTAACTTTACCAAGGACTTCAAGCTATATTTTTATTCAGGTGGTTTCATAGGTATTACAAGATCACGCCTTTCTTTTTTGCTTTTTTTTTTTTTTTTTTTTTTTTTTTTTTGGTACCTCGGCCACAAAAACAGCAACAAGCTTGAATAAATGGAACAAAATAGTTGTCGCACAGATCACCAAACTGGGGTCTTTTATATAACTCGGACTCACCTACCATTTATGACCCACCAACCGCGGCCCAAACATAATTTCAATCCTAGTTTGTCGACACCATCTGGTGCTACAGTCTGATTAATACCTCATTCTTTGTGAAAATTTGACACCATTTAAAAACCCCTCTATGCTCATACTTTTGTGCATACTTTGTACCCTCCTTCAAATCTAATGGTATTGGTGTATCTATCTTGGCACTTGGTAATAAACCCTCATGGTCCGATGCCACCACAGGTTTGCACCCTTCTACTGGTATAGGCGACTTAATACCGACACAGTTAGGCCCCCTCGTCCATTATTCAACAGAAAAAAAATGTAATTCATGGATTACATATCCATCCAAATATCTGTGTCTATACCAAAGTAGTAACCTATGATAACAATTTAAATACTGTTTAAATACCTATTATATCTAATGCTTTTGTGCTGCCTTAGTAGGATTTCGACCAAAGTTTATTCCTGGGGAAAAATATGTTAAGCCAGTGAAAGAAAACTACTGCCAGAACCTTTACGTTATTTTTGAAGTGATCAGACGTCATAACGACAACCGCTACAGTAGACTTTCAACGTATGACGTTTGCTTCTTTTCATTTCCACCTGTGTTTATCCTTGTCTACGCTTACGGGAAAAAAATTCTTGGAAGAGGGTTGCGCTTTGGTGGATGTAAGGGCTGTGATTGGGGCGAACGGTGAACCCCAAGCCCTGTGCCTGGACTTACTCCTTGATTCAATTTGATTATTGACCTACAAGCCCCCCCCCGCTGCGATAGTTTGGGACCTCAATGTGGCGCTGTCTCGTTGTGGGTTTCTGGCGCATCAAATGCTTGCATAATTGGTTTCCATTGGAACGGATGCCGTTAACCCAGTCCATAATATCAACTATGTGCTAAACCTGGATAAACACCAACTGCGAGAAAAGGATGCAGGACAGTTATGTCAAAATACATGACCTGGGATGGCTCCCCCCGGTGGGGTGGTGGGGTTGTTGCTTTTCGGGATGGGGACAGGGAAGGGGAATAGGATCCCCCTGGTTCTGAACTGACCTTGGATAGTGATGTATGAATACCCACAAAAGCTTCCTTTTTTTACTAATAATTATTTTACCTAAACTTAAAATTTTTTTATTACTGTAAAACAAAACCTAACAACATTCAAAAAATTTTTATCTCCTTGGATGAAAGATACCCCTTCCGCAAGTGGTGTTGGCAAAACGGGTTATCACGTTTTTGTAGAATACCATATTTTAAAACCCCCCTACTATCTCCAAAGTATCAATAAATATTTAACTCAATGTGGATCATAGATCTTTCAACACTGTAAAGCCCAAAACTCTGAAGGTTTTAGAAGAAAAAGTTGGCAGCTAGCTACAAAAGACTTTCTTAAACAAACAGGAAATAAGGTCCACCGCTGACACAAGTGGGATCTCATCAAATTCAAAAGCTTCTGTGCAAGAAGAGACCATAGGGAAGTGAAGAGAAAATCCACTGGTAGTGGGAGGAACTATTCACTAGTGAGACTATCTGACCGAGATTTAACATGCCGATATTATAGCGGTACCTTACTTTCCAAACACATCAGAAGTAATGAATATACAAACCTGAACCTACTCTTTCAGAGGAGTAGTAACGAGCGGACAGACGCTTCCACCATATATAGAACAGTACAGATGCTGTGGAATCAAATCTCCCAATTAAGTGCTCACCTAGTTCATAATTACGGAAATGCAAATTAACACAACTGCACAGGTATCATCTCCGTCCAATAAGACGGCCACGATCAAGCACACACACCCAGGACACTATATTCTGTCTGGTTTATCGGTTTTTTTTGTGTGGTCGAACGGAGAAACACTCTCTCCAACTAATGCTGTTGGAATGTAACCACTCTGTACAACCGTTCGGGAACGCATGTGTCGAGACCCTGATTCAACGTACCCTCCACATGCTGCATCCCACCGCCACTTTCCTTTACCACTCCTGGTATGTCCCCCCCCCCCCTACGCCTCATCCCTAGCTACACAGACAGTAGTCAACAAGCCGTTGTTTTACGCAGAGTCTTTCCCAAATCGCAAAGCGGTCTGGAACCACACCTCAAAGCCCCACACGGTTGCCCGTGGATGACAAATGCGGTACCCTCTCCACCCTGGAGTACTGCTCAGTGGGTAATTGAATCATAGATGACATATATTTTGACATTTGCACCGGTTCAATAGATGGTGCCCGTCATACGCATTCTGCTAAGTGCTCGTACCTGGTCTCTTTCGTTGAAAAAATCATTAAAGGTTGGACTAGCTGCTTTCCCCCTACCGTGTGTTTGGTATGTCTCTAACCACACCACAGTTGGCTTAGGCCCATTACGCATGAAAATCTTATTATTGTATGTTTAGGTCCTTTGTGATCTGCAAGCAATTTCCTGTTACCGGATAAATTCATTCCCCAGGAGCATGAAATATTGCTGTTCGTCTAATAATACTATGAGTGAATACATAACATTGAATTCCCCCCCCCTGAAGAAATAGATCTTAGAGATTGTTACTTTTTTAGGCTTATCTCGAACATTTTTTTTTCAAAATTAGTACAAAGTGTAGTTCTTCGCTAGGTAGCCAGATTGAAATATGAAAATCCACGTTATCAACACTATTTCAAAATAACCAAAAATAAATTCTCCTTAGCCTCCACATTGTTTCCTTACTCCAAACACCCCTTGTTCCACTAATGTCTGTCTTCACCTAACTTTCCGCCACTCCATTTCGCTCCCCTTAGAACCAAGTATTTAGAGCCAGATGAATGCAAGATGGCCCCGGGGTCGCCATGGATGGCTTGCTCTATTGGCACATGGGATTTGGGTATGTCTGCTGTCTCCACTAACATCTCTATTCCACTGCAGAAGGAAGAGTACAACGGCTCCCAGAAAGTGGCGACTAACAATCTCTTCGAGCCCCTAGCCTTGGGCAAGGCCTGAGCCGGACATGGATCGGCATCACATGATCGGTTCAGTTCTGATGATTGCGATCGTGTCAGTTTCTCAGCTAGACTACGTGTAATCACAAAAGGGGTCACATTCCTAAATGTCACAAACACAAATTGTGATTTGCGATGACGAATTAACACCAACAATGTATCAAATCAATGGTTTTTGCACACACTACACTGCCGAGGAGGACGCAAGTCTAAAAGTCAGCTGCCCTTCTCCCACCCTCTCTCTCTCCCTCTCCCTTCTGTTCACTAGTTCGTTTCCACCTTCTGTAGAAATCCATTTCCCTAGCATGGGACCCTGACAGCATGATGGCACTGTCTTCTTGACCATGCCAAAAAAAGCAGCACTGCTCCGTTGACAAGTAAAAATCCTTTTTATGAGTATAAGAATGCCATTCCAACCTAAGCGCTAGCCCAAGACACCCATCTTCAGACCACACATTTGCGGAGTACACCGAGCGGAATGTGGCCATTTTTTGGGCCGATTGGTCTGGCAGGCATTTTTTTTTACTGGCCCAGACCGCCCCCTGAGTGGGGATGGCCCAAGGTCGCTGGGATCTTGGAGAAGATAGACACAAAAGAAACGAGAATCAGCAGAGGGGAGGGGAGGACGAGGGGTAGACTTTTTGGTTTGAATATCGTCATTTTTTTTTCTGAGGGTCTTGTATCCGTTGAGGTGTGAGGGGATTTTTTCTGCAGAATGACGACTCTCGAGCAGAATCTTTTTGAGAATTCCGGGCAAGTATGTGCACTATCTCTTCCCTTGCTCGGTGAGCGGTTGGTTAAGGTAGGGCTTTCTGAGATTTGGGGTAGGGTCTGTTTTTTTTATTGCCGCGTTTTTTCTCTTTGATCTGGGACGTCTTTCCCCCCTTGCAGGTCTAGAACCGAGACCTTCTCTTAGGCATGAAGACCCTTTCCTTCTGTATTGATACTCGAGAAGACTGGCAGAGGAAAGGCTAGTGAGAGGGTTTTTCCCCCCCCCGCGGCACCGCGACAACCCGCCGCGGAGGTGGCACGTACCCCGCACACCGGCCGATTCCCCCCGTGGTGTAGGGCACTTGCTTTATCTTCTTCCAGGGTGTAGCCCGCATTCGAGGGTTTCCTCGAGGGGAGGCTTTCGCTTTGGAGGGCTCGCAAGGGACCTTTGGCCTTGAATTGATGGGATAGCCGTATTTTTTTCTGGGTTCCTTGATTGCGACCTTCAGGACACGCGACCCCGCGGCCCTTTGATTTTTCTTCCCCTTTTTTCTGGGTAGCCTGACGAAATTTATTTTCTCATAACACGACGATCCAGATTTCCTTAGACCTTACTGCCACCCGACAAAATGTTTTAGACGTGCAAGTCCGCCAAGACTTGTGTGGGTCTCTACACACCACCTTGGTTCACTTTCCAACTCGCCACGCCTCTCCCCCCCTCTCTTTCTTCTTCCATTTTTCCATCACTAACCAACCGACCATTTAGGCCCCTTCTAGGATTTCATGATAATTTCCATTAGGTTGTTATACCTGACATTTTTTTGGAGCTTCTAAGCTTTTTCTTTCTGGTATTCCGTTGCACCAATCCTGGAGCCCCACATACATGGCGCCTCTCCTCACTTATTTCAGCTTGCCCACTTCCCATTGTTCCAGCACTCGCCAACCCAATCAGACTGTTGGGGCTGTAGATGATGACCTCTCTCTTTTTCTTTTCCTAGCGGTTAACGAGCGTTGACCCTCCCTCTTTCTCTCGCTCTTAAAGAGGACCCCGGTTGTGGTTGCATCATCCCCCCGACCACCCAACTTATTCCTTCCATTGGCTCGGACACTCCCTTCCTGAGAACCATCTGATTACAATTCCAATGTCAGTTCCGTTTATTTTTTTGTTTCCATGAACCTCCTTCTTTCAGTTTTCCGGGATTATCTTTGACACCCTCTCTTCTGCACCTCCGCATCCTTTCGGCCATTCTGACCTACGCATCACGGGTGCACAATCTTGCATTCAGACAGTACATACATAGTATCAATTTTTTTCTTCCTTTATCCATAAATTAAATGGCGTTTCCCGCGGTTTCCCCCGTCTTCCTTTTCTTTTTCCCTTTCCCCCCCCTTGGTGTTTTCCCCCCGCGCTTTTACGATTATTTACATCTTCTATTGAATTACCCCCTTGCGAGGCAGCGGCGTCCTCCCGCTGTCTTTTCGATCTCCTGTCGCCATGTCCTCTTATGAGGCTCCGCTTTTCTTGTCCTACCAGTTACTCGTGATCTGTCTTGTTCTTCAGGGACAGCCACGAATGTATATTCCGGGCGCGCATAATTTTTCTCTTCCTTTTTTCCTTCCAGTGTCTAAAACCTTTAAGACCATTGCCACGCGTGGATTTTCTTTATCCTACACTCAGCCCCTCGGATGGGGTGAGAGAAGAAGCTGACTGTCATGTCAGATTGCCACATCAACACCTTTTCTTTCTCTGCTGTCTACGATTCTTTTCCATTTGCCCATCAGGGTCTTTTTTTTTCCCCCCAGCCTTTTTCGGCCTCCTCTCCCTGGCATCCTCTTTCCCACCCTATTACCCATGTGCTCGTTTTTGTATTAATTCTGCCTCTATGGTATCTGCCGCTCATCCTCTTGGCCCTCCCTACTTTGCCTCACCTTTACCCGCCCTTTCCTTCTCCCCCTCCTCCATCTCTATCTCNGCATCATACACAGTAACTTTTTTTCTCTTTTTTGTTATTAAACTTTTTCCATAGGTCATACATCATTTCTCTCTTTTTTTTTTTTTATGTGTATGAATGTACTGTCTGCATGTAGGTTTGTGCACCCGTGTCGTGCAATGCCGCGGAGATCAGAAGAGGGTGTTGGATTCCCCTGGAAGTGGAGTTAAAGATGGTTCTCAGCTGCCATTGTGGGTGCTGGGGATTGAACCCGGGTCCCCTGCAAGAGCAGTTGGCACTCTTAACCGCTAGGCCATCTCTCCAGCCCCCATACATCATTTCTCAATCCAATCTAGAGTCGCTTCCCTTTCTATGCCCCCCACCCTACCCGAGTCCCTGCACCCTGCCATACATGTCCTGCATCTTTTTCTGAATCTTTCCAGTTTTTTTTTCCCCAGTTCTTTTGTTGTTCTCTCCAACTTGTATTGCTGTAGTATGTATACATATATATATATATATATGTGTGTGTGTGTGTGTGTATACATAGTTATATCTATACATAAATATATACATGGTAACTTTTAAGTCTTCTGACTGCTACTGTTCTCCCAAATCATCAGTGGATCATTAGCATCTGATTTTCATGCTCATCGCTTAACCACATACTCAGTTTTTCCACATTTCATGAAATATATTTGTCCTAGTTTGCTTCTATATTTTGTGATAAAACTAACCAAAACTGGTTTGAGGAGGAAAGGGTTTGTTTTATCATACAAGTTCTTGATCTGTCTGTCATTAAGGGAAGTCAGGGCAGGAACTTGGATGCAGAAACCAAAGCAGAGACCCTGGAGGAGCACTGCGTACGGCTTGCTTTTCTCCTGGCTTGCTCAGCTTGTGTGTGTGTGCGCGTGCGCGTGCGCGCGCGCGCACACACACACACACATGGATGGCACTACCCAGTGGGCTGGGCTCTCCTACATCAATTAGCAATCAAGAAAATGCCCACAGGTCAGTCTGACTGTGGAAATTTCTCAGGTGAATGACCTTTGGGTATCTTTTCTCAGGAAACCACCCACCTTCCTGGGTTTTTTTAATATAACTTTTATTTCTTCTTTAAAATTTTCATACATGGCTGGGTGTGATTGCACATATCTTTAATCCCAGCACTTGGGAGGCAGAGGCAGGTGGATCTCTTGGAATTCCAAGCCATCCTGTTCTACATAAGGTTCCAGGCTTGCCAGGGCTACATAGTGAGACTCAGTCCTAATACAAAGCAAAACTTGCATACATGTGTACAGTGTATTTTGATCTTATCCATCCCCCTCTGAACCTTTCAGCTCCTCCCAGACTTCCCCACCTCATGTTTTCTTATTAATTTTTATTGTAACCCACTGAATACAATTAGTGCCGCCATGTTGTATGTGGGTGAAGGGCCATCCTTGGACAGCCAACCAGATGTCACACCCTTAAAGAAAACTGACTTGAACTCTTCCCTTCTTCCAGCAACCATCAACTGCCAACAGCTCCTCAGTGTGTGTGTGTGTGTGTGTGTGTGTGTGTGTGTGTGTGTGTGTGTGTGTG